>JANAVB010010794.1:6939291-7021791 GCA_029216955.1 Iris pallida | reverse complement strand
CTTAGGATCTCGCCTACCCATGGCATAATTCGATTCGACGTATGGAGAAAGCTTAGTCCTAGGTATATAGGATCGTTTGACATTCTCGAACGAGTAGGTGATGTGTCCTATCGTCTCGCTCTTCCGCCGTCGTTACGTCAGGTACATGACGTGTTCTATGTATCCCAATTACGACGGTATATCCCAAATCTAAGCCATGTCCTTGATCATTTGGAATTGGTTATTGGAACCAACCTTTCGTATGAGGAAAGGCCCGTATCCATGTTGGACCGAAGAGAGAAGGTACTCAAGAACAAGACTATTAGTTTAGTCCGTGTTGCTTGGAGTCACCACTCTTTAGGTGAGTCAAAATAGGAACGTGAGGATAATATCCGCTCGCGATATCTACACATGTTTGACTCATAAGATATAATATCTTCCTTATGCCTTATGCTTTTAAATTTCTTGCTTGCATGAATGATCACTTGATTGGTTGCTTGTCGTAGATGTCTTGTGCCTTAGTATAGCATGTCCCGACATCTCTAGTCTCTTGATTAGATTTCGAGGACGAAATTCTTTTAAGGTGGGTAGAGTTGTCACTCCTTTTTTTCGTTATAGGTATTTCTAGTGTATGTATACGAATTTTGACCCATATTTTATTTACTGTATTTCTGTATTTCTTTGTGGCTTGCCTTGATGTATCTTGACTAGGGTTGACCTTGGGTTGGTTTGGTCCAACTTGACTTGTTATGGATGGCTTGGTTTGGTTTATTTTGATGGCTGGTTCAACATGTTGAACCATCCCCTCTCTTTATAAACCCCCAACTACCTTCTCTCTCTCTTCCTTTACCCTTCATTACTTCTTCTTCTTCCTCATAACTCTTTCCACCTACCAAGAAACTCTAGGCAAGTGCTAGCTTGCTTCATGGAAGAACTCATTTCTATTTGTTCCATTATTTTCTCCACATGATTTCAAGACACTTTAGAACTTAACAATTTTTAATTTGGTGAATATTTTCTTGTAGATCTAAGTTTTGGGCATTTTCTATTTTCTTGGGTTTTGATCTATCAAACCTTATTATTTTTAAAATCTAGTTGTTCCATGTGGTAGAGTATTTTATTTTATCCAAATTTGATATTTAAAAAGTTAGATTTCGTTTTGTTTTGACCGAGTTATGCAAGTTTGAAGTTCATGGGTTCTATGGCCATCTTTCTTGGACTTTTGGAGAAGATGAGCAGTCTGGCCGCATGAGCCTTTGGCCGCATGCAGTCCTGCGGACCGCCTTGGTCTTGTGGACCATATGAGTCTGGCCGCATGAGTCTTTGGCCGCATACAGTCCCGCGGACCGCATGAATCTGGCCGTATGCAGTCCGACAAACAGCCTTGGTCCTGCGGATCGCATGAGTCTGGCCGCATGAGTCTTTGGTCGCATGCAGTCCTGCAGACCACATGCCTTGTCTGCATGTTTCCTTGGCCCCCTTTTCCTTGCCACTTGCATGTTCATTTTATTATATTGTTTTGTGTTTTAAATGGCTTACATCTTGTACTCAGCCTAACTTGTGACTACCTGATTTGATAATTGTGAATCTTGGACATAACTTATCTTAATTGAACCATGATCATGGCATGATCACATGAACACGACTTGACAACGTGACTTAACATGAAAGCTTTGTATACGATTATTATCTGTGCCACGTGCGTGCTTTGAGCATGAACACGATCTCAGCATGGCATGTACCGTCTTTGATGACTCATTTAGTGGCCCGTCGTGGCGCACTATTGGCCAAGTAAATTCTTGGTATACAAGTACCCCTTTACATGAACACAACATGGCTTTACCTGATAAATAGTGACCCATCGTGGTGCACTCTTAACAAGTAACATGGCATAATAACTCTTAAATAGTGACCCGTCGTGGTGCACTATTGACAAGCAACCTTGGCATGATAATTCTTGATGGTGGTCCGTCGTGACGCACTCTTGACAAGATGACTAATCTTGATAGTGGCCCGTCGTGGCGCACTCTTGACAAGTAATCTTGATAAGTAACCTAATATGATAATCTTGATATGCTATTGCGACGACTATCTTGACTTGCTAAGTAACTCTTGTCTTGACACCGTGGGTGTTTGTGCTTGTGTAAGCTACATGTCTCGTCTTGCATCATGTCTAGGACATGAATTCCTGGTTACCACGGTCAGGGATTCATACTAAATCTGACTAAGTTAACAACTAGATTGATCAATTAGTTCATAGCGAGATTCCCCAATCACAGGAAATATAAACCCCCTGAATTTAGGGTTTACTTTTCAATTTTCAAAATGATTATTTTTTCAATAAATATTTGATTATGATTAATTTCTCTTTAAATGTACTTTTTCGTGCCTTTGATTTTTGGAGCGTCAGAGTTGTCCACCTCTAGAAACCTCCTTCTTGAATTTAGTAGTAGACAAGATTACCTTTATTTTGGTATATAATATTCCACTCAAACTTGTTCCCTTGTGCTCTTTTTGCTTCACGCAACTTCGGGTCGATTTAGACCATTTTGATTATTAAACAAAATTTTCCACTTTTATCTTTGATCATCAATTGTACGTTGCCGTGACTTTTAATTTGGGAGCACAAGACTAGTCATTTTCTCGAAACCAACTCCTCATGCATGATCTACTCGAGATGCCCTACACCCATGACCTTCATGTCCCACTCAGACACATCATCATGTGCTTCATTTGCTTCGTACAACTTTGGGTCAATTTTGGCCAATTAATTATTTCTCGTAAATTAAGACTTGACTTCCAATTTAATTTCGACACCCGACATCAACCCAAACCTGTCGGCCCAAAATATGGGTATGGCCCACATGAAGTCTACTACCCGCTCGACACTTGATCCAAAATTATGATTTTGCCCCTGTTTCAGAATTTAACTTTTTGACAAGCGTTTCCTAGGTATATCTTTTATTCCAAACTCGTTCGTGATATTTGTTGCAGCATCCCGAGTCATTTACGGGATTTGGCTTTCTCTGGCTCCATTTATTGTCGGTTCGAGCTACTGGATATTTTTCTTTTCTACATAACCTCAGGCAAGATACCTTGCCATCTTTTACTGCTTACAATTAGTTACATTTGTTATTCAGTTATTATATCTTTTGTACTTTATTTTCAGTTATTTACTTTCTTGCATGTGGACCTAGAGTTAGAGAACTACCGTCAAATTTAGTGTGTCTTATTAACTTGTCACGATTGTACACGAGTTATGTGTGAGAGTTGCGAGTATCATATAGACGTCACTTGCGTGTTGGTTGATCTCCCGTGCGCTTGCGTAGGAATAACTGTCAATAGATGCATGTTAGAAGACTTGACAGTTATCAGGTGTAACTCATGTTGTGGAAGCGACATGTGTTGGTGCGTCGTGGTTACGTCGCACGTATAGCATCATTGGAGGGAAGGGACAACTACTAGCGTAGGGGCTACATTTACTTTTATACACATTTGGAAGATAGTGTCTCGGGTGAGCGCTACGTTGGCCACTCTTTATTACTTGCTTGCGTGAATCCGTTACAGCCCCTGCGTAGAACGTTGTCCTCAAAATGCATATCACTTAGTGGTTAGGTACCCGGTTGTGTTGTAGTTTACAGTATTTATTTATGCAGTTATAGTGGCATGTTCTTTCTGTATCTTGTTACGTCCCTCTGAGGACCTGATTATCTCTCCAGGTATGTGCTTTCATGATTTACTGTAGGTGCTCTAGCCAAGAGGGTGGTCTTCTCCATTCCTTTGAAGATGATCGCTCTTGGTTCGTCTCGATATTTTCGTAGGTCATTTTCTTGTATACTTTCTCTCATTTTGATAGTTGGTAGTGGACTTTGTCTCCGCGCAACAATTGTACCATAATATTCAAGTTGATTTTATATTATTAATCTTTTCATTGTGGATGAGATTTAGTTTATCTTGGATTACTGCATTTTACAGCTTATGTATACATACAAGATTTTTATATATTGGAGTGTGCTTCGTATGTATGAAGCTGGCATGATTACGTTACTAGTCCTTATATTTTGGGACTGGGACGTTACATATTTTTGTGGTGGCCCATGCAGGTCGAGTTTATCACTTCGGTTATGTAATTGTACCGATGTGAGCGTGCAATATAGGATTAGAGTCAAGGAATCTCATCCACATACTTGATCACCTTCCTTGATTTCCAAATTTTGAACTCTCGTTGCCTCCTTTGATTTTTACATCTTGCTTGAACTCTTTCTACCAATACCCTTACCTCCTTGTGCTTAATAATGGTTAAGAAGATGACTACACTACTATATACTTATTGCTCAACCATATGGCTAGGAGGATTACATTGGCAATTGGAATACACGGAGACCTTAACTAAGTTATAAAGGCATTACTAAAAGTGTGATTTAATGATTAGTGGTTTGTAAGTTGAGATATTACCGAAGAAAGTTTTAATTAGGAGATTTGTAGCTCCCCTTCCCGAAAATCTGAAAATAGTTTATTTTTTTTATTATATTCAAATGGTATATACACCATTACGATTTATTGAATTTTGTTATTATTATTATTATTATCATCATTACTGAGGATTGTATTCATATAGAATTATTTACTAATATTGGGTATATATATACTTCGTTATCAAATAAATATTCTTATGTGGTCATATTTATACAAATATGCTCGACACTAGGAATAGAGGCTATTGGGAGTTATTTAGAGTTTTGGATGATATTATATACGAATATAAGTAATGGTTATAGATATATATATATATACATGTATAGATATAAAATAAAATATATACACAACAAACACTCTGCCCTCCAAATATGACTTGTACCACTGCCTAAAGCAACAAGTGCAAATGGTGGTGGCCTCTGCTATTATTATGATTATATAGTATAGTAGTGAATTGAATTGAATTGAAATGAAATGAATGCTATGTTTTAATTCAATTCAGGATATACATATATCATTCATGGGTTTTATTTCATTGCTCAATCAATAGTTTTAGTATGAATGGCTCTACATGGCTGGCCCGGCCGACCAAGTCAGCTGGGCTCGGGCCAGGCTAATCCCCCCTATATTCGAATCCAGGCCCACGTGAGACCCCCCAACATGAGAGCTGCTAAGCTCTGAACCGCTGCAGCAGTCAAAATCGAGAATGCCGATATATATATATATATATATATATATATATATATATATATATATATATATATATATATATATATATATGTATATATATATATATATATATATATGTATATATATATATATATATATAAAATATATATATATATATATATATATATATATATATATATATATATATATATATATAAATATATATCGTATATATAGAGAGCGGCGGAAAAGAGTCAAATCTCGAACCCTAAAACCAACCCCACGCACCGCCGACCCAGACCTTGACGCCCCCTCCACGCGCATACGCGGGGCTGAGCGCCACCACCTCGCGCGGCCGAGGCCGCTGGGGCAGCGCGCGCACGCGCGCGGCGCGCGTAAGCGACAGAACAGCAGCAGCAATGTGCTATCGAAGGCTCGACTTCGAGACGAGTTTCCTGCCTCGTCTCTCGACCGATTCCCGATCTTCCAACTCTGGTACGAAGCCAATATATACACCTTTACTTTCTTTCAATTACTTTTTGTGTAGATGCGCTAGATCGGCCAGGAAATCGAACCAAAGTTCGACAAAAAATCTGTCGAAACAGGACAGTAAAACCAGTCCAAGGACTCTAGTTCACGGGCAGTTTTCTTCCAATCCATGCACGATTTTGAGATCTATTTGAAGGAGTTGTTAGACAACCTAACCAGCTTTCACCTGTTTTTAGATTTATTTTATAATCAGTAGGTGCTGAGATAAATTGACTCGAAAACCAAGAAAAACCTGTTTTGAAAATCATGAAAACCATCCACACGACGTGCGTCCCGCCATTCCGGGCGACGTGGTCGTGAACCAAAAGCATCAAAAGCTGCGTAACGGATTCGTGGTCGTATGGGCTTTGACGGAATTCAAATTGGTCGCGTGTGCGCGACGAATTTGGTGCGTATCCGTCGAAATTCACCGTATCGTGCACGTTGCAAATTTCTTAATTACTTTGTGCACGTTCGTCAGATCGAGACAAAACTTGTGCCAACAAGACCGTATCATTTTTCTGGTCCTGCATGCCAAGTTTGGTCCGATTCTGAGACTGTTGATAAAATCACCGTTTTGCGGGCCCCACGGTTTCACTCAACGGGCGATTTTGTGCACGGCCCGCCGGAATCCAACTTTGGACATACGGTTGGGTTCGTATCAGAAAACTGGATCCGTAGACATGTAGTTTGACGATTTTAAAGACCATTGACTCTGGCACATTTTTCGGTGCAAGCGAGTCCAACGACGGACACCGTTTTTGTCCGAAATTACTGTTTTGCCCTTGTGTCCAGAATTGGACTTAAGGACAGGCAATCCTAGCTGATTTGACTATTCTGAGAATGTTGGTAATATTTATTTCCGCATCCGGAGACTTCTACATGTGTTGACTGATTGTGGCTCATTGAGTGGTATAGTGTTATTGGTTTCTCCAGCTAAGGACCTCAGGCAAGTGCACTTTCTGATTGATTTCCGATTTATAGTAGTCTTTTCATTTCATGTCTATACATATATCTTGCTGCTTGTTGACACGCTCGTCACACGGAGTAGTCGAGAGGGGAAATATCTTAGTAAACATGTGGACTACCCAGAACTATCCCAGTGTCTCTCGTGAATGCTAGCCGCTGCGCACGACACGTACAGTGTGTCTTATTTACCCCCTAGCCGTCCACATGTTGAAACAGATATTTCACACCACCTAGATAGATGTCTTTTATTAGTTTTTCCTTGTTTACTTCTCTACCGTGCCATGTCATCAGTTTCTTACTAGCTTTCATATTCCATATGCTATTTTCATGTCTTGTTAATTCTATTATGTTTTCGTTTTGTCGTCGGTTTGTGTACTTGTTCCATTCCTGACTGAAAACCAATATTTTTTAGGTTTAGCCGCTATCACTCTTAGCACTGGGGAAGACTTGGGTATGCTGAAGACAACCTAGAAATAGAAAGCAATTGTATCAATTTCATTAATTGTAAAATCTTGTATTTTCTTTAATTGTAAATGTTGTAATAAATCTAGAAATGTGAATGAGCAATATTGTTTATTTTGAGCACTTATTCTTGCGGGCTTGATAGCGTTCTACCGTCGACTCTGCGGCGTAGGCTGGCTTGGACACGTCTCGTATCTGGAAAAGCGGGTGCGGGTCGTGACAAGTTTTTGTGGTGGCCCATGCAGGTCAGATTTCACAAATGATTGTGAACTCGTGATGGTACTTAAGTTAGTCGTACCATTGCGAGCCTGCGCTCAGGAAATGCTCATTCACAAATAGGATTAAATTGATTTAGGAGGATTACTAGGATAAGGGTCCCTTATTAAATTGACCAATGGGTAGTTAAGGTTATTAGATAGGCCATGCAATTCAGATAGCTTGCAAGATCCCCATAGGTACACTATTATTTTTGATATGACAATATGACCCCATACAGATATGCTATTCACTTGGTATGTTAGGCTTGCCTATAATTAAGGCGTTAATTTTGATGAACTGTTTAATTTTCTCTTGCTTTATTAGATATAAACCTTATATCGTAAATTAGAAATTGCCTATTTAAATTCTCCTTTGCTGTAAGGATTTAGTTTATAATTTCTGATTCTGCAATTCGTGTGTAAATCTCGAAGTAGATTGATTTGAGATCTTCCCTCAACCATAGAAATGCATATGAAATAAATACTAGAATGTTTGTATCTCTTTTGTCTTTAGTTATCTCCTCCATATTAACTCTTTTTAGTGTTGCGACTGATAGGGGACTTACCTACGCCTTTATTTTAGTCAACCTGTTTAAATCTTTAGAAGCTCATAAATTTTTACGGTTATAGTTAGAGAAATATCACCTAACCCATAAAGTTTAGACAGCAGCACACTGTCGTCAATTATTTGAGAGTAGAAAATATGGGTTCACTGCAGCCAGCAGCGCACTGGCGAGGCACAACCCACAGAATTGAAATCATCCCGAAGAACCATAGTCTATGGAACATTGCTAAAACTATGTCCTCTTGACCTCTTTAGACCTTAGATACCCTTGTGTCAATATGGAGTAGAGTACCGGATAGCCTATCACATCTGAATCACGGAACCAAGGGTTACCACAGCCAGAGTACACAGACGAGGTATAATTCTTGGTAAAACGATTTCAGACGTGAATACAAGTTTAGGATATTATAAAGGATAGGAAGTGCCATGTATGCCCTCTAGGATCCAAGACCAATACTAGTAGAAGTTCTGTAGCATGTCTCCCAACCTCGCATTATGTGGTCCTTGTGATCTAATGACAAGGTAGTTGACTGATATTAATATGTTACCCAGAATAAAGAATCTAGAGTCCATAATCCATTAGTCGACCAAGGCCTTATGAATAGAAGATAGAAGGTTGACTGTATAAGCAGGAACACCCGGTAAAGTTTTGATTCTCTCAAAACTCGAACTACTTACTCCTCCTTCCAAAAATCCCGCATGCTTGAATTTTGACTATCTTGACCAACGCTGCTATTACAGTCTAGTTTTTGCAAGCTTACTCTTTTATCGAGCTTGATTCGAGACCTATGTTTATTGGGGACGCCCGCTAACATATTGTCTAATCAGAATCATTGTATTACGGCCTGATCAACCATGATGCATTTGGTTCACTTTTTATTTAATTATCCTACGTGGATTGAGATATAGGTGTCTCTAGGATCTCATCCGCAACTGCTTTGACAATTCCTCTTGAATTAAACATTCGTCCTTGAATAATATAATTGTGTTCAGTGACATCTCTTGAACTCTTTATTACTTTCGTCTTCACTGATTGGAAAGACGAGAGCTCGTAATTGATAGATAGATACAGAGTATCCCCATGGCTATGACAGTTGTATACGCAAGTGTAGCTACCATCGTCCAGCCATGTGACTAGAACCTTGTCTTGAGTTACTCGTCCTCCCTTCGACCCTAAACCTACTAGCTTGATCTTCTAGTCATTGGAGTCCAAGAATGATTAGGATCGTTCCCCTTGACCAAATGCCAACCTAGGAGACTACCCATTCTCCAGAGACCAAATGTGGTAAACCCTAATCATTTGTTTGAAGCTTGCTTCAACTAGAACCCTTGTAACAATAGTCCGACAGGTTTGACCCCAATAGGAATTCACGACTCAGTTGTAAGAAATTTTTTCATATGATGTGCCTTAGAATTGGTTACCCCGTCGATAACTCATGTATACTGCGGACGAGTAGGTCATCCTATTTTATCGACCAGGTGTCATTGCACACACTCGTTTTCCATTTATTGAGGAACGACCCTTGACTTGACCTATACCTATCGTCTTCCATTATGCTGTGCCTTGTCCTTTATTGACCAGAGTTGAGGTACAACATCCGGACTTTGAAATCTGTCTAACCTCATTATTTCTAAAACCATATCCTAGCCTCTAAGGTGGGTAGACTGTAAGCCCTAAAATTTTGGGATATAGGAAGATGACTGGTCGATCGAAATAGTTTCCATTAGAATGATAGTTAAGTGCCCCATGGACTCCCACTTTTATTTAAATCCTTTTGTGTCCCCGGCCATGCCATTAATATTCGGAGCACGAGACCAGTTGTTACCTTCCAACAAACTTCATATGTAAGATCTAGACGAGTCCACCTTCATCTAGATATACCATGTCCCACTCAAACCCGTCCCCTTGTACTCTATTTTTATGGTACGACTTTCAGGATAAAAGGCCTAGCTATAATCTTTACCATAGTACCAGTATCTTTTCCAACTACCATCAGAGCCTTAACCACGACCTCAATTCCTGCGACCCAATATATAGTTGTGGTCTACCCGAAGCCCACTATGCACCTGCCACTAGTGTGCCACCCAACTGAGGCCCCAAGTGCTACTTAAATACAAGAGTCACTGAAGGCACATTTTGAGCTTTAGGGACCTAGCTAACCAACCTGACTAGCAACTAGCTCAATCCCTTCCCTAGAAACCTATTCTAGGGTACCTAATCTAGTAGGAGTAGTTTTATCATTGGGATCTTGCCTAGACCATATAGATTGAAACCCAATGTTCACCCAACCAACGACTGATACCAAATAGACAACCCAAAAGATCACAACCTTGATTTCTCAAATTTTGTTCTATTGTGAAACCTTGTTTAGAATTTCGGGAACAGAATTGCTGTATTGCATGGATTGCAAGCCCCTCTAAGAGCGAAGGGTTCTTCAACGTAGCCAGTGACTGAACTAGAGTAGCCAGATTTAGCAAATAAGTCAGTGGTTCGTAAACATTTTTGCTGTATCGTTGGATACTCTCTACTGCTCTTGAAACTTTGTAGTTGCTCTCGAATACTCTTCCTTATCTTCCCGTCCTTTCTATGGTAGGGTGCCGAATGATCATGCTTACTAGAATTTAGCAATATTTTCCAGCTACCTGTGTAAAATTTGTTGCTTGTTAAATTTTGGGTTGCTTGATAGATACGAGAGGATTATAGATACCATATGCCTAGATATTTGTTGGTAGGATTGTTAGCACCAGTTAGAAGATTTTAAGATTTTTAGTGTGAGGAGTACTGTGACCAAAGGTGGATAAAAGTCCTGGAGGCTATTTGGCTAGAAGAAGAACACAGACTATTTTTTTTGAGGAATTAAAAAAAAAATTGAGAAGATTGTGGTAATAGTGGATTTATTCCTTGACATTTATTTTAAATTTTAGGCATGGTTATGAGTTAGAAATTCGAGGACGAATTTATTTTAAGGTGGGTAGATTTGTAGCTCCCCTTCCCGAAAATCTGAAAATAGTTTATTATTTTTTTTATTATATTCGAATGGTATATACACCATTACGATTTATTGAATTTTGTTATTATTATTATTATTATCATCATTATTGAGGATTGTATTCATATAGAATTATTTACTAATATTGGGTATATATATATATATATACTTCGTTATCAAATAAATATTATTATGTGGTCATATTTATACAAATATGCTCGACACTAGGAATAGAGGCTATTGGGAGTTATTTAGAGTTTTGGATGATATTATATATGAATATAAGTAATGGTTATATATATATATATATATATATATATATATATATATATATATATATATATATATATATATATATATATATATTTTATATATATAAAATATATATATATATATATATATATATATATATATATATATATATATATATATATAAAATATATATATATATATATATATATATATATATATATATATATATATATATATATATATATATATACATGTATAGATATAAAATAAAATATGTCCACAACAAACACTTTGCCCTCCAAATATGACTTGTACCACTGCCTAAAGCAACAAGAGCAAATGGTGGTGGCCTCTGCTATTATTATGATTATATAGTATAGTAGTGAATTGAATTGAATTGAAATAAAATAAAATGAATGTTATGTTTTAATTCAATTCAGGATATACATATATCATTCATGGGTTTTATTTCATTCCTCAATCAATAGTTTTAGTATGAATGGCTCTACATGGCTGGCCCGGCCAACCAAGTCAGCTGGGCTCGGGCTAGGCTAATCCCCCCTATATTCGAATCCAGGCCCACGTGAGACCCCCCAACATGAGAGCTGCTAAGCTCTGAACCGCTGCAGCAGTCAAAACCGAGAATGCCGATATATGATATATATATATATATATATATATATATATATATATATATATATATATATATATATATATATATATATATATATATATCGTATATATAGAGAGCGGCGGAAAAGAGTCGAATCTCGAACCCTAAAACCAACCCCACGCACCGCCGACCCAGACCTGGGCGCCCCCTCCACGCGCACGCGCGGGGCTGAGCGCTACCACCTCGCACGGCCGAGGCCGCTGAGGCAGCGCACGCACGCGCGCGGCACGCGGAAACGACAGAACAGCAACAGCAATGTGCTGTCGAAGGCTCGACTTCGAGACGAGTTTCCCGCCTCGTCTCTCGACCGATTCCCGATCTTCCAACTCTGGTACGAAGCCAATATATTCGCCTTTACTTTCTTTCAATTACTTTTTGTGTAGATGTGCTAGATCGGCCAGGAAATCGAACCAAAGTTCGACAAAAAATCTGTCGAAATATGACAGTAAAACCAGTCCAAGGACTCTAGTTCACGGGCAGTTTTCTCCCAATCCATGCACGATTTTGAGATCTATTTGAAGGAATTTTTAGACAACCTAACCAGCTTTCAAACCCTGTTTTTAGATTTATTTTATAATCAGTAGGTGCTGAGATAAATTGACTCAAAAACCAAGAAAAACCTGTTTTGAAAATCACGAAAACCATCCACACGACGTGCGTCCCGCCATTCTGGGTGACGTGGTCGCGAACTGAAAGCATCGAAAGCTGCGTAACGGATTCGTGGTCGTGTGGGCTTTGACGGAATTCAAATTGGTCGCGTGTGCGCGACGAATTTGGTGCGTATCCGTCGAAATTCACCGTATCGTGTACGTTACAAATTTCTCAATTACTTTGTGCACGTTCGTCAGATCGAGACGAAGCTTGTGCCAACAGGACCGTATCATTTTTCTAGCCCTGTATGCCAAGTTTGGTCCGATTCTGAGACTGTTGATAAAATTACCGTTTTGCGGGCCCACGGTTCCACTCAACGGGCGATTTTGTGCACGGTCCGTCGGAATCCAACTTTGGACATAGGGTTGGATTCGTATCGGAAAACTGGATCCGTAGACATATAGTTTGACGACTTTAGAGACCATTGACTCTGGCACGCTTTTCGGTGCAAGCGGGTCCAACGGCGGACACACCGTTTTTGCCCAAAATTACCGTTCTGCCCTTGTGTCCAGAATTGGACTTAAGGAAAGGCAATCCTAGCTGGTTTGACTATTCTGAGAACGTTGGTAATGTTTATTTCAGCATCCGGAGACTTCTACATGTGTTGACTGATTGTGGCTCATTGAGTGGTATAGTGTTATTGGTTTCTCCAGCTAAGGACCTCAGGCAAGTGCACTTTCTGATTGATTTCCGATTTATAGTAGTCTTTTCATTTCATGTCTATACATATATCTTGCTACTTGTTGACACGCTCGTCACACGGAGTAGTCGGGAGGGGAAATATCTTAGTAAACATGTGGACTACCCAGAACTATCCCAATGTCTCTCGTGAATGCTAGCCGCTGCGCACGACACGTGCAGTATGCCTTATTTACCCCCTAGCTGTCCACATGTTGAAACAGATATTTCACACCACCTAGATAGATTTCTTTTATTAGTTTTTTCTTGTTTACTTCTCTACCGTGCCATGTCATCAGTTTCTTACTAGCTTTCATATTCCATATGCTATTTTCATGTCTTGTTAATTCTATTATGTTTTCGTTTTGTCGTCGGTTTGTGTACTTGTTCCATTCCTGACTGGAAACCAACATTTTTCAGGTTTAGCCGCTATCACTCTTAGCACTGGAGAAGACTTGGGTATGCTGAAGACAACCTAGAAATAGAAAGCAATTGTATCAATTTCATTAATTGTAAAATCTTGTATTTTCTTTAATTGTAAATGTTATAATAAATCTAGAAATGTGAATGAGCAATATTGTTTACTTTGAGCACTTATTCTTGTGGGCTTGACAGCGTTCTACCGTCGACTCTGCGGCGTAGGCTGGCTTGGACACGTCTCGTATCCGGAAAAGCGGGTGAGGGTCGTGACAAGATTTCTAAGTAATAATCATCAAAGGATTGATTCATGATATGTGATACTGCAGAAAAATAGCTAGAATCTATATACCATTATTTTAAGAAATTGATCGGATTTTTGAGTTTGATATTTATGATCCATTGAGTTATAGTTATACATTTTTAAGCGGATATAAATTTGGTTGGAAATGATCTTAAGATTGTAAAAGTGGTAGTATGAACGATTTAAATCGGGTCGTACAAGTTGCAATTTATATGTTTATTAAATTTCAAAGTTTAAGTGGGAGTAATGATATTAAAATTTTGGTTTAAAATATTTGGAAGATATGAAAACGATTTTTGAAGAACAGTTTCAAATTTGAAATCGTGTCCTTTGATTGAAGCTTTGCAAATCTAAATAGGATTTTGGGTTTAAAAGTTGTGATTATGTTTGAATGACTTAGAAATAGAAGTTATGGTTGATGAGTGTGTTAAAATATTGAGATGTAAATTTAGATTGACCGTGATATGCTAAAGGTTTACCTTGAGGGTTATTTGAGAAAATTTTGGAGTCTTAAAGTTATGAAGTGATATAGAAATTTTGGATTTATGATTATGAACTCTTGAGTTTAAAAGTTGGAGTGGAAAGGCTAAATTTTGGAAAAGTTAGTAGTAACGTGATAAAATTTTACCTTGAGATTTATGAAAGGGATTAGATTATTGTCATGGTTAAATTTAACGGTTTGGAGTGAATACAAATTATGGTAGTTCATTTTGAGAATTTATTAAAGAACTTTTGGAGAAAACTTGAGTTTTCAATTTTAATATAAGGCCACCAAGATTACCCTAAAGAGTTAGAAGTATTCCACACTAATTGTCATGTCATCCATAACGATGATGGTAGTTTATACGCAAGCATTGTTAGTCATCTATCAAACTATATGACTGTATCTCAACCTTGATTTACTCGACATTTCCTCAAATCTAGAATTTTTACTGTGACCTTCTAATCTTGTTGTAATTTGATTAATAATTTAATTGTTCACTAACTGTATTCATCTAGGAAGACTATCTTCAAACTGGAACTGTGTTCCTAAATTATTTTTACTGGATTCTTTAATTAATTTTATTTCATGCTTTAACTTCATCTCCATAATTTTTGTGCATTAATTATCACCTCATGAACTCCCACTTCCTTTTTTAGATATTTTGGCATCTCTTACCGTGACTTTGATATTTGGTGCACAACACTAAACTTTTTCTTCCAACAAATTTTATATACAAGACCTAGACGAGCCCACCTTTATGTAGATATCATGTCCCACCAAAACACGTCTCTTTGTACTCTATTTTCTTGACATGACTTTCTGGTCAAAATGACTAAACTATAACCCCTACCATGACACCAAAATACTTTCTGACTTCAATTAGAGGTCCAATCTTGACTCGATTCTTTTGACCCGACATGTGATGATGTTCTACTTAATTTCTTAAATGCTTATCTGTGTACTTCATCTAGATTGCTTGACTCATGGTCCCATCATACTACTAGTTTAACTCATATAAGTTGGGTAGAATACCTCACCACCTAGCAAATCTTTTGCCCTTATGAATCTTGTTGATGAGTCCACTTAGACTACAATTCAGGGGCCCTTACCTTATCTAGTCTACCAACCCATAAATAAAAAAACCTAGACAACTGCTTAGGCCCAAACTTCGAGCAAGACTTGATTCTTAAAAGAACCCTGGACTATTTAATTCTCTTTATCTTGGTCCCTTACTTATACTTTGACTATCTTATAATGCTAAATTAGCATAAAATTTTGCAAGCTTATTTTTTATCAAGCTTGATCATGACATGTTTTATTGGGTTGCTCCCACTAACATATTGTCTAATCAGAACCGGTACATGATGGTCTGATCAACCTATTGTACTTTGGTTCACTTTTCCTATATCATACTACGTGGATGGAGACATAGTTAAACTTGTCCTAGAGTCTCATCCGCGACTGCCTTGACAATTCTACTTGAATTATTCAATCGCCGTTGAAACCCAGATTTGTATTCAAAACATATTCCCTGAACTCTTGTTGGCTTTCGTCGTTTACCTATTCTAGACGAGCTTTGTACTTGATAGATAAGACAAACTATTCTCCTGTGACCGTGATATTTGTATATACACGGAGATAGTTAGCCACCGACCAACCAATCTAACTATATCCCCGTCTCGAGTTACTCGTCCTTTTCCCTCGACCCTAGAATCATTTTGCGACCTTCTTTGAACTTGAAAAGGATTCAAACCAAAACCTAGACGACTATATTCTCTCAATTGATTGCCCTTAACACAGTCGATCCCTTGTCTCCTTATTCTATGTCGTATCACGATTATACTTTAACCCTTAATTCTTCCTTATTTTATTACGTTAACCAGCAATCCTCATTCAGTTTCGTATTCGTGAGATATTTTTCGTAGATAACGAGAACATGACTTACGAATTGCATGCTTGTGTTGAACGTCATTATTTGCCTCGTTCAATAATCTGATCTTATCTCTCCTATCTTCTCAACCCTACCTATTCCTAAATTTTGAGGACGAAATTTTCGTAAGTTGGGTAGGATGTAAATCTCCTGAATTTAGGGTTTACTTTTCAATTTTCAAAATAATTATTTTTTCAATAAATATTTGATTATGATTAATTTCTCTTTAAATGTACTTTTTCTTGCCTTTGATTTTTGGAGCGTCAGAGATGTCCACCTCTAGAAACCTCCTTGAATTTTGTAGTGGACAAGATTACCTTCATTTTGGTATATAATGTCCCACTCAAACTTATTCCCTTGTGCTCTTTTTGCTTCGCGCAATTTCGGGTCGATTTACACCATTTTGATCATTAAATAAAATTTTCCACTTTTATCTTTGATCATCAAATGCACGTTGTCGTGACTTTCAATTTGGGAGCACAAGACTAGTCGTTTTCTCGAAACCAACTCCTCATTGCATGATCTACTCGAGATGCCCTATACCCATGACATTCGTGTCCCACTCAGATACATCATCATGTGCTTCGTTTGCTTCGCACAACTTTTGGGTCAATTTTGGCCAATTAATTATTTCTCGTAAATTAAGACTTGACTTCCAATTTAATTTTGGGACCCGACCTCAACCCAAACATGTCGGTCCAAAATATGGTTATGGCCCACATGAAGTCTACTACCCACTCAATACTTGTGTCCTATTAAATTGAGCCCCCACATGCTACTTATTTACCCATGACCATAAATACCTAATTTTAATTTATTATTGCACCATGTTCGGTTTTGAACAGACCCGGCTCAACCAAATCCAGCCCATGCCCATGTAGACTGGTAGTACGTCCAAAGATACCCATGTAGGTATTTATGTGTTGGTCCAGAGAATATATTATTATTATTATATTAATATTTAGATGATTAAATATATTAAATTTAATTAAATAATATTAATTAGAATATTTTATTGCTTGTATTTATATTTATTGCATGTGTATATATAATATTATATGGGAATATATAGGTACATATGCATGTAGCTACTTAATTTCTATTTATGATAATGTATATATCTTGTATATATTATATATGTAGAGAGAGAGGGGTATATATATATATATATATATATATATATATATATATATAGTATAATAAACCCTACTTTTACTCCTCTCCCTCTTCCCCATCCACACGCAACCTTCCCCCTCCACATACGACCGAAGCCCTCTTCAGCCTCCTCCTCCTTCACCTTCTCCTCATCCTTCACCTCCTTCTCCCATCATCATCTTTACCTCCTTCTCCCTCATCATCACCCACACTAACATAACCATCATCATCTTCACCAACCATCATCACTAATACCATCACCACCACACCACCACCATAGACTCACCACCTTCGCCACCTCCAACCGTGCGCCGTGCTTCTGCCGTTGCATCGTCGCCGCCACCTGGCCAGCAGCAGCAGCGAGATGCTGCAACATAGCAGCATGCAGCACAGCACAGCAACAGCAGCTGCGGGCAGCGCCACCGCGCACCGTGGGCCGCCGTGGGCACCACCGCCGCCGACGAGCCTTCCCCCAGGTCGTGCGACCCCGGGCGCACCTCCCCTGGCGGCCACCGTCCTTCCGGATGCGCTGTCTAGGCGATTCGTGCGTTTCGTAGGAAATCCCGTCGTGACGCGCGCGGGAACGAAAACAGAAGTTCGTTTCGAAATTGCAACTTCGTGTGTATTTCTCGATAAATTCGACCGTTGGATCGTCGATCCTTTTCGTCCGTCTCAATCTCGGTATAGCCCTTCAATCCTATCAAGTTTCATCCGTTGATTCGATCGTTTCATAGATCAAAACCGGCCACCAAGTTGACCGTGTAAATTTTACTAATTTTGGACAGTTTCGTGGAGCCAACTTCGTCGGCTCGTATCTCCGTCATTGCTGCTCCGTTTTGTGCACTGTCAGTTTCGATTCATAGCTGGTATGACCCTCTTTCTACCCCTTACGTTTTGTTTCATTGTGAACATGTTAGACTAGTTGAATTTGACGCCAAAGTTGGCCGTCCGAATTCGTAATTCCAAACTTGTAAAATTTCATTTTTGAACTCGGGACTCCGAATTTCAATTCCGACACCACCACTAGACTTGTGGCATCGTTCTAGCATATTTTCATATAAAATTTGCTAGATTTTGAGGACATAGGCCCTGACACGCTTTTCGGTGCAAAGCGGGTCCCACAGTTCTGGCCAACGGACCATCTTGTGCCCGACTCCTAAGAATCCAAAATTGGACATATCATTGAGTTCGTTTTGGGAAAACAAATTCGTAGATATGTAGTTTGATGACTTTAGAGACCGTAGGTTTTGGCACGTATTTCGGTGCAAAGCGAGTCCAACGGTGGACATCGTTTTGATCCAAAATTATAATTTTGTCCCTGTTCCAGAATTTGACTTTTAGACAGGCATTTCCTAGGTATATCTTTTATTCCAAACTCGTTCGTGATGTTTGTTGCAGCATCCCGAGTCATCTGCGGAATTTGGCTTTCTCTGGCTCCCTTTATTGTCGGTTCGAGCTACTGGATCTTTTCCTTTTGCATATAACATCAGGCAAGATATCTTGCCATCTTTTACTGCTTACAATTAGTTACATTTATTATTCAGTTATTATATCTTCTGTACTTTATTTTTAGTTATTTACTTTCTTGCATGTGGACCTAGAGTTAAGGGACTACCGTCAAATTTAGCGTGTCTTATTAACTTGTCACAATTGTACACGAGTTGTGTGTGAGAGTTGTGAGTATCATATAGAGGTTACTTGCATGTTGGCTGATCTCTCGTTCGCTTGCGTAGCAATAACTGTCAATAGATTCATGTTAGAAGACTTGACAGTTATCAGGTGTAACTCGTGTTGTGGAAGCGACATGTGTTGGTGCGTCGTGGTTACGTCACACGTATAGCATCATTGGGAGGAGGGGACAGCTACTAGCGTAGGGGCTACATTTACTTTTACACATATTTTGAAGATAGTGTCTCGGGTGAGCGCTACGTGTTACCCGGCCGATAGTGTCTCGGATGAGCACTACTTGTTGGCCACTCTTTATTACTTGCTTGCGTGAATCCGTTACAGCCCCTGCATAGAACGTTGTCCTCAAAATATATATCACTTAGATGGTTAGGTACCCGGTTGTTATACTTTACAGTATTTATTTATGCAGTTATAGTGGCATATTCTTTCTGTATCTTGTTACGTCCCTCTGAGGACCTGGTTATCTCTCTAGGTATGTGCTTTCATGATTTACCAGTAATTGTCCTAGCCAAGAGGGTGGTCTTCTCCATTCCTTTGAAGATGATCGCTCTTGGTTCGTCTCGATATTTTCGTGGGTCATTTTTTTATATACTTTCTCTCATTTTGATAGTTGGTAGTGGACTTTGTCTCCGCCCAACGATTGTACCATAATATTCAAGTTAATTTTATATTATTATTCTTTTCATTGTTGATGAGATTTAGTTTGTCTTGGATTGCTGCATTTTACAGCTTATGTCTACATACAAGATTTCCATATATTGGAGTGTGCTTCGTATGTATGCAGCTGGCGTGATTACGTTACTAGTCCTTATATTTTGGGACTGGGGCATTACAGAAAATCCTGTTATCTGGGCGCTTTCAAGTTGACTTGTAGCCTGCCGATGAGTAGGGCACATTTCTAGCACACTGTCATGTGTTGCACCCCAAGTCACCTAATACAACTCTTTTAACCCGCGAAAGGATAACTGGGTTTAGTCTGCAGGGTTTATGACTGCTGGAACATCTTGTTGCTTCTAGCTAGTAACTAGGCTTGTGATAACCCTAGTTAGTTAAAGTATCAAGCCATACTCTTTGCTTGGCCGTGAATGTTGGATGGAGTCCAATCATGTCTAGTCTTGTCTAGATCCAGTATATGGCTATCTCAGGACATGCTTGCTTATGCTTTACTCTCCGCAATAAATGGCTAGAGACCCGGTTCTGTTTAGGCGAAGGGTTACAACCCCAGTTCTTCTTTGGTTTAAGGATGGTAACCTGGCTTCCGAAATAGTTTCTCGTCCTCTCATCATTTGTTGCCTTATTTATATTTTATGTCTTTCACTACAAAAATACAGGCACATAGCGACTGAAAATTAGCGACTGTTGAGATCAGTCACCAATTAGCGACCGACAAGCGACTTATGGGCGACGAATTGTTTCACTTAAATTTTTTATAAGTTTAGCGACGGATCAGCGACCATTTAGCGACGGGGTATGTCAACCGACTGATTAGCGACAGATATATACGTCACTAAGCTGCTGTAAATGTCGACATTTCCTTGTAGCGACGGCAAATTTTCGTCGCTACGTTGCTGTAAAAATTCGAAAGTTACTTAAATTTCAAAATTTTCCTGATCTCTCTCACTCTCAAAATCCTTCTCTCTCCTCCCCTCTCTCCCCCCCCCCGACCGGCGATCACCCCCCTCCCGACTGCGGCCCCCTCCGGCGGCCCCCTTCGACGCCCTTCCCCACTCCGGCCCCCTCCCTCTTCTCCTCCTCCGATCGAACCCCCTGATCACCCCCTCTTCTCCTCCTCCGTTGAGCCAACACCTCCGGCGACCATATCCCTCCGGCGCGCTCCCCCTCTCCGTCCCCCCTCTTCTCCTCCTTCGAAACCTCGTACACCCTCCCTCTACTCCTCCTCCGTCGTGCCCCCTCCGGCGACCACTCCCTCCATCGTCCGCCCCTCCGGTGCCCTCCCCTCCGATGTTTCCCCTTCTCCGAGATACTCTCCGTGATGAACCTTTTCAAGGTCCGAAACCCTAAACCCTAATTTTTATTTATTTTTATTTATGCTTTGTTTGTATTTTCTCAATATGTTTTAGGGTTTCAATTTCAATTTCGTGTTTGAAATTTATCGGTATAGTAGTGGATATAGTAGATAAATAGAAATTTATCGGTATAGTAGTTTTAGAAATTTGACCGGATACGGACACAAAATAAATAGGTTTATTTTATGAGATATATACTTGATTATCAATTTGATACTTGAGTATCAACGTGATACCTAATTATACTAGGTTTGTTTCATGAGTGAATGTACGTGAGGGGTACTGTAATGCCCGTGGTTCGTATTACGTATTTTGTATACGTATACGGAATTCTGACCTGTAGTTAGACCTGTCGTGCTTGCCTTGATCCTGGTTTAGTGGCTTGGCTTGGCTTGGTTTTGTTTGGTTGGGTTTGGGTTAGCATGAACCCCTACCTACCACCACCATCACCATTTATATCTCATCTAACTTTTCTCTTTCCTCATAACTCCAATTACTTTTTCTTCTTCCTCCTGCGTAGAGCTCCACCAATCCCAATTTCCCATCGGCAAGTGCAGCTTGCTTCACGAGAGAGCTCTATTTTTATTACTTTAATGTCTTCCTTTCTACATTCTAAGTCACTTTAGTACTTAGCATTTTTAATTTATATGGCTCATTTCTTGTAGATCTAAGTTTATTGTGTTTTTGGATTTTTTGGGTTTTGATCTATCTAACCTTGTTATTTTCAAGTTTTGATGGTTCCATATTGTAGAGAATTTCGTTCTACCCTATTTTGACCTGAAAGTTCAGATTTGGACTATGGATGAAGGATCTATGGAGCTTGAGAGCCATGGCTTGCATGGTTCTTCTTCTCGAAATAATAGAGAAGAAGAACAGTTCCCTGTCGTATGATTCTTAGCCGCATGAGCTTAGCCGCATAGCCTTTTATGCGGCAAGTTATTTCCTGGCCGCATGGAATTGCTATTCTTGAGCCGCATGAACTCCCCTTGGCCGTATGACTATTTCCCAGGCCGCATGATTATTTCCCCAGCCATATGTGACCCCGTCTCCCGAGCCGCATGGTCTTGCGTGGACCAGGCCGCATGACTCGAATTTGCTGAGCCGTATAAGACTCAGTCTATTCTCCAGCCGCATGAGACACAGTCATTTCCTGGCCGCATAAGGACCCGAGTCCTTTCAGCCGCATGAGACCCAATTCTTCCCTGGCCGCATAGGCCAGTGATCCTCCTGTCGCATAAACCCAGCCGCATATGCCCCATCCATTTTTAGCCGCATGAGGCCCCCTATTTTCTGAGCCGCATGCGCTCTCTTCCGCTGGCCGCATGGGACCCAGTGGATCTCAGTCGCATGTACCCTGAACTTCCCTGAGCCGTATGACTATTTCCTTGCCCCATATGCCCGAGCCGCATGGCTCTTCCATAGCTTGTATTTTATGATTTAATTATTTTATTATACTCATGTCTTGTGACCCTCAGTGTACTAAGGCCTTGATTGAATGCTTGTACTATGTTATCATGTACATGTACCATGAACACGACAGTGACCCGTAGGGGTGCACTCTTGACAAATAATATGATAACCTGACATGATAGAGGCCCGTCATGGTGCACTCCTGACGAGTAAACTTGACATGATAACCTGACATAATAGTGGCCCGTCGTGGCGTACTCTTGACGAGTAAACTTGACATGATAACCTGACATGATAGTGGCCCACCATGGCGCACTCTTGACATGATAAACCTGACATAATATACCTCGATATGTTGTTGCGACGGCTAGCTTGACATGACAAGTATGAATGACATGGATACCGTGGGCGATTGTGCTTGTACAAATGAACCAGTCTTATCTTGCATCATGTTTAGGATGGGACTCATGAGTATCATGGTCAGGGGAACCTATTGAAATTGACTAAGGCTAATAACTAGAATAACACAGTAGTCATGAAGAGATTTTCCAGCTTCAGGTAATCCCGTTATCTGGGTGCCCCACTTGGGATCTGTAGCCTATCGTCGAGTAGGGCACATTTCCAGCACACTGTCATGTGTTGTACCCTCTAAGTCACCAAAGGGTACATGCGTTTCCTGGACGATGTACCCACTTGAATTCAACCCCTAATTGCGTCAGGATAGCCTGGATGGTCTGTAGGGCTTGTGGCTATAGAATAATCTCACTGCATCTTGCTAGTAAATAGGCCTGTGATAACCCTAGTTAGTTAAAGTATCAAGCCGTACTTATTGCTTGGCCGTAAAATATTGGATGGAGTTCAATCAGTCTAGTCTTGTCTTGATCATGTACAAGATTGTTACTTGACCTGATTTCTTATATTTATCTTACCAATAAATGGTGGAAGAAACCAAGTTCTGTTCAGACGAAGGGTTACAACTCCGGTCCTTGTTTGGTTTACGGGTTATAACCTGGTTATTTGAATAGTCCCATAGTTATCTCATCGTATATCACCTGTCATACTTTTCCATTGTCCTGTTTTTTTATTATATATTATTATTCTTGTGCTAATTTACTGGTTTTAGTTCCTAAGTGAAGCCTCCTTTGTGGCACTTGCTCTTTCTGGGGTCTGACCCAGCTGGTTTTGTATGGCCAGATACCGGAGCAACTCCAGAAGATCTACCGACTTTTCAGCCAGATGGTGACCATTAGAAGGAATCCTGGCAACGAGTGGGTTTTATTTTGGCTCTCCCACTCTATTGTAAAATTATTCTTTTGAGGCGTTTAGCCGACGAGCAAGTGTTAGCTCGATTGCATTTTACTTACTGTCTGCCTACGGGCTGTAACATGATTGGCAATCTGGGGTTGATCATGTATTGACTAAAACTCTTGCTAGTCCTCATATTTTGTAACGACTAGCTTCATGATCAGCTGAATATGTAATATTTGGGACGCCTTACTATTGTATATTTGGTGATCTTACATCTTGTAACAATTATTTGTTTGCTTGTGATTGAGACACTAGGCTTGTTCTTGACCATAGGACTGATAGATTATAGTTAAACCCTCTTATATCTAGACTGCCGTGACCGTATAATGAGGTGGATTCCATTTCATTATACGTAGCTGGCTATGTCTGTCCCCGTTCTCCAGTATTCTGGTTCTGGGGCGTGACATGTACGTCATACCAAGTTATACTAGATTTTTTTATGATACCAAGTGATATATAGCATCTTAATTCTTGGTGCAAAATCATTCACATGGATTAGAACAATGAGTCAATACTTACTTGACCGTTCGTAGATGTACAATCGGCAACATGAGAGTATGATTGGCTTGACGGACGATTTCAAGGAGGGCCCTAAACCCTAATTATGTATAATCGACAACATGAGATATATAGTTTTAGAAATTTGACGGGACACGGGACACGGACCCTAAACCCTAATTGATTGATCAATGCGATATATACTTGAGTATCAATTTGAAACTTGAGTATCAACGTGATACCTAATTATACTAGGTTTGTTTTATGAGTGAATGTACATGAGGGGTACGTCATACCAAGTTATACTAGGTTTGTTTTATGATACCAAGTGATATATAGCATCTTAATTCTTGGTACAGAATCAATATTCACGTGGATTAGAACAATGAGTCAATACTTACTTGACCGTTCGTGGATGTACAATCGGCAACATGAGAGTATAATTGGCTTGACGGACGATTTCAAGGCGGGGCCTAAACCCTAATTATGTACAATCGGCAACATGAGATATATAGTTTTAGAAATTTGACGGGACACGGGACACGGACCCTAAACCCTAATTGATTGATCAATACGATATATACTTGAGTATCAATTTGATACTTGAGTATCAACGTGATACCTAATTATACTAGGTTTGTTTTATGAGTGAATGTACGTGAGGGGTACGTCATACCAAGTTATACTAGGTTTATTTTATGATACCAAGTGATATATAGCATCTTAATTCTTGGTGCAGAATCATTCACATGGATTAGAACAATGAGTCGATACTTACTTGACCGTTCGTGGATGTACAATCGACAACATGAGAGTATGATTGGCTTAACGGACGATTTCAAGGCGGGACCTAAACCCTAATTATGTACAATCGACAACATGAGATATATAGTTTTAGAAATTTGACGGCACACGGGACACGGACCCTAAACCCTAATTGATTGATCAATGCGATATATACTTGAGTATCAATTTGATACTTGAGTATCAACGTGATACCTAATTATACTAGGTTTGTTTTATGAGTGAATGTACGTGAGAGGTACGTCATACCAAGTTATACTAGGTTTGTTTTATGATACCAAGTGATATATAATATCTTAATTCTTGGTGTAGAATCATTCACGTGGATTAGAACAATGAGTCGATACTTACTTGACTGTTCGTAGATGGACAATCGGCAACATGAGAGTATGATTGGCTTGATGGACAATTTCAAGGAGGGCCCTAAACCCTAATTATGTACAATCGATAAAATGATATATATAGTTTTAAAAATTTGACGGGACACGGGACACGGACCCTAAACCGTAATTGATTGATCAATGCGATATATACTTGAGTATCAATTTGATACTTGAGTATCAACGTGATACCTAATTATACTAGGTTTATTTTATGAGTGAATGTACGTGAGGGGTACATCATACCAAGTTATACTAGGTTTGTTTTATGATACCAAGTGATATATAGCATCTTAATTCTTGGTGCAGAATCATTCACGTGGATTAGAACAATGAGTCGATACTTCCTTGACCGTTCGTGGATGTACAATCGGCAACATGAGAGTATGATTGGCTTGACATACGATTTCAAGGCAGGCCCTAAACCCTAATTATGTACAATCGGCAACATGAGATATATAGTTTTAGAAATTTGATGAAACACAGGACACGGACCCTAAACCCTAATTGATTGATCAATACGACATATACTTGAGTATCAATGTGATACCTAATTATACTAGGTTTGTTTTATGAGTGAATGTACGTGAGGGGTACGTCATACCAAGTTATACTAGGTTTGTTTTATGATACCAAGTGATATATAGCATCTTAATTCTTGGTGCAGAATCATTCACGTGGATTAGAACAATGAGTCGATACTTACTTGACCGTTCGTAAAATGTACTGTCATTTTAATTAACCCCTAATTAATCTCTATGTTTCCATCAATCTTACCATATAGTACCTATGACCCGAGCACGTCGCTTGAGAGAGGAACAGATGGCTACTGAGGAGGTAGTGGTACCTCATGCTGCTGAGGAGGAAGTACTTCCTCCTGCTGTTGAGGAGGTGATACCTAAAGCAGATATCAAGGTTAAGGAAGAAGTATTTCTTTCTACCATTAAGGCGGAAGTGATTCCTAAAGCCAAGATCGCTGTGAATGAGGAAGTGACAGTAGAAGGCAGTTGCATCGGGAGTTCCAGTCATCCAGCTCCTATAAATGATCTTGCTGGCGTGGATCCTTCTTATGCGCGGTGGCTGAGGGAGTGCTATCTGCCCCAACATAGAGGGTAGAGTTATATATATAATATGACTTTTGATCGAATTTGTTTCCGGTGGACTTATTTAGACTTGGATATTTCTGGATTCTATTATGTAGACTTGGTTATTATATATATAATATGACTTTTGATCGAATTTGTTTCCGGTGGACTTATTTAGACTTGGGTATTTCTGGATTCTATTATGTAGACTTGGTTATTTTCTAGACATGGATGTTTCTGGATGCTATTATCTAGACATGGATGTTTTTGTGATATGTTAAATGCATGGTTATTATCTATAATTCAACAGAGGGTTGCTCCAGATTTATTTTTTATAAACTGTGATATGCTAAATGCATGCATATTTGGTAGAATATATATTACATTTCTTGTAAATATCTATTTTTTATCAGGTATGGGGGACCTTGGATCAACTACTCGGATGCTTCGGACGAGAGGAAGACATATTGGTTTACCCACTTCAAGGTAACTAAAGTATATTGCTTTTAGTATAAATCATCATTTATGTATACTATATAACTAACTAATTTAATTCTTGTAGAAAACATATTTTTATCCACCATACTGGGCTGAGATGATCGAGAAGCAATTTTCTGCCGTTGTCGCCAAGTTGATTCGGGATGCGATCGACGACCAGAAGGCTCAAGAGCGCTCCGAAAAACCGATCCAAGGTTGGATCACGCCTGACCAATGGACTGCGATGAGGGCTAGATTCGACGATCCTAGGTACAAGGAACGCTCGAAGAAGGCAAAGGCGGCTAGGACGAGGGCAGGGAAGTGGTGTGGTAGCTCGATTCCCATGACAAAATATTTCTGTCGCCTGGTATGTATTTTACTGTAATATATTATTTTAATAAAAGTAGGAATAAAATTTTCAATTTCAATGACAAACATATTATTATAACAGATAATGAGGGGTGAGAACCCCAACATGGTGACTGTCTTCTTGCCACCCATCGGAAGGACGGAAAACTCATCGATGATAGGGCCACGAAAAGCTATGTACGTATTACTTTATGTGTCACTAACTTTAGTATAACTTAAGAAATATGTAATATATATCCATAGATGGGAAAGAACTAGGTTGGTCGTAAATATTATGCTTATCGAGATGCGTACTTTTCTAGGATGAGTATCTTAGGTTAGAGCGTGAGAGTGCACATGCGGAAGGAGGGGCTGTCACGACCCGTACCCTAGAGTAAGGGCACGAGACATGGGTAAGTCCAGCCTACGCCGCAGTGTCGGCGGTAGAACGCTGTCCTAGGTCAACATACATCTAGCAATATATCTCTAAACAGTTTATACTCCCCGAATGGGGGTGACATAACAGTAAATAAACTCAATCACAACTAAGAAAGAGATAGCACGATATGAAATAGAACTCAAGGAAAAATAGATGATAAAGTAGTTTAAGATAATCCCAGCAAATATCCAGAGGTACATGGTCTCAGATACTGAATGAAAGAATATATACAACTCAGAACAGAATAAAGTCTAGCTAAACATGTCTCAAGACTACATAAAATAAGATAAGCCTAACTAAACTAGTCTAGGCAATGGGGGTGATGTCCTCAGCTAGAGCTGGGTCCTCCTGAGGGTCCAGCTCACAAGTGTCATCTAAGACTGGCCCGTAGAAAGTATCCAGACAGGCCTCCTCC
Source organism: Iris pallida (assembly GCA_029216955.1). NCBI lineage: Eukaryota > Viridiplantae > Streptophyta > Magnoliopsida > Asparagales > Iridaceae > Iris > Iris pallida. The sequence goes on along the minus strand of JANAVB010010794.1, from coordinate 6,993,472 downwards.
TCGTCCTCTGTAATATTTTCAACGGGTCCATCAGGACAGGAGCGAGTACAGTACATCTCAACAGTTCATAGCAGGTTAGAAAATATAATCATGCAGTAAAGTAAGATACAGGTGCTGAAGAATACAGTATGTAAACAGAGGGAGAGAACTGTAATAGAAATATCTACTATAAGTAAGGAACTAACAGTGGCTTGTGAGTCAGAGTACAGGATAGCACATGTGAACAGAACATATTTGTACATGATCTACACCAAGGAGTTTCACATGATCTACACTACTATGGAATTGTTCACATGACTACTAGCACTCCCCCGTTTCCCCGATCAATACACAAGGATCTAAGTAGGTTATGTTATTATACATGATATCACATGGGGGCCCATGAAAGGGTGCACATGATAGTATACATGAGGGCTCTGTGAACATGAGAGTACATGATTCACAAGAGTGTACATGTATGGTGAAAGTACAGTAGTACATGATGAAAGTGAAACGAACATGACACAATGTACCCGATGCTCCCGAGGGGGATAACATTGCATGAAGAGATCCATATAGTACCAATCCGTGATAATGTCGTGACAGCACAAGTAAAGTAATTTAATGCAGGAAATAATTCTAAGTAGGATATGAAATGATCAGAGAATGTACTCGTCTGGTATCTGAGTGTCCAATATGAAAGTACTGTCCGAGGAGTGGTGCCTGGCTCCTAATCAGAATAGTACAAGTCACAACAAGTCTAAAATGGTAAATGAAGTCTTACTATGCATTCTACATGATTCTAGGTCAATCTAGGCTAAAGTCAACTCTTGGTCAACTCTGGTCAACCCTAGAAGTCAAACTAGGTCAACCAAGTCTAGACTAGGTCAAACTAGTCTATACTAGACTACATTAGTCTATACTAGGTCACTCAACCTACACTAGCTAGTACACAACACTACTAGGCTATCTAGACCAACTACACATGTTATATGTTATCTAACACAACATATAAATACACTAGCTTTAGGTTACCCATATACCTATACATAGGTATAGGCATAATCACACTTCATAGATATATATGAATATCATATACCTCACTTTAGGTTATAATACATATACATTAGGAACTAACACAAATATATATATATATATATACATATACATTAGGAACTAACACACACATATATATATATATATATATATATATATATATATATATATATATATATATATAGGCTCAACATATATGCATATAGGTATACACTACATATATTATATATTGCATACATAAATATATATGTATATATATATATATATATATATATATATATATATATATATATATATATATATATTTTTTTTTTTTATATATATATATATATATATATATATATATATATATATATATATATATATATATATATACATATAGATATAGGCTCAACATATATGCATATAGGTATACACTACATATATTATATATTGCATACATAAATATACATCAACCTAGAATTAGGAAGAATAGGAAATAGAGAGAGAGAGAGAGTATATGTGTGTGAATGTGAGTGCTTGAAGGTTTGTGTGTGTAGGAGAGTAATAGTGTGTGTGTGTGTTAAAGAGTGAAGGATGTGTGTGTGAGACTGAAACATGGAAGGCAATGAAGTGTGTGTGTGGTATAGCAGGAAAATCAGAATTTAGTGACTGAACTAATAGTGCATGAAAGAATAGCAGAAAAATAGAAATAGGTGGCTGAACCCTAATAGACTGTGCAGGAATTAGAGTGTAGCTGTGTGTGTGTGTGGGAGGGTGAAAATAGTGTGCAGTAGGCTAACAGTGAAGCATAGACATGTGTGAAAACAATAGGAATCAGTGCACTATACATATGTAATGAAATCTAAAATAAAACAACAGTGAAAAAAATGGAATGGGATCAATTCCTGTTCAGGTTTCAGTCTTATTCTAATTTCCAAGATTTCAACTTTCTAAGGACCCAAACAATCATCTAATCAGTTCAATTCTAAACTGCAAAGGAATAGGAAAAATCCAAATCAAAATCAGAAAACTGAATTTGTTCAGTCTACACATGCCTAGCCCAATTTTGAAATCAATAGTTCACCCATCAACACCAAATTTGACACACAGCAAGGTAACATATAGGAGAATAGATTTAGGGACTTAAACCAACATTTTAGCAATAATAAATAGGTTAAAATAGTTGTCCAATATCGAATTTAAAAACTGGAATAAAACTGAAAATGGGGATACTGTTATCACAGTTTCAGAAATTGGAAAAAAATGACAAACAATTAATGAAAATACATTAAAATGCGATTTAAAAGGTTGGTAACATATCTACATGTTGTGTACGTGTTCATCAGTATCATTGTGTCCAAGCACGAGGACACAAACGTGTCCAAACAAGAGAAAACCCAAATCGGCACAACAGTGCACTGTCCAGTGCACTGTCTCGTGCACACGTGCACTCGTATCGTGCACATGACACAGGCCAAACAAGGCCTCGTGCTCGCAACCCTAGGTTCGCCCAGGGTCTAGCTAAGTGTCCAACAACCTGCACTGTGTCCTAGAGTGTCGTGTCCGAAGCTACAGAGCCGTATCAGTGCTCGATTTCACGTGTGCACTGCACAGTATAAAATCAGTACGACACTGATATCACTCTCGACACACTACGTGGACATGTGAGACTTGACACGTGGCATGTTAGTCATAGCCCCATGGCATGTGTCGAGTCTCGTGTCATATTAACGTGTGTCGTGTCCGCTACAGCCCCCGAGTAGCAGGAGACAGAATTGGACTCAGTTCCAGCGTGTTCGTGTCCCTCGTATGGACACAACACGGCACAAAACACCCAAGTGTCAACACAAACATTCAAGAGGGACCCTAGATCTACAATCATATTCAAATGGATTTCGAAAATAACACAAAAGTCTCTTTGTGGCATTTCGACAAACAGTAAAGGGACGGGTCTGATACGTGTCCAAACGGACACGAAACTTATGAAACTCGACACGAAACTAATGCAAACACTTAGGGGACTCCTAGGGCTTCCTAAATATGTAAAGAAATCGAAATTTCATTGAGGAATGATGAAGTTACCTATAGTTGAACTTCTAGGAAATCCCTCTTTGTAGAGCTCTTCTCCTTGATGTCCCAATCCAACAAATCAACAACAAACTGAAATAAAACTCCAATAACAGCAAGTATAGGTATATTAAAACCTAATGGAAGAGATTTGAATGAAAAAGGAAATGGAATGGAATTCTAGGGATTAAATGAAATAGAAAACAAACATTTTTCCTAAACTTGAGCTTTCCTAAGAAAGAGGTAACCCTAAAATTAAGAGAGCATTTATAGGGTGATGTTCCCAATGATGATATGGTGGCCGGCCACTTAGTCTGGGGCTTAGGGTTTTGCAATTCTTGGGCTTTGGGCCAATCTACAAGGCTATGGCTTGAATTAATTTATTAAAGGTTCTAAATCATAAGCCATGACTTATGACTTTCTAATTCCTATTGCTAACTAGAGTCTATTGACCAAACCAAGGGTTAGCTTAGGTTAGACTAGAGTCATATAACCTAACCAAGTCCATACTAACTAGGGTTAGCTTCTAGGTTGGTCTACAAGGGTCAAAACTAGTCAAAGTCAACCTAGTCCAAACAATTCCAAAATAATTCCTAAAAATTCCCATAAATTCAAATAAATTCTAATAAATTTAAATTACCCCAAAAATGTCAAAATACCCTCAAACTCGAAATGATAAACAGAATACCCTAATCACAAGGCTAGGCTCTAGGTCAACCAGTCTCCAAGGTTACACTATCAAAACACCAAAATCATAAGTCATGATTTAAAATAGTTTTAAATGATTAAAAATCATCATAAATCATATCATGATTTAAATATCATTATTAAAAGACTAAAATTTCAAAATTTCAAAATTATCCTCTTCTGGAAAACTGGGGGTTACAATCCTACCCACCTTAGAAAATTTTTGTCCTCGAAATTAAAGGTGATCGTACTCCTTCTAGGTTAAGCCCCCAGCTATCAAAGTCTCAGAACTGGAATAAAACATACGATTTAAAAAAAGATGGCATACAGGGTCATGACATACGATGGTAGTGAAGTCCCATCTAGGTATACTAGTCATGCTAACCAAAACGGTCATAGGGTATCAAAACACACAAGCAATCTAGGGTGCTAAACTAGAAAGGATACAGAAATAACAATCATCAAGACTGTAAGGCAGTCTACCCTCCTATATGAAAACTGGTACTTTTTAAAAATAAAATATAATAAAGATAACTACCAATTATCTATTAAGGGATACTATTCAAGAAAATTAAAATTAAAAGTTAAAGAATGAAAGTCAATCGCATGGAATCCAATCACAATGTGTATATATAGAGAGTGTGTTAGAGAGAAAAAAGCTAGCATTATGTAAATGTTATGTGCTTCGTGTGTGTATGGGTGCATGTGGACATGTTCATATGGTTAGATAGTAGGCATGTGTATTGTGAAATATACATGAAAGTATGGGAGGATTTGGGTTTCAAAACAATAGCTATCACGTTATACTACTCATAGCATATTGGTTAAACAATCTACAATGCACAAGCTATTTACTCATAACATGCATACAATGCACAAGCTATTTACTCATAACATGCATGGCTAACCATATCTATATATATAAAGAGTTAGAGATTTAGTTATATATCTCTATACATTATAACATGTATGCCTAAGCTCTCTATATATATATATATATATCTATATAAATATATAATCATAACATAGAGAGAAAAGGTTAGGTTTACATGGCTGTATATACTAAGTTAGGGTGTGTGGGTGTCCTTCACTACACCAAAATAGGTGATTGCCAACGGTTATTACCGTGACAAATAATTTTTGTAACGGTAATAACCGTGACAAATTGACTGTGACAAATAATTGTAACGCTTTTCGTCACGGTTATTACCGTTACGAAAATAAATTCTTGTAACGCTTTTCGTCACGGTTATTATGGTGACTAATTTAATTTTTGTAACAGTTATTACCGTTACAAAAATGTGTTATTGCGTTACTTTTTTCACTTTTGTAACAGTTATAACCGTTACCAATATATATTTTTTTGGAAAAAAAATAATTTTAATATATTATCAATTAACCTATATTCAACATGTTTCAGAGAAATATATAACCATAGAAATATATAATCGAAGATGAACTCTTACCAATGTGCACACAAATTTAAATTCATATTGCAATAGTTGAATACAACTCATAACATTACAAGATTTAACCCTCAAGATGGACACAAAGGAGAACAACCATTCACTTGTCAACACAAACGTAAGGGAAAAAAATATTCCTCTATCATAGATACTCTAACTACTCTCTAGTTTTTATGATGAGCATGTTGACATGGTGCCTCCACAGAGAAATAGCAGACCATTTAGAAGATATGTCTCTATCCCAACAGATGAGCTAGAATAGAGATATGTCATCCCCCTTGCCGCTCCAAGTGCTAGTTTGAGTCTAAAAGGCCAATCCATCTTCATTTCAGTAATTCCTACATTTTTAAGAAGTCAAAAATGAAGAATACAGAAAAACAGATTTGGTTATATACTGAAATTATTGTAAAGGACTAGCCAACCATTTAGAAGATTATATAGAGTCTTGCTTTCACCTCCACTACCACTGCATTTCTATAGGCCCTCCGTGGTTGCAAATGCCGGCAGGCCAACCAAGAGGGCCTATAGAAATTTATGTTTACTGCAAGCCCCCATTAGTAGAATAAGCACAAGGCGCCCAACCAAGTAAGCATGCTATCAAATTGAGGCAGCAAGCAAAAAAAAACACCAATGGCATATACTGCATATAAATTTTTCACCAGCAAACCAAAGCAGAGCTTCAAACTAACGGATGGAAGAGACTTTACTAGGAAGAACAAACCTGGCATAATAGGATAGGTTCAGTAACCAGCACCTGGGGTGCTCATGTTTTGCATGAATCATAACGTCTTGCACCGGACTGAGAAAGAGAAGAAACAAATATCACATAAGATGCAACACTGACCAACAAGCAATGGTGGCTAAACCGATGACATAGGACGAGTCACTCACCTATATGCATTGCTTATGTAATATTCAGTGACAAACCCAAAAACCAAGCCAGACCATAAACCAATAGCAACACAGAAGAAAGTTTCCTACAAATTCCAACTCAATTTATTTTAGAGTTTAGATAACAGAACATTTACCTTCAAAATATTGTATTTTGCTTACCAGTTCTTCACTTCCTTCTGCGCACCAAAATTTAAGATAGTGAAAGATGAGGGAAGGGCAACCCAACTAACAATCGCAATACCAACAGTCATAAGAGCAGTGGAGATAACAAGTTGCTTTTTTAGTGCAGACTCGATCTCCTTCACTGCCTTAATTTCAAAGAAGTCAGTCGTAAACAAGGTAGTGATGAAGCAGACAATGATGCCCATTGAGCTAATAAGAAGAGGGTACATCATAGCAGTCAGTTCGTGGTTGATCCCAAAGGAAGAAATGGAGGCAACAATTAGAGCAGCACAAGAAGAGTCAGCATAAGAGCCAAAAAGATCTGAACCCATCCCAGCAATATCACCTGACATTATCCCCAACATTGTCTGCAATCACCTACCAAAATATTGTTGATTTAGAGAAGGGACTCATCAAATAAAGTCTACTGTCACAGAAATACTAGCATGCTTAAAGGAACATCATTTAATTATTTCAAATGGGATAAAGGACGTATGACACATCAATCAATGGAGCAAAATGTGCCAACTTCATATTTATACAGAAATGTTATGCTGCAATGTTATGCTGCAGAATTTGGATGATTTCTTTCCAAAATATTAGTCTTTTGTGTATCTAGTGATAAAAATTTATAGAATTATTCTGTTTTGGAAATAAATGAACTATTGAAATTTGTATTACAAAGATAATCATGTAAACTAAAAATCAGAACTACTCATTTTAAATATGTCTATGTTTCCCATAATTCTATGCAAAAAAGTCTTTTGGGGAAAAAGTACCGAGGATTCACAAAAAACTACTTACAGCTGGGTTTCTAGGGTCTTCCTCAGGAATGTTCCTCTCAAGCTTGCCAACAAGATCAGCACCCACATCAGCGGCTTTAGTGTAGATACCTCCACCAACTCATCCAAAAAGAGCCATGGAAGAACCGCTAAGGCCATATCTAGTAATAGCCTCAAAAAGACCCTCCCAATCATCACCATAATATATCTTAAATAGGTTGATGGTAAAGTACAGGACGAGAAGTCCATTCGCAGCAAGTAAGAAGCCCATCTCAGCACCAGATCGGAAGGCAGTAATAAAAGCCTTTCCAACACCCTTCCTTGCTTCTAAGGTTGTTCTGGCATAGGAAGCCAGAGACCACTGAGGTTATAGCACCAAGCAAGAATGATACAGTGCTGAAGATAGCATTAGCAAGGGCAGACTTGTACATCTTGTCCTTGCTATAGGTGCATGGCTGGCTCTTTGTGATGAAGCCCTCCACAGACCCAAGGAAGATGAAGATCAGGACGGCAAATGCAACCATGAAGATTCCAACATACTGATATTCAGTAAAAAGGAAAGATGTGGCTCCTGCAGATTGAGATAAGATGAGCGTTGTTACCAATAAGTAGGTGATACAATAAGCAGAAAAGTAGGTTTCCTGTGCTTAATCACCATTTAATGGACGGTCAAACTGGTTTTCATGCATAGACAATTAGAAGGGGTCATTTAAAATATACATGAAAGATGACAAAATTGGTTAAAAACTCGGAGAACTTATTTAATCAACTTGAGGTTTGCACCAACCTCCAGGATGACAACCAAAGCACGCTCCATGAGGTATCAGAGCATTAAAGCCTAGGATATTTAGAATTGGATAGGAAGGAGGATGAGTTCAATAACAACATGGTCAAGATTGCTCAGAACTGTCCCTTCCCTTAGCTTCTCCCAGACTCCCCCATCTTCTCCAAAATACTCGTTTAACCGATTGAGAATAGAGGATAGTACTAGGAACCAAATGAGCAATTTTATGAGGAATTTATGAGTGGAGTCTTTGTGGGCAAGTTCCCATTGCTATCAGGAGGCTTGACCCACATAGATAGGGAAATAGTCTTCCTTGCATTGTAGAAAATAACTTAGGCCCCAAAGCTGGCTATACCCGACTGTTTTCGATACTTACCTACTTTCTTTTTCATATTCTTCTAATTATCTTTAGCTAGATTCGTTGGTAAATTAAATAATCTGTTCAAATTGTTAAGATTAAAATTCAGCAAGCTAAAAAAGGACAAGTCCCAATTGATCATCTCCAATAGTATTCATTATGTAGATAACTAATCAAACTTGATTATAAAGATGATTAGTCATGATGCCTACCTTTGACTTCCAGAGGTCCTTATGTCACACTTTCATGTTTAAATTGTAATGGTGTCCCTGAGCTATTCAAGAAGTAGTCATGTTGTCCTTATATGCATTTTGTTCAACCCTTCCTGAAAAGGAGCTCAGTCCTTACAATTGAAAATGGTATATAAGCAATATGTAAAAGATGGAATCTTAAACATCCAGGGGATATATGTACAAGATGGAATCTTAAACAGCTCTGTAACCATCTATTAACAAAAAGCTACTACCTAAAAGAAGATGATCAAAGTATACCCGATGCCACAATCTGTAAGCCTATGCTTGTTGGATGATTTAATTTGGCATATACTCCAAGCAGTTTTCACAAAACATAATTTGAGTTTCAATCAATACTATATTGTGCACATGTGTGCGCATGTGTCTTGCGTGCGTGCGTGCACACACCATCCTATGGTACAGAAGAATAGAACAAAAATTGTGACCCACATGTCTTCAGATGAGAGGAATCCAAAGTCAAACCTATTTTATGACAATTAAGGTCATTTACCGCCAGTCATATACAAGTCAGCTTTCTTCATCATCGGATACAGATGATACAACTTTTCCTAGTGTCTTCTTTACGGGCTGTGGCAGCACCCCTGTCGATCAAAATGTATCAAGAATCAGGAAGCCATAATAACAAAGAATGTGTTATATTTAGTCTCAATCAGTCACTTAAATTCCAAAGCTCAATCAATATTTTATAAACAGAGCAAAAGAACCATAATATGCCACCATCAAACCGCAATCTGCAGGATACAAGGACCAACATATCAATTTTTGAAAATACTTCCATCCCTGAGAGTATAAAGTTCACCAGCTTGTAGCTAAAGCTCACTTGACTTTCTGAGAACATAAAAAACAGAATAATAGAACCAAAATATACAACAGAAAGCAACCACAAACATCACAGAGATAGAAGAAACAAGATATAAGTTAGTTGACTGTTCCAGTTTTGTCACACCTGTGTCTAGTAGCCATGTTAGAAAAGTTTAGATATATAATTATAACATGCACACAGGATCATATATGCAGTTAGCAAGCTAAAATGGATCCATCATGTAAACGTAAATGAAATTACTAACCTAGACAAGTTTATTATGCTTATATCATACAACTGTAGGAGAAGGACAAGTGTTATTACGTTTTGCGGGTCGAGTGCAGTTTCATACAGTACTTCCCAATCATGAGTCATGACTAGTAATTGTCCTAATCCAGCTGTTACCGCAAGAAGATCTCCATCCGGACTTGAAGCAATACTCTTGACACCGCCCTCCACCCTGCCAACAGTTTCTGTTGTTTTCGAGTCCACAACATGAAGTAAAAGGCAACCATCATTAGTCCCAATTATCAGTGCCTCTTTCTCCATCAGATAGTCTATTGCAACAATGCAGTCCCCATTTTCCAAAGTGATCAGCTCAGGTTGTTTGGATAAAAGAATATTTGTCCGGGAGCTACCTTTCTGGAGTACGCAATGAACAATGATAAGTAAGTTCCACTTGGACATCAAAGACAATTATATAGCATAAAACAAATATAAAACTAAAGATATTCAATAATATTGGACAAGGTAGAAAAAAAAAAGCCTCCATTACAAGCATGCAAGTATTTTATATACTACATAAATAAAGAAGATTCAGTGTTATTGTGACATAAGCATTAACAAAGAAAGTTACTATTGTTCTTGTATTCGGAAAAAAATACATGCAGATTTCTTTTTGCTGCCCGACAAATTCCACAATGCTATTGTTAACTATACCAATGTATCAGATCTGTCAAGGTGTGCAGAAGATGGCAGAAGAACTCGAGCAATGATCCCCCAAAATGCATGAAACCGATTTATATAAATTATAAAATACACAAAGTTCAGTTTTACTGTGAGCAAACCAAGATCTCTTATTTGGAGGTGTCAAGGGTTGTTATCTACCATTCATATAACCCCAAATTTGTATATCATATATAACAAATGTGGGTTGTTTGGGAGGTATTAAGAAGTTCTGTTAGATACCAGTTACTAGATATAACCCCAAATTTCTCTTGATTACCGATAAATCAAGATCTCTTAGTTTGTCCTGTCAACCGTAATATCTACAAATTTCCTTATCTCAAATTTCGAAACTTCCACTCTTTTTCTTCCAAATATTAAACCCAGTTTGGTTCCTTCGAATCGTGCTGCATCAATCGCTATTGAGTAATTTTCATAATATGAGATTGTCCTATTGTAATACAAACAGAGACATTAAATGTACTGTTTGCCTCTGTAACCATCTATTAACAAAAAGCTACTACCTAAAAGAAGATGATCAAAGTATACCCGATGCCACAATCTGTAAGCCTATGCTTGTTGGATGATTTAATTTGGCATATACTCCAAGCAGTTTTCACGAAACATAATTTGAGTTTCAATCAATATTATATTATGCACATGTGTGCGCATGTGTCTTGCGTGCGTGCGTGCACACACCATCATATGGTACAGAAGAATAGAACAAAAATTGTGACCCACATGTCTTCAGATGAGAGTAATCCAAATTCAAACCTATTTTATGACAATTAAGGTCATTTACCGCCAGTCATATACAAGTCAGCTTTCTTCATCATCGGATACAGATGATACAACTTTTCCTAGTGTCTTCTTTACGGGCTGTGGCAGCACCCCTGTCGATCAAAATGTATCAAGAATCAGGAAGCCATAATAACAAAGAATGTGTTATATTTAGTCTCAATCAGTCACTTAAATTCCAAAGCTCAATCAATATTTTATAAACAGAGCAAAAGAACCATAATATGCCACCATCAAACCGCAATCTGCAGGATACAAGGACCAACATATCAATTTTTGAAAATACTTCCATCCGTGAGAGTATAAAGTTCACCAGCTTGTAGCTAAAGCTCACTTGACTTTCTGAGAACACAAAAACAGAATAATAGAACCAAAATATACAACAGAAAGCAACCACAAACATCACAGAGATAGAAGAAACAAGATATAAGTTAGTTGACTGTTCCAGTTTTGTCACACCTGTGTCTAGTAGCCATGTTAGAAAAGTTTAGATATATAATTATAACATGCACACAGGATCATATATGCAGTTAGCAAGCTAAAATTGATCCATCATGTAAAATTGTTGAATAAAGTTGATTGGTACAGAGTTTATTCCTAGTATCTTGGGGGTTGGAACTAGTATTAAGGTTTTGTTAGTTATTGTTTCTCTTTTTAATGATAATGAACTAGGCAATAGGAGTTTGTTATGGATCCTATTTCCTTGCAACTCTCTCTTGTACTATTACCTATTTAAAGGTAGCTTATCAGTAAAATGTAGCACTGTCAAAGTTTCTTTCTTCTAATATAACAGAGCTTTTTCCTTTGCATATATTTCTTCATTTTGCATCACTAACAGCATACACTACGTTATCTATTTTTAGAGAATTTAAGATTTGAATGTTAAGAATTGCAAATGGAGTACTTGGCTATACAAAAGAAGATAGAACAGGAGATGAGGCACAAAGCATATGAAAACTGAAAATAATTTAAAGAAAATGTAGCATAAAAATGATATTATGCAAGAAAAATTTATAAGTCATTAAAAGGTAAAAGAATAAACAACATAGTCAGTGTAGACGTACTAAATGTAAAGACAAACCAACTTCGAGTTTATTTACAAGTAACACAAATAAAAAGCTTAGTTTTCCTTCGAGTTTATTGACTATATGAAATAAAACAGTGTTGAGTACTCAATAGCTAATCAAGTAAAAAAAAACAAGACACATGTGTACTTCAAGACACCACCGGAGTTTTGGTTCACAAAATCAAGGGGAAAAGACCCGCCCAGGTGATGCTGGTAAAGTTGCAATCAGCATCTCAGCGGACATAGCTCCTCTATGTAGGTTATTTGGATTGGATTTTATTTACAAGTAACATAAATAAAAAGCTTTGTTTTCCTTCTTCCTCTTCCCCTCTTCCTTAAACTACCATTTTTGAGGTTTGAATCTCTGCAACAAGTTAACTAATTGGCATGAAAAATATTACTAACACTACCACTAAGAATGTAATCACCCAGATCTAGATATAATATCTTTAAGAACAAAATGACAAAGAGAACCATAGAGAAGAACTAAGTTAACCTTAAGTAAAGCATGCAATGACGTTCTTACAGCCGGGTTCAAATCACCCTTACCAGGTTCTCGAGTAGTCATCTTACTCCCAACTAAATTCCTCATGCAGAAAATCTTAAGTAAAATTCTCCACAATTAATATATAGAGAACCAAACTTTACCACTAATATGATCAAGAAAAACAAAATAACACTATAAGTGAACTAATAAATTCCCCGATTGTTTAAGAAGTTAATAAAAAAGATCAATTTGGGGACCTGGGAAGTACTTCCAGACGATGTAGAGGATGCGGTTGCCAGACCCGTAGGCTCTCCGGTGGCGGTAGGCCTCCAGGTCGGAGAAGCCCACTTCGACGTACTCATGCAAGTCATCCTCCTCCACAAGGGATCGGAGCTCTGACTCGGAGAGCAGCGAGCAGCCATAGTGATGGCGCCGGTGAGGGTTGTGGTAGCGGAGGCCTGGCTCATGATGGCTGTCAGGAGAGGGTATTGGGAGTAAGGAAAGCCCTCTGACTCGGGAATGGCTCGAAAAGGTGAGAGCCCTAGCTCAGGATGATTTTAGTTTGATAACACTCTTCTAATGAAAGAGGGGGAAATAAAGGAGGGGTGTGAAATTAAAGGGGGGAAACTAAAAATTTTGGTAACATTTTTTTTTCCATTTGTCACGATTTTTTTCGTTACAACAAATAAACAAAAATAAAAATTATAAAAAATATTTTAGTAACGGATATTTAATTATTGTCACGGTAATTACCGTGACTAACTTGTAACAGTTATAACCGTTACGAATTAGAAAAAAAAGTGTTACAAGTTGTATGTTTTGGTGTAGTGCTTGTACATGGTTATAGTTTAGTATTGAAAGGTTAAACCCAGTTTTAGTTCAGCATTTACATACAAAATCTGAAAATTGTTGGCCCATTTGGTCATATGGTCAAACCTAATTTTAATAATTGATTAAACTCTGTCTGAATATACAAAGCTAGTCGGGACATCTCGGACTCTTGAACATGATCAAGAATGGCTATCCAATAAATTCAAGACCGAAGATCTGTTTGCCTACTCGAGTCTGTAATTCCTTATGCAATATATTTTTTATTTTATTTGAGTCTAGGAATATGTTGTACACCGAGTCGTACTGGCAAATAGGTTACCCTTAAATGAGTTCAAAATGTTTTTAAAATGTCCTCTAAAAATGGTTTACAAAAAGGTTTTCAAAAATCACCAAAAAGCTTTTTAAAACCCTAACTAAACCCTGACTAAACCCTGACAGAACTCGGACCGAGTTCGGCCAGAGTTCGGTTGGTGGCCGTTGTGATTTTGAATCCTTGTTACTTGGTCCTCCTGCAGTTACGGATTTGACCGAGATTTGCTCATAGAGTTCTGCCCGAATTCTGCCCGAATTTTGTCAGAAGTCTGCCTTTAGAACACCTATAAATAGATAAGGATTTCGATCATTTCAACTCACTCATTCACTTTCAATCTTCTCTCTATCTAAAGCTTTCAGTCTTCCAAAGAGTTTTCTAGAGCTTTCAATTTCAGATCCCAAGCCAATTACAATCCTCTAGTCGATTTGCCAGTGCGGTACGGTCTAGAAGTTTCTGAGAGATTGTAATCAGAAGGCTTGATTGAAGAATACCTCTTCACATTTGAAGTTGGACGAGTTCTTCGTATCAAAGCTCGCGTTGTAGAAGTTGCAAGGACTTCGTAAGAAAACTTACAGTTTTTCCAATAGTGGATTCAACTGGTAGCAAGAGTTCTACCGACTGGATTAGTCCTCAACAGAGGAAAACCAGTATACATCGTTGTCTTTGCATTTGCTCTCTTAACTCTGTCTTTACTTTATTTTAGTTGTGATTAATATTCTGTGATTGTGCTGCTAACATTTTTTAATTAGTATTATTCCGCTGCCAACTCTATTCACCCCCCTCTAGAGTATTACGCTTTACTATTTTGTTCCTACAATTGGTATCAGAGCGGGTGTTACAGGTAAAGTAAAGGTAACAGTGCAATTATTTATTCATTTTAATTAACTGTTATATAGATCACAACACAACACATGGCAACTGTGAAATTTACAAGTGAAGGCCAGGCCACAAACAGACCCCCACTGTTTGATGGTACGAACTATACCTATTGGAAATACGGATGAGTTTCTTCTTGAAATCACTTGACTTTGATTTATGGTCCATTGTTCTTGATGGCTATCAAAAGCCATCTCGTATAAATGTTGATGGAGTTTTAGTTGAAAAATCCCATAGCAGATATACAGAGGAAGAAAAGAAAAGGGCCAGTCTTGACGCACGTGCCATTAATGCTCTTTTTTGTACTTTAGACAGAACTAAATTTAACAGGGTATCTATCTGCACAACGGCTAATGAAGTATAGAAGCTACTTGAAGTCACACATGAAGGCATGACTCAAGTCAAAGAATCTAAAGTCAGCATACTTACTCAAGAGTACGAGGCGTTCAAGATGAAGTCCAACGAAATAGTTACACAAATGTTCGAGAGATTCTTGGATATTGTAAATCCTTTGTCCTCCTTAGGCAAAGATTACAGTAATCATGAAAAGATTCGCAAACTCCTGCGAGCTCTCACCAAGAACTGGATTCCGAAGGCCACTGCAATCATTGAAGGGAACGATCTCACAACTATGTCCCTCGAAGTACTCATGGGTAAACTACTCACTCATGAACTGGAGCTACAAGATTTTGAAGAGCCTGTACCAAAGGAGAAAACGATCGCTTTCAAGGCTCAGCACAGAAAAGCTGCTGAAGGTGATTCAGACAGCAGTGGATCTGACGCTGAAGATCAAGCACTCCTAGCAAGGAAGTTCAAAAGATTCATGAGACATGAGAAGAGAGTCAAAGAAAACAACAGCAACAACTGGTATCAAGAAGATGTTGTTTGCTACGGCTGCAAGAAGAAGGGACACATGAAGAAGGATTGTTCCACAAACTCATCATCAAGCAAGAAGAGCAACAGGTATGAAAATGGGAACCTGAAGAAATCAACATCTAGGAGATATGCCAATACCAGCATATGGCATGAAAGTGAAGCCAGCGACTCAGAAGACGAACAATCAGAAGACGCTGCAAACGTATGCTTTATGGCATCTGATCAGGTACCTACTGAACCTGTAGTTGATACTTATGATGACTTCACCTTTGACAATTAGGAGATGCCTTCAGTGACCTGATGACTGATTACAGGAAACTGCGTAGCAAGTATCAGACCTCTAAGAAGGTACTCAAAGAATACAAAGGTGAAATAGGTAGACTTACCGACCTACTAGCTGAGGTTAGAAATAATGTTAGTGAGTCTGGTGAGCTTTCTTCAACAAAGCTCTTATTACACGAGACTACCAAGTCATCTGAAGAGAGACAAAATTATTGACCAACTCAAGGAAGAACTTTCTATAGAGAAGAAAAGTCTTCAATGTGCACAAATCAGAATGGAAACACTCACTTCTGATTATACTAAGTTGTATGACACTTCCAAAAGATTGGAAATTAGGTTAGAAAAATAGCCTGAGCCTGCTGCTTCCTTCCCTAACACGTATCACTTACCGAAAAATCAGAACATTCCCAAGCCAAACACTTTCAGACCTAACCATATAAAACCTTTACCCCAAAAGGTTAAGCCCAAACAAGATTATAGGTATGCTTTCTTCTATACTAGAAAACCTAAACCTACCAACCATGCACACCACTCAGCTTTCAACACTCGACATGCACAATGTCATTATTGTGGCCTCATTGGTCATATTTTATCTGCATGTAGAATGAGAAAGCTTGTTGATTTAAATGTTTATGCCTGGATACCAAAAGCTAACAATTCAGGACCCTACAAGAAATGGGTACCAAAAGTTTTATCTGCAAACTGTTTTGTAGGTGGAACACCATTCACATGCTATAAGCAAATGGATCCTCGACAGCGGTTGCTCACGGCATATGACCGGTGACGCTACCTTATTTGCAACACTGTCGAAAAAAAAGAAGGAAGGCTATGTCTCCTTCGGTAATAACTTGAAAGGGTATATTATTGGTATCGGTGATGTTGGTAAGTCTCCCTATCCTGTGATTAAAGATGTTTGTCTGGTTACCTAGTTGAAACATAATCTACTCAGCATAAGTCATCTAGCTGATCATAGTTATGGCATCAACTTTGGCAAAGACAAATGTACTATAGTTGATAGCTCAACTGGTAGTACTATCTTTGAAGGTATCAGGGAAGACAATATATATGTTTTCTATTTGTTAGAATAAACTAACATTTCAGGTAGATACTTAATGGCCAAGAGTGATGAGAGTCATCTGTGGTATATGAGACTCGGTCACGCTAATATGGATACGATCTCAAGATTATCCACAAAGAAGCTAGTACGCGGTTTACCGGACATTATATTTAAGAAGGATTCGGTATGTAGCCAATGTGAAAAGAACAAAGCTACCAGATCCACATTCAAGTCAGTAAACACAGTATGTACTACTAGACCTCTACAATTGCTTCATATGGACTTATTTGGTCCTAGCAGAGTTGCTAGCCTCGGAGGTAAACTTTATGCTTTTGTAATTGTAGATGATTTCTCTAGATACACGTGGGTATATTTCTTGACACGCAAGAATGATGCATTATCCGAATTTGTCGCCTTTTGCAAGAAAGTACAGAATAAAAAAGGTTACATGATCACTCGTATAAGAAGCGATCATGGAGGCAAATTCGAGAATGCTGATTTTGAGCAATTTTGTGACACACACGGTTTCATACACGAGTTCTCCTGCCCTAGGACTCCACAACCAAATGGAGTTGTGGAACGTAAGAACAGAACTCTAACCGAAATGGCCAGAGTGATGTTAAACCAGCTTAGTCTACCCAAATATTTCTGGGCTGAAGCTATCAATACAGCTTGCTTTGTACTCAATAGAGTTCTAATTCGACCCAAATCGAAGAAGACTCCATTTGAGTTATGGTTTGATAGAATTCCATCTGTTTCATACTTTAGAATATTTGGCTGTAAATATTTTATTCTTAATACAAAAGACAATTTGGGAAAGTTTGACGAAAAGGCCGATGAAGGTATATTTTTAGGTTATGCGGCCAAGAGCAAAGGATACAGAGTCTTCAACAAACGAACCATGATCATCGAAGAGTCAATCAACGTCACTTTTGATGAACTAAATCAGATGAAGATCGATGACAATGACGAAGATCCAACTATACCAAGCTCAACATCAGCTGATCCTCAACCAAGCTCTGCACTAGCTGAACCTCCTAGAGAAGATCCAGGAACCAGCTACCTTCAGAATCTACCAAAAAGGTTAAAATTTACAGCTGATCATCCAAAAGATTTGGTAGTTCGTGATATTACCAAAGGAGTAAGTACTCGTACATCCAGTAAAGATATTGTTTCTAGTGTTGTATTTATTTCACAGCTAGAACCCAAAACTATTGATGAAGCATGTAGTGATAGTTTTTGGATAGATGCTATGCAAGAGGAATTAAACCAATTTGAACGGAATAAAGTTTGGGAACTTGTTCCCAGGCCTATTGATCATCCGGTCATTGGTACCCGTTGGGTATTCCGAAATAAACTAAATGAGAATGGTTTAGTGACTCGTAATAAGGCTCGACTCGTAGCTCAAGGATACAATCAAGAAGAAGGTATCGACTACGATGAGACTTATGCCCCAGTTGCGAGATTAGAATCCATTCGCATGTTATGTACATTTGCATGTTTTTATGATTTCAAACTTTTTCAAATGGATGTCAAGAGTGCTTTTTTAAATAGTTTTATAAAAGAAAAAGTTTTTGTAGCACAACCTCCAGGTTTCACGGATTTCAAAAATCCTGATCATGTTTTCAAGTTGAAGAAAGCCTTATACGGTTTAAAACAAGCCCCTCGTGCTTGGTATGATCGTCTAAGCTCTTTTTTACTTGACAACCGCTTTTCAAAAGGTAAGGTTGATACTACACTATTTATTAAGTCTTTTAATGGCAAACTTCTTTTAATTCAAATCTATGTTGATGATATTATATTTAGATCTACTGATGAATCTCTGTGTCAAGAATTTTCTAAGTGTATGCAGAATGAGTTTGAGATGAGCATGATGGGAGAGCTGAAATTCTTTCTCGGATTGCAAATCAAACAAACTGATAATAGGACATTTATAAATCAAGCCAAGTACACAAAAGACCTGCTAAAGAAGTTTGATCTGGACAATGTCAAACCTATTGGCACTCCAATGGCAACTTCAACAAAGCTTGATTCAGATGAACAAGGCAAGCCAGTCGACACACGTAAGTATCGAGGTATGATTGGTAGTTTACTTTATTTAACTGCTAGTCGTCCAGATATAATGTTTAGTATTTGCGTGTGTACACGTTTTCAAGCTAACCCAAAGGAATCACATCTGTCCGCAGTTAAGCGTATCTTTCGATACCTTAAGGGCACTTCTTCTGTTGGCTTATGGTATCCCAAAACTAAGTCCTTTGACCTTATTGGTTATTCGGATGCAGATTTTGCTGGATGCAAAGTTGATAGAAAAAGTACCAGTGGCACATGTCATTTCTTAGGCAAGGCTTTAGTCTCATGGTTTAGTAAAAAAGCAAAATTCTGTAGCCCTATCAACAACAGAGGCTGAGTATATCGCTGCAGGACGTTGTTGTGCTCAGATTTTGTGGATAAAACAAACCCTAGAAGACTATAATTTATTTTACACACATATTCCCATTTTCTGTGATAACACGAGCACTATTAATTTGACTAAGAATCCAGTATGTCACTCTCGTACTAAACATATCGAGATTCGACATCACTTTCTTAGAGATCATCATCAAAATGGAGATATAAACCTTGTGTACATAGATACTGAAAATCAACTAGCTGACATCTTTACTAAACCTCTAGCGGAAGATCGTTTCAATTATTTACGTCGAGAATTAGGAATTTTGGACGTCAATAATATTAATTAATTTTGTTTTATGATTATATATCATTACGCAAAAACTGTATTAGAGACAAGCCAATAAAGAGTCTGTCTGTCACCACAACTACGGTTGAAGCGAAGCGGTACTTAAGAGTTCCCCGGTGAACCTCCGCCAGCTGGGACAGTACTCCTACAGCTAATCTGAAACAGTCGCTGTGTAACGACATTTAATCTATAAAATAATATTAATTATGTTAATTGAAGTTGAAATGACTAATCTTTGAATTAAATATTTGAAATGAGACAATGAAAAAGAATGGCAAAAAAAATCAACTATAAAGAACCCTAGGCGAATTCGACCAGAGCTCTGACCGAATTCGGCCCGAGTTCGGTTGAGGGTGTCAGGTTATATATACAGAACCCGAGAAGCCCTTCTTCTTCATTGCTTCCAAACTAATCACAACAGCAGCAGCAGCCGCGAAGGAGCCCCGAACCCTAGCTTTTCACCACCCTCCTTCTTCCAATCCAAGTGGTGAAATTAATCCAAAATTTGGATTCGTGCAGAGTTTGTCGTACTCTTCAACATACTTTGATTTCGAGAGGTATAACTCCATCTTTGTCCACTTTTCAATTAGTGCATTTTTACTTTATTTTGCACAAATGGCACCCAAATTCAATCCTTCAAAGAGGAAGAAGACGAACCCTAGTGAGGAAGGGTCATCTTCGCATCCGCATACGGATTCCCTCTTCTCGCCGGTCCAAACGAGCGACGGTGCGTTCGACGGGTTTTTTTTTCAAACCCTAGACCAAGCCCTACTGTGGTATGGAGACTTCTCCATGAGATCCATATGCACAGGCGCTCCAGTCAAATGGACTGTATTTCCTGATCATCGTCATTTCTTTGAGGCATTAGGGTTATATCTTTTTATGAAAATCTGCTTCCCTATAGCAACTAATGCCATTAGATTATTTTATTGCAATCTTATATTAAACACTTTTGATGTGAGCACTCGTGTTGGAGGTATTGATATCAATTTCAATGATAATCTCTTAGCGGAGATCCTTGGTATCCCTAACGAAGCTGAACCGCTAGTTGATATCACTGAATTTGATTTCCCCGAAGGCACGACACTCTCCAGTTTCAAAGCGGAACTCTGTGCACCTGATAGAGTACGCTCTGGAAAGTTTAAGGCTAACAACCTGAACTTGTTTAACTATGAATTACATCGCATCATCTATTCCACTATCCTTCCAAAATCTACTTCAAAGGATGATGTGACTTCTCTTGAGCTGTCCACTATGTACCACATTCTTAAGGGGATTCCATTTTCTGCCTCTAAGACCATGATTCAGATGATGGATCGTTGTCGTGCAAGAGATAGAAATCTCTCTTACGCGATGATTCTCCCATGCATCTTTCAGCGCTTCGATATCGATCTGTCGACTTGTACTCAGGACCCTGAGCCCAAGTTTCTTCAGTTATCTCGTCGTAGAATGACTGCTTCAGCTCCACCTCCTGATCCTCCTACTGCACAACCTCTACCACCTCATCAGTATGCCATGACATTTGAGGGTATACATCAGCATTTATCTGCTTTGCACGTCTCAATGACGGATATGGCTTGCGAGCGTGAGTTCCGCGACGTCACCCATTATCAGGCGCTTGCAAATTCCTTAGCTGATCTTCGTTTCGCCCAGACTGGTCATTCAGCCGGTTCCATCCCTAGAGATCCAGCTTTCTCTAGTTACCGATGTGAGGATGAGGCTGTTCATGCCTACTTCCAGCCCGGTAACGCCTATGATTGGTACCGTTCTGACCGTTCTCTACATCGTGATTATGTTGGTGAGTCCTATGCTGGCGCCCCTCCTCATCCTTCTGGCGCTGGTACCTCTGGAGCTGGTCCTTCAGGACATGCTGGTCGCGCTGATGATGATGATGAGGATGATGATGAGGAGATGTGACTATATGATTTTGAGTGATATTTTATTGTGCACTTGGAAATGCTCCGACATTCCAAGTTATTATCAGTACTTTTTGATTATTATTAGCACTTTCTAGTTTGCTTCAAGTACTCTTTTATTTTCATGGACATGTTTATTATGCCTCAGTTTATGGCATTCAGTCTATTTCAGCACTATGTTTCAGTTTCAGTTTATGATAGCACTATTTCTTATATTGCTTCATTCTTTATAAACTGCCTGTGAAATTACATGCCTGTGATGATTTTTTTCTTACAATACATGCCTGTGATACTTCTCTTTTATTTCTGCCTTATTTCTTTTATATGTGTTTTCTCACTATTTGTTACTTATACATTGATTGCGGGGGAGCCTTCTCTTTTTGCAATTATTTTGCTAAGTGACAAAGGGGGAGAAAATTTAAAGATCTAACATTTTTTTGAGATAATACAGGATATGAACAATTCTACTTTTTGATATTTTGAACAAGCTTAATGTTATATCATTCACAGTTTGTCAATTATCAAAATGGAGGAGATTGTTGGCCCATTTGGTCATATGGTCAAACCTGATTTTAATAATTGATTAAACTCTGTCTGGATATACAAAGCTAGTCGGGACATCTCGGACTCTTGAACATGATCAAGAATGGCTATCCAATGAATTCAAGATCGAAGATCTGTTTGCCTACTCGAGTCTGTAATTCCTTATGCAATATATTTTTCATTTTATTTGAGTCTAGGAATATGTTGTACACCGAGTCGTACTGGCAAATAGGCTACCCTTAAATGAGTTCAAAATATTTTTAAAATGTCCTCTCAAAAAGGTTTACAAAAAGGTTTTCAAAAATCACCAAAAAGCTTTTTAAAACCCTAACTAAACCCTGACTAAACCCTGACAGAACTCGGACCGAGTTCGGCCAGAGTTCGGTTGGTGGCCGTTGTGATTTTGAATCCTTGTTACTTGGTCCTCCTGCAGTTACGGATTTGACCGAGATTTGCTCATAGAATTCTGCCCGAATTCTGCCCGAATTCTGTCAGAAGTCTGCCTTTGGAACACCTATAAATAGAGAAGGATTTCGATCATTTCAACTCACTCATTCACTTTCAATCTTCTCTCTATCTAAAGCTTTCAGTCTTCCAAAGAGTTTTCTAGAGCTTTCAATTTCAGATCCCAAGCCAATTACAATCCTCTAGTCGATTTGCCAGTGCGGTACGGTCTAGAAGTTTTTGAGAGATTGTAATCAGAAGGCTTGATTGAAGAATACCTCATCACATTTGAAGTTGGACGAGTTCTTCGTATCAAAGCTCGCGTTGTAGAAGTTGCAAGGACTTCGTAAGAAAACTTGCGATTTTTCCAATAGTGGATTCAACTGGTAGCAAGAGTTCTACCGACTGAATTAGTCCTCAACAGAGGAAACCAGTATACATCGCTGTCTTTGCGTTTTCTCTCTTAACTCTGTCTTTACTTTATTTTAGTTGTGATTAATATTCTGCGATTGTGCTGCTAACATTTTTTAATTAGCATTATTCCGCTGACAACTCTATTTATCCCCCCTCTAGAGTATTACGCTTTACTATTTTGTTCCTACAAAAATAAGCTAACATTTAAACTAATGTAATATTAACACAGTGCAGTTTCAGATTTTAGAGGTTTGAAACATCACGACCAACTCAATGCTCCCAACACATCCTAACATGATAGAGATAAAAACCCTAACATACTATCCATACATTTTGCTATGCATACAGTTCAATATTACATATTAAATCTGAATTTGAACTAAACATTTGAAATCAATGTAAAAAATATTAACATGTATTCAGTTTTAGAATTTTGAAGAAATTCGAACATCAAACCAACCCAATGTTTATCACAACCTAACAAGTAAAAAAAAATATGAAACCTAACATTATATCCCTACATACAACAATATATATACCTCAAAATATTACATTTAAAAAAATAGCAATTTGAACTAACATTTTAAATCCAGTATTAAGGGTTCATATGCACACAGTCTTAGATTTGACAAATTCAAACACAAAACTCAACCAAGTTTTTTTTTGAATTGAAACCTATGTATAGCATACATGTGCAGTGATGTAAACATAACTAATAACATAAAATTTATATTTAATTTACGAATTTAAACAAAAAAAAGCATAGAACCAGTCTCTGATACTGTACTGTATCAGAACATTAGGATTTTGAGAATTTATACATCAACAACATATTAATAAATATTTAGATAGGTTGGTAATCAAAGTGTAGCATGCATACGTATCAGACAAGGGTCTGCATACTACCTGTAAAGGTTGATCAAACATGACTGAACTCAACACAAAAAGAACTTAACTAAAATAAAAAACTGAACCAAATATAGGCTAAACAACATGTCAATAATCCTATACAACCATGACCTATAGATACTAACCAAACCCACATCCCATATGCCAATACTCTCTGCAATCTATCTATGAACAAGCTCCACAACTAAATATCCCTACTCCTAGGTTATTTACAACAACAGAAGGGTATGATGTTTAAAACCTTCTCCAGATACAACATGTTAATCATATGCGTCTGTCCTAAATCATGTTGTCCAGAGTCTTCATCATGCTAGTGAGCAAGGCTACGATAATCACAGAGTCGTTGACTAAGGTACATACCCTTAGGTTCATGGTATTTAAAATTTTTGCATTGCCGCATGCGACGACAAAAACCTTAAATTCCCATACCCGAGAAATACATCCAAAATCTGACTACATGTCCTCACTATGCCACTAACACGACCATCGAAGATTCTAGATTCCATAACTGAGGTGACCTAGCCCATATGATTTCTCAGAAAGAGAAAAAAAAAAAAACATATATAACAGAAGAGTAACATAACAAAATTAATCAATCAACAAGGAACAGATGGAATCGGATTTCAAGTAGTTATAAAAGACAATTTCGGGAATGAAATTGAGAAGAATGGAACTTGCAGTAAGATCTCCAATGGTCTGTGCATCCTCGACTGTCCTGACGATAGCTCGCCCTTGCTGGTTTCCCCTGGTCTGCAGCTGATGCTGCATGAACTGCTGCTGCTGAGAGAAATCGGGAATGACGGGAAAATGTCTCTGTACAGACAGAGGTGCACCTCCAATGTAGCAGAAATGCCAATCTGAGTCGGCACAACAGGGGCTACAGTCTGGAGGCCCTGATGAACAGGACGAGAGGTGGCCAGCCTCTCGATAGTATCCCCCGAACCGAAACGATGAGATCATGTCTTCATAACCATCATGAAGACAGATCAAAACAAGAAACAATTTCTGAGAATGAAGCAAAAATTCAAAGGAGATCAGTTTATATCCAAGGGAAACAATAAGCAGTAAATTTAGAAAAAGGGATCTGATAAGGAGTTTTTCCTAATATGATTGAGTACCTTCAAAATATCCTAATCCTACTGCAGGCTGTAATGATACTCTAGTTCGAATACCACTACATAAACTAGACCTGCATGGGCCACCACTAAAAACGTGTCACGACCCGCACCCTAGAGTAAGGGCACGAGACGTGGGTACATCCAGCCTACGTCGCAGTATCGGCGGTAGAACGCTGTCATAGGTCAACATACATCTGGCAATATATCTCTAAACCGTTTATACTCCCCGAATGGGGGTGACATAACAGTAAATAAACTCAATCACAACTAAGGAAGAGATAGCACGATATGAAATAGAACTCAAGGAAAAATAGATGATAAAGTAGTCTAAGATAATCCCAGCAAATATCCAGAGGTACATGGTCTCAGATACTGAATGAAAGAATATATGCAACTCAGAACAGAATAAAGTCTAGCTAAACATGTCTCAAGACTACATAAAATAAGATAAGCCTAACTAAACTAGTCTAGGCAATAGGGGTGATGTCCTCAGCTAGAGCTGGGTCCTCCTGAGGGTCCAGCTCGCAAGTGTCATCTAAGGCTGCCCCGTAGAATGTATCCAGACAGGCCTCCTCCTCGTCCTCTGTAATATTTTCAACAGGTCTAGTCAGGACATGAGCGAGTACAGTACATCTCAACAGTTCATAGCAGGTTAGAAAATATAATCATGCAGTAAAGTAAGATACAGGTGCTGAAGAATACTGTATGTAAACAAAGAGAGAGAACTGTAATAGAAATATCTACTATAAGTAAGGAACTAACAGTGGCTTGTGAGTCAGAGTACAGGATAGCACATGTAAACAGAACATATTTGTACATGATCTACACTAAAGAGTTTTCACATGATCTACACTACTATGGAATTGTTCATATGACTACTAGCACTCCCCTGTTTCCCCAATCAATACACAAGGATCTAAGCAGGTTATGTTATTATACATGATATCACATGGGGCCCATGAAAGGGTACACATGATAGTATACATGAGGGCTCTGTGAACATGAGAGTACATGATTCACAAGAGTGTACATGTATGGTGAAAGCACAGAAGTACATGATAAAAGTGAAACGAACATGACACAATGTACCCGATGCTCCCGAGGGGGATAACATCGCATGAAGAGATCTATATAGTACCAATCCATGATAATGTCATGACAGCACAAGTAAAGTAATTTAATGCAGGAAATAATTCTAAGCAGGATATGAAATGATCAGAGAATGTACTCGTCTGGTATCTGAGTGTCCAATATGAAAGTACTATCCGAGGAGTGGTGTTTAGCTCCTAATCAGAATAGCACAAGTCACAACAAGTCTAAAATGGTAAAATAAAGTCTTACTATGCATTCTACATGATTCTAGGTCAATCTAGGCCAAAGTCAACTCTTGGTCAACTCTGGTCAACCCTAGAAGTCAAACTAGGTCAATCAAGTCTAGACTAGGTCAAACTAGTCTATACTAGACTACATTAGTCTATACTAGGTCACTCAACCTACACTAGCTAGTATACAACACTACTAGGCTATCTAGACCAACTACACATGTTATATGTTATCTAACACAACATATAAATATACTAGCTTTAGGTTACCCATATACCTATACATAGGTATAGGCACAATCACACTTCATAGATATATATGAATATCATATACCTCACTTTAGGTTATAATACATATACATTAGGAACTAACACATATATATATATATATATATATATATATATATATATATACATATAGATATAGGCTCAACATATATGCACATAGGTATACACTACATATATTATATATTGCATACATAAATATACATCAACCTACAATTAGGAAGAATAGGAAATAGAGAGAGAGAGAGAGAGAGAGAGAGAGTATATGTGTGTGAATGTGAGTGCTTGAAGGTTTGTGTGTGTAGGAGAGTAATAGTGTGTGTGTGTGTGTTAAAGAGTGAAGGATGTGTGTGTGTGAGACTGAAACATGGAAGGCAGTGAAGTGTGTGTGTGGTGTAGCAGGAAAATCAGAATTTAGTGACTGAACTAATAGTGCATGAAAGAATAGCAGAAAAATAGAAATAGGTGGCTGAACCTTAATAGACTGTACAGGAATTAGAGTGTAGCTGTGTGTGGGGAGGGGAGGGTAAAAACAGTGTGCAGTAGGCTAACAGTGAAGCATAGACATGTGTGAAAACAATAGAAATCAGTGTACTGTACACATGTAATGAAATCTGAAATTAAACAACAGTAAAAAAAAATGAAATGGGATCAATTCCTGTTCAGGTTTCAGTCTTATTCTAATTTCCCAGATTTCAACTTTCCAAGGACCCAAACAATCATCTAATCAGTTCAATTCTAAACTGCAAAGGAATAGGAAAAATCCAAATCAAAATCAGAAAACTGAATTTGTTCAGTCTACACATGCCTAGCCCAATTTCGAAATCAATAGTTCACCCATCAACACCAAATTTGACACACAGCAAGGTAACATATAGGAGAATAGATTTAGGGACTTAAACCAACATTTTAGCAGTAATAAATAGGTTAAAATAGCTGTCCAATATCGAATTTAAAACTAGAATAAAACTGGAAATGGGGATACTGTTATCACAGTTTCAGAAATTGGAAAAAAATGGCAAACAATTAATGAAAATACATAAAAATGCGATTTAAAAGGTTAGTAACATATCTACATGTTGTGTACGTGTCCATCAATGTCATTGTGTCCAAGTATGAGGACACAAACGTGTCCAAACAAGAGAAAACCTAAATCAGTACAAAGGTGCACTGTCTCGTGCACACGTGCACTCGTGTCGTACACACGACACAGGCCAAACCAGGCCTCGTACTCGCAACCCTAGGTTCACCCAGGGTCTAGCTAAGTGTCCAACAACCTGCACTGTGTCCTAGAGTGTCGTGTCCGAAGCTACAGAGCCGTATCAGTGCTCGATTTCACGTGTGCACTGCACGGTGTAAAATCTGTGCGACACTGATATCACTCTCGATACGCCATATGGACACGTGAGACTTGACACGTGGCGAGTCAGTCATAGCCCCATGGCGTGTGTCGAGTCTCGTGTCATATTAATGCGTGTCGTGTCCGCTACAGCCCCCGAGTAGCAGGGGACAGAACTGAACTCAGTTCTAGCGTGTTCGTGTCCCTCGTGTGGACACGACATGACACGAAACACCCAAGTGTCAACATAAACATTCAAGAGGGATCCTAGATCTACAATCCTATTCAAATGGATTTCAAAAATAACACAAAAAGTCTCTTTGTGGCATTTCGACAAACAGTTAAGGGACAGGTCTGATACGTGTCCAAACGGACACGAAACTTATGAAACTAGACACGAAACTAATGCAAACACTTAGGGGACTCCTAGGGCTTCCTGAATATGTAAAGAAATCAAAATTTCATTGAGGAATGAGGAAGTTACCTATAGTTGAACTTCTAGGAAAATCCCTCTTTGTAGAGCTCTTCTCCTTGATGTCCCAATCCAATAAATCAACAACAAACTAAAATAAAACTCCAATAACAGCAAGTATAGGTATATTAAAACCTAATGGAAGAGATTTGAATGAAAAAGGAAATGGAATGGAATTCTAGGGATTAAATAAAATAGGAAACAAACCTTTTTCCTAAACTTGAGCTTTCCTAAGAAAGAGGCAACCCTAAAATTAAGAGAGCATTTATAGGGTGATGTTCCCAATGATGATATTGTGGCCGGCCACTTAGTCTGGGGCTTAGGGTTTTGCAATTCTTGGGCTTTGGGCCAATCTACAAGGCTATGGCTTGAATTGATTTATTAAAGGTTCTAAATCATAAGCCATGACTTATGACTTTCTAATTCCTATTGCTAACTAGAGTCTATTGACCAAACCAAGGGTTAGCTTAGGTTAGACTAGAGTCATATAACCTAACCAAGTCCATACTAACTAGGGTTAGCTTCTAGGTTGGTCTACAAGTGTCAAAACTAGTCAAAGTCAACCTAGTCCAAACAATTCCAAAATAATTCCTAAAAATTCCCATAAATTCAAATAAATTCTAATAAATTTAAATTACCCCAAAAATGTCAAAATACCCTCAAACTAGAAATGATAAATAGAATACCCTAATCACAAGGCTAGGCTCTAGGTCAACCAGTCTCCAAGGTTACACTATCAAAACACCAAAATCATAAGTCATGATTGAAAATAGTTTTAAATGAATAAAAATCATCATAAATCATATCATGATTTAAATATCATTATTAAAAGACTAAAATTACAAAATTTTAAAATTACCCTCTTCTAAAAAACTGGGTGTTACAGGGGCTGGTACTTTCTTGTTGCCCCCTGCAGCTCGGAAGATGGACGAGCTCTGGATGACCGTCGTTGGTGGTCTTCAGAGGGTACGTACTATGGTACGGAATCGTACGGTGCCTTTATGGCGACGCAGTCATCTAGGGTCCCTTCTGCCAGTGTGTATTCTCCACAGCACTCACAGGAGTCAGTCCGAGTGGAGGAACTGTACATGAGCCTTATTGTACAACCCTGATATAACGGAGGATCCGAATCCTGATGCAAAGGAGTTCTACGAATTTGACAGTGTACAATAAGGCTCATGTAGGCGGGCCCTAAATCCTAATTATGTACAATCGGCAACATGAGATATATAGTTTTAGAAATTTGACGGGACACGGGACACGGACCCTAAACCCTAATTATGTACAATAAGTCTCATGTAGAAGTTTCAATATGCGAAGCGTACATCATTGAGGAGGTTTCTAACTTCTGTTCGATCTACTTCGATACTCATGTCCGAATAAATCGGAATAGAGCGCCGAAGAATGATGAAGATGATATCAATGCACCGAACGAAGGGATTCGTACAATCTTCAATGTGGGGGGCATGCCGACAAGTACGACTAAATTACGGTGGTTGGATGACGATGAGTTTAAATCCGCACATCAGTATATACGCCTCAATAGCGGTATCCAAGAGATGGAAGATATTGAAAAGTAAGCGACACCATTTAGTCATTCTAAATTCGATATTTAGAAGTGTGCTAACGTTTCTCCCTATTATTACAGTACTTTTAGAGCTGAGATTAGAATGGAAAGACCTGATATTGATGATGATGATCTTGCTAGAGAGGTCGATATGAAGTTTTCGTCGTGATTCCGAAATTATGTAAGGATTATAATCATTAACCATTCTAAATTCGATATGTTACTACCCACACTTTGTCTAATGACTTTTCTGATACTACCCACCCTAGGTCTTCCGTCCTGGTACACAGTTACAGAACAAAGGGCTAAAAGCAATTGCTATTGGACCGAGCAAGAAGGCGAAGTGTTGGAGCGAGCAATTTCTTTCAAATTTTTCTATGGTGCCGAGAGGTCGACGTTCACGTTTGCAGCTTGGATCTTCATTAAGTCCGCTGAGAGGTCTTCACCATGCCCGCCGAGAGGTTGCCATCACGCCCGACGATCTAGATTTACTGTACAAGTACTTTCATGTATTAAAACATTTTGGATATGTGTATTAATATTTCTTATATTAAAATATTATTTGTATGTGTGTATGAAGCTAATTTTGGATATGTGTGTATGTGTTGTATTAAAACATTTGGGATACGTGTGCATGAAACTGAGAATTTACAGAAAACATAAATACTGATACGTGTGCCTACTGTAAAACTATCGACAAGGATAAGGACTGCTGGAAACACGAATACTGATATTGTATTTGGAAACTGTTTATATGACTATATATTGTGTGTGTAACTGTCGACAGGGATGTGGAGTGCAGGAAACACAAATACTGACATGCAATATTGTATTTAGTGACAGAATGGCAACGGAACAGCGACAGGAAACATGGAACATTGCAGGCTAGCGACGGAACAGCGACGATTCTTCCATCGCTACATGCCTGGAAAATTTACTTTACAGGCTACCGACGAAATAGCGACTGTAGATTCCGTCGCTAAGGTTCTGGAAAATATTATATTCCACTATAGCGACTGAATAGCGACGTAAGTTTTACTTACTATTTCGTCGTTATGTTCCTGTCCGAAACCAAAAGCATATCGGAAACATCTTAGCGACATAATTTTTCGTCGCTAGTCCGTCGCCACTCTCATGCTAAATTACGCCGCTACAACGTCGGTAGTTCGTCGGTAATTATAGCGATAGAGTTTCCGTCGCTATTACGTCGTATTTTCCAATAAATAGCATGTCGCTAAATGCATCACTAATCAGTCGCTATTTTCGACAGACTAGCGACTGATTTAAATTAACGACACATGATTTCCCGACAAACTATTTTTGTTGCTGATATGTCGCTATTTGGCTTGCTTGTTATTATTCTTGTTTATGTTCTGACATGCTGGATTTAGTTCTTAAGTGAAGCCTCCCTTGTGGCACTTGCTCTTTCTGGGGTCTGACCCAGCTGGTCTTATATGGCCATATTTTGGAGCAACACCCAAGGATCTCCCAGCCTTCCAGCCAGATGGTGAACACTAGAAGAAACCCTGGCAACGAGTGGGTTTTATTTTTCTCTCTCACTCTATTGTAAAATTATATTCTTTTGAGGCGTTTAGCTTCCGAGCAAGTGTTAGCTCGTGTTGAATACTTATATTTATTGTCTGCCTAAGGACTGTAATATGATTGACAAATCCTAGGGTTGATCATGTATGACTGAAACTCTTGCTAGTCCTCGTATTTTGTATGACTAGCTTTATGATCATCTGTATATAAAATATATGGGATGCCTTACTATTGAATATCTGATGGTCTAACATCTTGTAACTATTATTACTTGCTTGAGATTGAGACACTAGGCTTGTTCTTGACCATAAGAGACTGATGGCTTCTAGATAAACCCTCATACATCTAGACAGCCGTGACCGTATATCAAGGTGTATTACACTTCTATATACGTAGATGGCTATCTGTCCACCACTTTCCAATATTCTGGTTCTGGGACGTGACAATATGCAGCCGAGTTTTCAAGACTTAGTCGGTTTGCTCCCACCTTGGTGGCGACTGATTTGGACCGAGCACAGCAATTCCAACAGGGACTCCACCTAGCGATCATTCTAGCAGTGGAGCAGTTTGAGCACGTGATATTTGATACAATTTTGCGAGCAGCTAGAAGGCATGAATATACTTCATAGAGGATAATAGATCGATCCGGAGGACAAAAGAGGCCACATGGACAATTATTCCATTCATCAGCACCAGCCCCGGCAGCTAGGATATTGACAATTGGAGCTCCTAGGAGGACGACACCAGTTTGGTCGGTCCAGCACTCAACTCCGATATACCCTCAACAAAAGAAATAGAAGCAGTCTTCTGCAATGGGCTGCTCTCATTGTGGAAAGCCGGGACACATGATTTCAGAGTGTCGTAGAGCACAGGGGTTGTGCTTAACTTGTGCGGCACCGGACCACAAAATTGGATCATGTCCGAATAGAGCCAGTTCATCTTCATCAACCCTAACCAGTCCATCAGTTAGAGCACCAGCACCAGTACAGCAGCAGAACCAGCCTCCGAGGCCATTGTCACCTCAGGCTCAAGTATTCCAACAGCAAAGGCCATGACAGTATGCTCAAGCCCAAGCTCAAATTCAGAACAGGCAGAGAGGTCACCAGCAGATGGGACCAGCACTAAGAGGACATAGTCAAGCTATGGCTCTGACGGTAGTAGAAGAATTGGCATCGGGGAAGGTGGTGGCAGGTACCATTCTCGTCAACTCTTTTCCAGTAATAATATTATTTGATTCAGGTGCGTTGCATTCATTTATGTCTGCACGATTCGTAACACGTATAGGATCAATTGAAGCCCGAGTCATTATCAGTAAGACTCAATATACTTACTGGTAGTGGTCTTGTGGAAGTAGATAGAATCTTTTTCTCGTGTCGAATCGTAGTTAGCGGTAGAGAGTTTTCTGCTGGATTGCTAGAATTTTTGATGGCCGACTATGATATGGTCCTAGGAATGGATCGGTTGAGGCATCAACATACAAGAATAGGCTGCTATGTTAGCAGGATTATTTTTGGTGTTCCCGACGATGAAAAATTTTCGTTTTTCATAGGCAAAGTAGAACCTTCTCCACCAATTTTACGAAAAATTCTCGTTTTACAAACATGGATAGTAAAGATAAATTTTTAGAGCCAAGGCTGAAAGTTACTGTGACTTACTTTAAGAGGTGATAAAGTCAGATGAGTTTTTGCCCACTATCCTAGGGCTTATATTAGCAATTAGTGGAATCACACATTTTGATTATGATGACACGGAGTCTGATCTAGGAGTAACCCAAACATCTCGCTTAGTCAAAGCAATTTTTTTAAATAAATGGACTACAATTGGTTTCACAAAATTTGAAGTATTTTTCGGAGTATTATATGACATTTTCTTCGGATATATAATACTAAAGATTACTAAGATCCAGTATAAGATTTCACCCGTGGAACAACTTAGATACTCATATGTTGATAGGTGCATGTAACAAACTATCATAGCTAGGAGTATCAAAAAAATTGAAATGGTATATTAAGAATAGCTTGTACTGAAGCTGAATGGCTCATATATCTTACCATGTATATATCAAATAGATCTAGGCCCAAATTCCGCTCATGTTATGACTTCATAAAGTAGTGAAACTGAATAGATTAAGCATCTTATTATGCATATACATGATCTACATATTTCTGTATTTGTAATTTTTATAAATTATGCTGAAGAACTACTAAAGCATGATCTTGAAAATTCTAAGATGAACATGTACCTGCAGCTGCGTTTCAAGACATTAAAAGTGCATAGAAGTCAAAAATGTAGTTGTTAACTTTAAAAGTCATAAAAGAACTTTACGGATCTCTTGACGAAGAGTCTGTTTACTCTTGACGAAGAGTTTATCTAGGATATTAATCCTAGTATCATCGAGGGGGTGGGGTTAAGTCCATAAATAAGTCACCAGCAGTGGCAACCCAACCAAGTCTGACTGGAGATCCCACACTACCAGAATAAGTCGTTTCAGCGACGCCTAAAGACGTCGCTAAAACGATAAATTTTGTCGCTAAAAATATTTACCGACGCAATTACCGACGTTTTGGACTTGCCGCGAAAACGTAAGTCGCTGATCTTTAAAACGTCGTCGAACGTCGCAAATACCGACGTTCACCGACATATGATTACGTCGGTATATCCTGGGATATTATCGACGTCTACCGTCATTTCGTCGGTGGATTAGCGACGTGTTGAAAGTCGCTACACGTCGGTAAAATCCTGGGATTATTACCGACGTTCATCGACTTTTACGTCGGTGGATTGGCGACGACTATTATGTCACTAAATGTCGGTAATTCCTGGGATTATTACCGACATTCACCGACTTTTACCGACGGTCTCCGACGTATAAGGACGTCGGTAAACGTCGGTACCCTGGAAAATTTTGCAGATTTACCGACGTTTATCGACGCAAACGTACGTCGGTCGACGTCGGTAAACATCGATAAATATGCAAAAAAATAAAATAATAAAATACAGAATGTCCTTTTCTTCCTGCAGTTTAAAAAGATAACCATAAAGACACAGTATAACAGATATCCTTTTCTCCCTGGGTTCGTCGACCCCTTCGGTGGAACACTCAACACCGGTAAACGTAAAACACAGAAGCACATTAACATCCAATTGAAACGAATAATAACATAAACAACAGTATAACCCAATGTAGCAGGCAACAAATAGAATGGGATCCAACAAATAGAATAGGATCCAACAAATAGAATAGGCACAACCAACAAGTATCCAAATAACCAAGTCTACACCAAATAACAAAGTCTACAACCAAATAACCAAAGTCTACACACAACCAACAAATAGAATAGGATCCAACAAATAGGATCCAAACATCCAAGTCTACACAACCAACAAATATCCAAGTCACAAACAAAGGATCAAACGAACACAAACAAACAGTCCTAACTAGGACTACTAGGGATCTGGTGCAGGAGGGGCACCGCCGCGACGAAGGGATAAGAATAACTCATACTCCTCAAGTAAAATCGATACCGATGGAGCAGGCAGTGACGTCGGTATCGATGAAGAAGGCGGTGGAGGCGGCGGAGTCGACGACGATGAAGGCGCACCCGGAGGACCAGCACGCTCCAACGCTGTAAGTCGCTGGTTGTATGAATCCATGGTAGATAACAGTTTATCACTGCTCTGGACCATCGAATCCGTCACCAATCTCAGCCTATCGGTCATGGTCACCTGTGCTGTCTGCAGCTCCGTCACCGTGCGTTCTAACCCTCCAACGCTACGCTCTGTCCTCTCAGTCGTCTCCATGAGCTCCATAATGCCGCGGTCGAGCACATCCAATCGTGCTAGCAGCACAAAATCGTCCGTAGGGTGCTGAGACTGCTCCTCGATCCGTCGTAGCAGGTCGTCACGGAGAGACTCCATCATCTGGTGGACTCGGGCAGACTCCTGGGACGGCTGTGGACCATGCACACTAGCAGGAGATGCCCTAGAGGACTGGGTCGTAACTAGGGTGCTATAGGATCCCGTACCGTAGTACGTACCCCTATGGAGTCTATCAGCAGCGGTCATCCATAGCTCATCCGCCGATGGAGCTTGAGTGGGCTGCGACGAAGTACCGGCCTCTCCTGTATTAGGTGCACTAGCAGCCGCCCGTTCCCGTAGCCTCTGATACTCGACCTAGAAAGTATGGATAGTACTCTATAATTTCTAATTTTTATTAATGTACTTATTATTACTAACTACATGAATATTTATTTGCATCATATTTACTAAGTTATATTAAAATTGACACGAAGTATTAAACTAAGATAACGTATTGTAATACTTACATAGGTCTGCTCGGCCCTCTCGTCAATAAGGTCTTCGCCCTTCCGATGGGTGGCCAGGAAGACGGTCACCATGTCGACGTTACCGACCTTCCTTACCTGTAATTAAATATATTATCTTAGTAATAATTTATCGGAATTGTATTAAAATAATATTTCTAAAAGAGAAAGACATAACAGACGACGAAAATGTTCCGTCATCGGAATCGATCCACCGTACCACTTCGAGGCATGTTGCCTAGCCGCCTTGGCCTTCTCCGACTTCTCCTTGTACCTTGGTTCGTCGAATCGAACCTTTATCGCATTCCACTGATCAGGGGTGATCCAACCTTGGATCGGCTTTCCGGCATGATCACGATCCTTCTGATCATTAATAGCGTCGCGGATCAGCTTGGCAGCGATGGCAAGAAATATTCTCTCGATAAGCTCGGCCCGGTGCGGTGGATAGAAAAACATATCCTAAAAGAGCGCAAACCAAATATTTATCAGTTATATATAATATGAATTAATTATATGATTCATATTAAAAGCAAATCTATTTTAACCTTGAAGCGCGTAAACCAGTAGTTCTTCCTTTCGTCTGGAGCATCAGAGTAGTTAATCCAAGGACCACCATAATTATGCCTCAGCATGTGGCCTAGGCGTCTCTGTACCTCTGGGGGACGATATCTATATAGACATATTATATTCATAAAAAAAGTTAATTTATGATAAAAACAGAAGAAAAAAATTATAAACCAAAATACCTACTTTGTACCGTCGGCCCAGATCTCCGTCCTCCTCTCCTCCGGAGGTGCGCACGCATCATCTGTATGATGCTGGTCGGCCGTCGGTGCAGCCGTCTCGACCGTCGACGCAGCCTCCGCCATCTGCTCATCCGTCTCCATTGTCGTATCAGCAGCAGGAATGCTAGACGGACGAGCACTCTCATTAGGCCTAGAACTACTCGTCCCAGAAGATATGCCACGTGACGTCGTCCCAGCAGGCCCAGCTACTGTCCGATATGGCGGAGTAATCGACGATGAGGATCCAGAGCCGGTACCAGTAGGAGGTACCGAAGGAAAAACCCGTCCTCTAGCAGTACCTGTAGGAAGTACCGGAGGATCATGACCTCGCCATCCCTCTTTTCGGAACGATCCGTGATGACCTGCCATACCTGATAACAGCATATAATAATACAACAAATAATAGAGACTAGAAATATGAAAGTACAACAAAGACAAGAAATATGAAAGTACAATATATGATGATACATTCTACAATAAACATCTAAGTCCAGATAATATGAAAGTACAACATATGATGATACATTCTACAATAAATATCTAAGTCCAGATAATGTATTCTAGAAGAAATATCTAAGTTCAGATAAGTATATCTCTCTCAATCATCTTCAGAATAATCATCTTATTCGTCTTCCTCGACCTCATTTTCCTCTTCCTCCTCATCTTCACTTTCATCTTCGCCTTCGTCGTCTTCGTCTTCCTCTTCGGATAATTCTACATCTTCTATATTATGTGTCGTATAATGCGTAACTTCCGTGGAGTCCACATCGATAATATTGGTTACAAGATGTAGCTCGTCCTCCTGGTAAGCTTTTTCGTCAACATCAAAAGTATCTCTAGCTTTAGTCTTGCATACTGCCCACCAGTCAGACTTCGTTGCTCCCTGTCTCGGATAAGGTGTGAAGTATACGAGCTGAGCCTGAGTTGCTAGGACAAATGGTTCGTAGTCTTGATATCTACGCTTCTAGTTTATATCCACAAGACCATGCTTGTCAATTTTCTAACCTTGATTTTCAATCGGATCGAACCATTCATACTTGAACAACACGATCTTTCCAGGTTCTCTGCCATTATTATATGACAACTCCACAATCTATCGTAAGATGCCAAAGAAATTATTTCCTGGATCGACATCTTTGTAGTTCGAAGACTTGATACACAAACAACTGTTTTTCGTAGAATCAAGATCCAGGAAGCTGTCTCTGATCGGAGTATTTGTCGACTTGAGCCGAAAGCCATTGACACAATAACTTAGCCATATTTTAACAAAAGTAATTGGTCCCTTGGCAAGAGTTCTAATTAATTCAATCTCGGGTGAAATTAGACGATCGACCTGAATATCAAACAAGAGATAATAAGTTATTTATTGTGCAGTTGCATTAGAAGAGGCCAGTAATTACCGAGCTACTTACATATTCGCTCAACCAAGAAGGAAAATGACGTCTCATTTCTTGTTCTAATGCTTCGTCTGTTAGGTAGGATCTAACCAGCCTCAACTTATCATTATATGTGCTGGAAAACAACGAAGCAACCGCCAATTAGTACAATAATATTAGCTTATACTATTACATTGAGATGACATAAATTCATCATTCCTTACTTACCCCTCTAGCTTCTCCACTTCATCCTCGTCGTAATTGAGTAATACATATAACTGAGCAGCCCTTAGCTCTTCGTCATTCAAATATCTCTTCTTTATTTTCCCCGAAGGCTTTTCGGACGCATTGAATACTTTCAGTATTCCATCATTAAATTCTTGATATCCGTCGTCGTTTTTCGGAGCCCTCGTTCTATTCGTAGCAACATGAGGTTTGAAATAGGAGGAGCAGAAATTTGTAATCTCCTCGAGAATATAGGCTTCACAAATAGAACCCTCGACCCGAGCCTTATTTTTCACCTTTCTTTTTAGGTGATTCAAATGTCGCTCGAATGGGTACATCCATCGATATTCGA
This sequence comes from Iris pallida, assembly GCA_029216955.1. Classification (NCBI taxonomy): domain Eukaryota; kingdom Viridiplantae; phylum Streptophyta; class Magnoliopsida; order Asparagales; family Iridaceae; genus Iris; species Iris pallida. The sequence continues at coordinate 6,955,000 of JANAVB010010794.1, read as the reverse complement.
CGGGTCCACCAACACGTACCTTGTAGGAAAGATGAATCGACAAATGCTCCATAGAGTCGAAGAATCCAGGAGGGAACACCCTCTCTAGCTTGTACAGTATTACCGCAATGTCCTTCTCTTGCTTTTCTAGACGATCAACGAGCAATTTCTTAGAAGAAAGGTCCTTGAAGAATATGCTAAGCTCCGTCAATGGATCTCAAACTGCCTGCGGTAAGAATTCCTAAAATGCAATCGGAATTAACTGTTCCATGAATACGTGGCAATCATGGCTCTTCATACCTGTCAGTTTGTTCTCCTTGAGGTCGACGCATCTTCTCAAGTTCGAAACATACCCATCTAAAAATTTTAGACCTTGAATCCACCTACAAAGCCTCATTTTATCCTCCTTCTCCAGTAAGAAAATTGCCTTAGGCTGCTTCAACTTTCCATTCCCGTCCTCTATCAAATGCAATGCAGGACGTCTACATATTTCTTCCAAGTCCAATCTAGCCTTTGGATTGTCTTTCGTCTTCCCCTTTACGTCCATTACAGTATTAATTATGTTGTCAAACACATTCTTCTCGATATACATGACATCAAGGTTATGTCTAATCAGATTGGTGCTCCAATATGAAAGATTCCAGAATATACTCATCTTCGTCCAGTTATGAGTGCGACCAAATCCGTCACACTTGTAGCCCGTAGCAGGCTGCTCAATAGCTCTTGGTAAATCTTTTACCTCTTCTTATATCGTGTATCCGGGCCACCTTGGCGGGGGATTAGCCTTCTCCACAACGCCAGCACGAAAAGCATTCCTGTTCCTCCGGTACAGATGATCCTTCGGCAGGAATTGTCGATGACAATCGAAGAAGCACGGTTTGCCTCCGTGTTTCAAACGGAAAGCCTTAGTGCTATCCATGCAATACGGACATAAAATACGACCATGCGTGCTCCATCCAGATAATATTCTATAGGCCGGAAAGTCATTGATGGTCCACATAAGTGCTGCCCACATCTGGAAATTTTGTTTTCTAGATACATCGTATGTGTTGGAACCTACTTTCCATAGATGATTCAACTCATCAATCAAAGGCTGTAAATACACATCGATGTTCCTTTTCGGATTGTTCGGACCTGGGATAATAATGGTGAGGAACATATACGGAGTCTTCATGCACATCCAAGGCGGTAGATTGTACGGGGTGACGATCATAGGCCAACACGAATACTGGGATCCCGAAAGTCCGAATGGGAGAAAACCGTCGGAGCAGAGACCCAATCTGACATTACGCGGATCAGAAGCAAAATCTGGATACTCTCGATCAAAGTGCTTCCATGCTTCTCCATCAGATGGGTGATCCAACACTCCTTCGGTATGTTCCCGCTTATACCAACTCATGTTTTCTGCAGTTTCCTTCACCATAAACAACCGCTGCTACCGCGGCGTCAACGACAAGTAGTACATCAAAGAGGTAGGTTTCCTGACACCGACAGACTTTCCTCTACCACAAGCCTTGTAGCGATTGACACCACAAAATCTGCAGGCGTCTTCATCCTTGTCGTCTTTGTAGTACAACATGCACCCGTTACGACAGGCATCAATTTTTTCGTATCTCATCCAGAGCGATCTAACCATCCTCTTAGACCAGTAGAAGTCTTTAGGCAACTTCGCACCCTCAGGCAATATTTCTATAAGCAACTCCATAAGACGGTTGTAGCAATCTTGCGACATATTAAAATTGGACTTGATGCTTAACAATCTTGTAACCACCTCCAATGGTGAATGATCCTCACAACCAGGATATAATGGAGTCCTTGCATTCTCCAGCAACTCCATGAACTGTGCAACTTCGGGGTTCGGTGCCTCCTCAGGTGCATCATGATCATCCGGATCGAAACTAGGCCCGTCCGCGTCAAAAACCATGTTCACCAACCTATCGTCGTAAGGAGCATTGTTGTGGACATCCACATAAGGCTCGTACTCCGATGCTAAAGACATAAGTTCTCCGTGCTCGCTCCACTGATAGTAATTCGGCGTAAAACCCTTCGAGTATAAATGATACGTGATATCCACTTCTGGATAATATTTCAAGTTGCGACATCTCACACACGGACACTTAATTTTGGTACCGTCCATGTACTGAGGGAACGCCTTGGCAAACTGCAGGAACTGGTGTACACCCTCTATGAATTCATCCCGCACACCGCAAATGTCATCAGGATAACGGTTGTACATCCACGAACGATTCCGTAGATAGTAATTCAGCTCCATATCCATTTGAGGATAATTCTGTAAGATAGATACAAGCACATCGTTGAAACACTTGTGAAAGTAATAGCATTTGAGGATATTCCTATTAGTATCGATATCGAAATCGGTATCACACCAATAAGGTAAGGAAATATATACTTGAAATGCCCTTACTGCCTACTGCAGGGGACCATTTAAGGATATTCCTATTAGTATCGATATCGAAATCGGTATCACACCATTCCTATGAGTATCGATATTGAAATCAGTATCAGACCATTCCTATAAGTATCGATATCGAAATCAGCACACACCATTCCTATGAGTATCGATGTTGAAATCGGTCATATCGACCATTCCTATGAGTATCGATATCGAAATCGGTATCAGACCATTCCTATGAGCATCGATATCAAAATCGGTAACATACCATTCCTATGAGTATCGATATCGAAATCGGTAATATCGACCATTCCTATGAAGTCTATGTTAGATTAATAGTCCAAGTCTAATGTATCGTGTCCAAGTCCAATGTGCTCGTGTCCAAGTCCAATGTGCTCGTATACAATTTCTCGAATCATTTGTGTTTGTTTACTTCCTTGCTTAATTCATAAGATGTATGTTATTAACATTTCAGATATATTTCACTTTGGTTAAGATATCGGATATCCATAATCATGACTATGATGACCGAACTTTAATCATGAAGGAAGAAGGATAACTAACTCAATTTAGAAAGAATTAGTACAAAGTTGGACAAGGCTCTTCTCTTAGAGAAACATAACTACATATGAGACTTTCAAAAGGGAAATCCTTTTCAAGTGTTTCCAAAATCTCAAGTTGGAAACAGTACTTAAATGCATGTTTCTCTCAGTTTAGTTTTCTCTAAAAAAATAATTTGTTTTCTTTCTAGTTCAATTCATCTCAGTCTTAGTATGTATGTTCTTTCTTAAAAATTTCAGATATATATTCACTATGGTTAACTAAAATATTCAGGTATCCTCAATTTGGGATATCATTTCTAATCATGTATATTGGAAAAGAAAAGTGATTACTTTCCTATGTTTGGATGCCAAAGAAATTGAGGAGGAAAGGAAAATGATTCCCAATGGAAAGAAAATTAGGGGGGAAAGTGATTACATCCATCCAAGCAAGGAAACACTTTTCCACATTAAAGTATTCACTTTCCTTTCCAAATTCCTTGCCATTTCCAAACAATGGAAAAGAAAATCAGTGGGAATTGCAATTTTTCAAAGGAAAGAAAATGCCAAGGAATTGATTTTCTTTTCTTTCCATTTCGTGAACCAAACGAGGCCTTTGTTCCAACGCTTTCACAATTCTGTGATATTACATACCCAATGATTGAAATGTAACAATTTAGTGATGTATTTTGTTGTAAATGATTGAAATGTAAAAATTCAGTGTATGTTTATCAAATTTATATTTTTGACAAAAGTTCAATATTAGGTCCAGTTTATTAAACATTGAAAATATTCAACCGAACAAACGGAACCTATTATATTGGCTCGGCTCGACAACCCCGCAAAGGCTTAACATTTGACAGAAACAAAAATATAACTAGGGACTTAGCCTCGACATACCATCGGAAACCTTTGGTTTGTAAATTGATTCTTGAACACGCAGTTTACCAATTCATAAGAATCTGAAGCTCGTAATACACTAATAAAAATGGCTAGGACATTAACTTTGCCGTATAGCTAGCATCATCGCGACAATATACTGTGCTAGAAATAAAGTTAATAAAATGGCATAGGTATTAGTCTTGTCACATCGCTAGCATCGCCACAATGATAAACTTTGCCAGAAGCAAAGTTGACAGAGGTCTACCCTCAACTACAGATAACTTTGCCTTAGTAAAGTTACAAAATGACATAACTGCTCAAAGAGAATTAGCACATATATTATATATGTTCGTGTCGTATTCGTGTCTGTGTCGTGTCCATGTCAAATGGATACTAGAGATATCGGGTTAGGGTTTACCTGAGCTTTGGGGCTGATAGAGGAAGGGGGTGGCCGAGAGGAGGAGGAGAAGGAGCTCGCGGTGGAGGAGCTCCGCGGCGCGTGTAGGCGGTTGGAGGAGGAGGAACTCGGTGAAGGAGCTCGGTTGGAGGAGGAGGGGATCTTGGGATGGCCGAGTAGTAGGAGGAGGAGGAGGAGCTCGCGGTGGAGGAGGAGGAGGGGTCGGTGGAGGAGCTCGGAGAGGAGGAGGAGAACGCAGCAACGAAGAGGAGGAGGAGGAGGCCGGTCGGCAGAGGAGGAGTAGGAGGAGGAGGAGGTCGGTAGAGGAGAAGGAGCGGTGGAGGAGGAGGAGGAGCTCGAAGAGGCGGTAGATGAGGAGGCTGGGTGACGGCGGAGAATGGGGGGAAAATAAATTTTTTGGAAAATTTTCGTGTGAGAATGGGGGGAAAGAAAAACCCGATCGGGTTAATGGAAAAGATTTACCGACGTCAGTGAAAGACGTCGCTGAACGTCGCTATATTCTAAAAATATAGCGACATCGTATTCTAGTATCGCAAAAACGTCGCTACTAGTAAAACAATAGCGACGTTTACCGACTTTTTGGCGACGTAATATTTTGTTATAAAAAAAATTAGTCGCAATATGTCGCTGAACGTCGGTAGTAGTGACATCCAGCGACGTAAAAATTATACGTCGCTAAATTGCCAAATAATAGCGACGTTTTCATTAAGCGTCGCTAAACTCGTCGCTGATATGACTTATTTTGGTAGTGCCGAGAAGTCGGTTCAATGAGTAGAAACAAGCTTGACTTAGGTGACTATTATGGAACACTGACCTTTGAGATTAAATTCTCTTAAACTAATATCCAAGAGGTTGTACGATATTGTACATGGATACTCCATCTCCATGAAAATAGTGTTCTGGTGTGATTTGGTTAGGATGAGTTTAAAACTCTTAATAGGTCCAAGCATTTTTATGCATGGTTGACTCCAATCACCAACCCTTTGAGTACTTACCTATGTGAGAGATCGTGAAGACTGCAACTATAGGACAGGACGATCCTAGACAACTCTTATGAATATAAAAAAGTGTGCATGGCCAATCAAACCGCCACCGATAGACCCAAGAACCTCTAGCGTACTATGTGTGTTATTTTCTGAATATTGCTCAAGATGTCTGATTCAAGGCATAGTCCATCAAGCACTTCTTCAGATAAAGATAATAGTCACTAAGTGATATTCAAGACTGCAGTCCATCCAATCTATGCATAGTATATTAATGACTAGATCTCTTCTACTCCTATTCTTTCTTTATTCGGAACTTGTTTTTTTTTTTTTGGAGGAAAGGGGGGAGGAGAAGGGGGATTGTTGTTGTTGCTGTTGTTCATTTTCAAAATACCAACTCCTCCAACGTTTAGTTCTACATTTTTGCTGCTCATCAATTTCTATTAAATTTTGAAACGTTGGACATTTGATTTTGTCCAGGTTTTTGAACCATGTTTTTTTTATTTGGTTTTTATATGTAACGTCTGGTTTTATTACCACTGATTTGTTTATTTGTAACATCTGGTTTAATTGGTCATTATTTCTATCCGTTGGAATTCACCTATATATTGAGTCATCTTCCTCTTCTTCTCTAGACAGAAAGTTCCTACGTAAAATATACCTCTAAAATTCTGTTCTCCGAAGCTATTTCTCTTCTTCACATCCTTGCTCTGGGCAGAGCTAAGTCGGGCTCGATCTCTCTGAGTTATGTGCAACGAGGAAATACTGGTTGAGCAGAGGTTTTACCAATAGGAGCATTCGAAAAAAGTCTTCACATAGACTTGAATTAACTCTTAGGACGTTGCTTCGTGCACTATTTTCCCGGAAGCCGATAATCTTTCTTTTTTGTTTATTTTGTTTACAGATTCTTAAAGGAGAAAAACAAATATTTTCCAGCAAAATTAACACTAATATTAAACTGAACATTAAAATTAATATTTTAAAATTGAAAATAATTTTTTTGGGCTAAAATTTGCCATATTAACTGTATGTTCGGATGTTCAGGTTGGTTCCCACATTAAAAAAATATAGGAGAAGGATTAATACTAATAGTAATAGCAACTACTAATAATCTTCCCTTCTTCTCTTCTACATAATTACATGTGGAGGTTATACGTGAGTTCTTGTTCTATGACAAGTCCTACACGACTACTTACTCCAGCCGTTGGTCGTCAATGGCATCGTCTCCGTCCCTATCAACCCTAGCTAGGTTTATACAGATCCGACACTAAGCAGTGCGTACCTACAACAAATGTCGGTCCAAACGAAACAATTAACTATACTCTGTCAAATTCGAACCAGTGTACCAATTCTGTCGCATGCCGGCCGTTGGCTCGGCGGTACTCGATCGATCTGCACTATATGAGGAAACATTCGGGCTATGTCGGAGAGGAGAATGTTTGTGGCTAATCAATCGCGTGAACTCGCGAATTATGGACAGCAATAGCATGGTGGAGGAGGAGAGGAAGTGGGAGGACCTCAACATGGACTGCTTGGCGAACGTATTCTCCAAAGTGGACCTGGAGGACCTAATACTGAGCGTGCCCTTCGTGTGCAAGCCCTGGCACCGGGCCTCCCTGGACCCGCTGTGCTGGCGAGTGCTCGACTTCCGCACCGTCCTCCTCGTCCCATGGAGCAGCTTCGTCGCAAGGTTCAAGCGCGAGTACTGCGTCGAGCGCTTCTCGTTCGCCGGGCTGATGAAACTGCTGGTCGACCGCAGCTGCGGCTCCGTGGTCGAGATTGCGTTCCCTACCGAGTTCGGTGCGTCGCTGCAGGACTTGGTCTATGCATCCATCAAGTAAGAACCCCAAAAAAAAAAATCATTTAACTTCCCCGAAATAAATGTCCGGAGCTAGGACCATGAGACCGATGCGTTAGATCCAAAATTTTAGAGGGCATTAGTTTTTTTCTATACTATTTGATATTGATGTATGTAAGTCTAATTTTGAACTATAGTCCAATGGAGTGGTTCTAATTCTTTTAGTGCGTATAAAAAAAGTTCGTTATAAGATATCTAAATGTGGTATATTCAAATACAAAAAAACAAGTCAGTTAGTCAAAATAAAGAAAAAAATTGTGCAATTGCTGTCAAAATTCTCTCCCATTTTTTTGTTGTTGTCAACCTCCTCTCTCATTATATATACACGTGCGTGCTGCACGTATAAAAAAATTAATGGTAGTATTAATAAAGTATATAAAAATTTAAATTATATTAGAATATTTTAAAATATAATTTGAATATATTGTAATATGATTTGTTATGATTATTTTTTAAAAAATTTGGATATGTGTTTGATTAGATAATATTATGTAGTTAGTTTAAATATAATTTTAATTTTAAATATATTCTAGTATCTAGTGGTTTTTAATTTTTTACGTGAAGAGAAAGGGTTTCACACAGAAAATTAAGAAATGCACTTAATTTAAAAAAAAAAATTAAAAAAAGGAAAAAAAAAATAGTTGATGATATACACGACTTAGATGGCTCACTTTTGAGCCGTTTTGAAGCCTTATTATAACAGTAGAGATGTTTCTTGGATTGAATTTTTCGTTAATAATACTGGTATATCATCGTGGAACAAAAAAAAAAAAAAAATACAATAAGCGTTATGGGTACCACTTTTAAAGTTCATCTATGTCTCAAAATTAAAAGTCCGCCACGTTACATATGATTCTAACCCTGTGCCACGGTGATCCAGATGCCCGAAGCTAAGGGTGCTCACTCTCCCTAATCTGTTCTACCAAGACGACAAGCACATCCCGGAGTTCATAGGAAAGTGGAAGGATCTCGAGATTTTGGAGATGCGATGGAAGGCCTCTTCTCTGGCCGCGATAATCGAACAAGTCAGCCTGAACTGCAAGAACTTCGTGGGGCTGAGGCTGTTCGGCTGGATCGACAGCGACGACGCGATGGCCATAGTGAAGCACCTTCCGAAGCTCAGGTACTTGGAGATGAGCGGCTCTTTCCTGCCCAAGGATGCGCTGTTGGCTATACTCGATGGCTGCAAGCACCTCGAGGCAGTCGACGTGTCGAGATGCGTAGGTTTCGATGCCGACGATGACGAGGTTTTGAAGACGGGTTCTTGTATCCGAGCATTCAAGTGCGAGGGCGTTAGGTTGCAGGAAGAGTACTGTTTTGATTATGTCGAGTACGAGGATGTATTCTGGGGGCTAGTTTTTTGATACCAACAGTTACACATCTCAAACAAATATAAATTGGTTTCGGAAATAATATTTTGCCCGCGGGCGTCCTATTGCGTGCCTACCTTTTATCATCGGATTGCATCTTCTTAAAATCCGGACCAGAAAATGCAGCAGGGTCCTAAAGGTTTAGCTTCACTTTTGGTTGGTTTGGATCGATGAATTCAATGGTAGCCCATCCACAATACAATACATATTTGAGTAGTTTCATTTTAATCTGATCCATCTAAAAGTGACAAGGTTCTTGTGACCAAGCTATCAACAACCTGACAAAAACATCCTAATTTGTTGCAAATTGGTAGCATACGTATACATAAGCACCTCCCGGGATGCATAGAGAAGTGGAAAGATCTCGAGTTCTTGACAATGGATAGGAAGCCTTTTCTTTGTGGAGATAATAGAACAAAGTATCCTCGTAGGTGTGACTGCAGGCCACGTGACGGCCTTCTATTAGCCCTTGGTCCGGATTTTAAGAGGGTGGAACCTGGTGATAGCAGGGAGGCCAATTGTTGACTACCACATGGGTACACATTCACGTTCGTGGTCACAAACCACGGACAAAATATCATTTCCGTAGAACAAATAAACCTCAATTGCAACAACTTTATGGGGCTTAACGTGTCTGGACTGGTCAACAACGAGGATGCATTTGCGATTGTTAATAGATCTCCCTAACCTCAAGTACTTGGTGATGAGCGGGAGCACTGTGCTAGACGGCTACAAAGAACTCAGTGCGATAGACGTGTCAATCGAACTATACATGTTTGTTAGTGCCGAGGCACAATTTTTGATGGAAAATTCTGAAACTGAAACAATTGTACACACAACGTTTTAAATGCAGCACCTTAAAGAAGATGTGCAACAGAGATCCTGGAGGATTCTGAAATACGATGATCTAAAAAGATTCTACGTAATACACAAAAAATCTTAGGAGACTTTGTGTAAGCAACTATCGGCAGTAGAGCTTCTAAAAAGAAGTTACTGTAAAAGGCAACAGCGGCGATGACAGGCGAAAATGAGATGCTGGGGTGAATGAACCACCGTTGCTCAAAGCTTTATTCGCCCCACACGAGCACGAACAGCTTCCAGGAACCAGCAAGTTCACGAAGAACTTCTGGAACGCTCGTAAGTCAATATTTGAGACTTGAACAGGCTTCCTGGACTTAACAGACTCCCTCAACTCTCTTCTTGGTGCATCTTTCAAAGGAGGCCAAGGGGCTCTATTTATAGAGTGGAGTTGAGACTTCACCTCTTCTCCTATCCGATGAGAGACTAAAATACCAATACTCAAAAATAGAGTTTGATATTTTAGAACATCCCACAATCAGCATAGAAGTGTGCCAGTCCACGTCTACCCCCCGAACACTCCCGTGCATGCACGAGACATCCTGGAGTCCGTGTCCGAGTCCGAGTCCGTACAACAAAAATTAACTTGCATCCTTGTTGGATTTAATCATTTTTTCTTCTAGAAAAATATTTCCACATGGCACAAACTTGTGCCCCACTACACCTCATGTGCACACCTCAACACAAGCAATGCATTATATTGAGATACTCACCATTTGGTGTAGCCGATGTGGGACTATCTTTTCTAGTCCAAAGGCAAAAACACCAACAATCCCCCACATATCTCAATATATGGGTTGAGCGTTCCCCACAGTGACTGTCCATCATGCATTAGGAGAGATGTTGCTACGACTTGAATCTTCCCGCATAGGTTAAATAACAGCATGATACAAGAATGGACTAAGCCTTGAATTTTGCACCATAACTGCAATTCTTCCTACTCACATAATGACATCAACTGTGCTTCTGGCTGCACATTGAAGGCCTTGTGCCAGCCTGGTTTCAGTGTATAATTTTTGGGCGTCTACAAGTTTACCCTCAAGAGACGGCCTGATATCTCTGTCCATACACTATAGGTGAGTTTTTTATAAAGAGTCATGGCATGAAGCATTGCGCTTCTTTGCGGTACTACGCCGCTATGACATGGCTTAAAGTCGAGGCTTTACCCCACCTGGGTACCTCATCGTAGTTTTATACTACTGTAGCATGAGGTCACAGGCCTCTTTGTAGTGCCAAACTACCCAGCATGAAGCCTTGCGCTTCCGTGCGGTGTTAGGCCGCTATGACATGGCTCACAAAGCCGAGGCTTTACCCTACCTGGTACCTCTTCGTGGTGTCATGCCACTGTAACATGAGGACATCGTCCTCTTTGTAGTGCTGTCTACCTCTCTTTATTACGATTATCATACAGCATTAGGCTACCTGCCTATTTGCGGTGCTACTCCGCTGTGACTTGGCTTATAAAGCCGAGACATTACCCCTACCTGGGAACCTCATGGTGGAGTCACCCCACTATAGCATGGAGTTACACTCCTTGTAGTGCTGCGCTACCGTGCTTCCTGTAAAGCACTCCAGGCATTCACTCTGCCTGAGAACTCATTAAGGCATTTAAGCCAACCTTTCCACAGGATCCGTTTTTCGCAGAAAACAACAGTAGACAACAATGGTTGTAGGTCGTAACCTCTCCATGTCACAGAGGACAAGTACCCACCGTTCTTGATATTCTTCTGGTTAATAGTCCTCCCTTAAACCAAAAGCTAAATGCCTAGTAGATTTCTCTTTGAACTAATAGCATAAAACTTTATTGTAGGATTGTAATAACACAATATCAGAATGCCTTCAAGCCTATTTTACAAGCTGTGTCATCGACCAGCTGGCGCTTGAGGCCCTTGGTGAACGGATCCGCCAGGTTCTCCTGACTCCGAACATCAATCACAACAATAACACCCCTCTTGATGAGATCGTGTATTATCCTGTGCTTTAACCGCACAGTCCTCTTCTTTCCATTGAAGAGGTCATTTGATGCCACTGATGCTGCCGCCTGGTTGTCACAGTATATCGGTATTGCCGATATCTGAGCCCCAACCACCGGAAGATCATACATGAGCTCCCGAAGCCACTCTGCTTCATCTGCAGCAGCATCCAATGCAAAGAATTCAGATTCCATGGAGGAGCGAGATAACATAGTCTGCTTCTTCGACTTACACGATATAGCAGCTCCGCCCATGGCGAATACGAATCCACCTGTGGAATACTCGCTCTCCACATCTGAACACCAGCTAGCATCACTGAAGCCTTCCACTACTGACGGATCTCCGCTGTAGAAAAGTGCATATGTCTGAGTTTTCTTGAGATATCTCATAACACGCTTCACAGCTTTCCAGTGCTTAACGCCTGGATTGCTAGTGAACCGACTCAGCATTTTCACGGCAAAAGCTATGTCAGGCCTTGTGGCAGTAGTAGCGTACATCAAGCTTCCGATGACGCTGGCGTACTCCAACTGCCTGATGCTTTCCCTCGAGTTTGGCTCCAGCTTCTGATCACTCCGGTACGGTGTATCGATTATAGGAAGATCTTGATACCCGTAGCGAGTGAGCATCTTCTCAATATAATGAGATTGTGACAACGCTATTCCAGTGCCTGTCCGGATGATCTTGAGCCCCAAGATTACGTCGGCATCCCCCAAGTCCTTCATACTGAACTTGGTCGAGAGGAATTTCTTTGTCTCTGTGACGCAGCTTAAATCCGTAACAAGGATTAGCATGTCGTCCACGTAAAGACATACGATTACTCCTCTTCCGTCAGCAAACTTCGTATAGACACACTTGTCTGTTTCACTGACCCTGTAGCCATTTGACCTTATCACCTTGTCAAACTTCTCATGCCATATTTTGGGAGCTTGTTTCAAACCATACAGAGACTTCATCAACTTGCAGACTTTATCTTCCAGACCTTTGATGACAAAACCTTCTGGTTGTTGCATGTAGATCTCTTCGGTCAGCTCGCCATTAAGGAATGCCGTTTTCACATCCATCTGATGTATCACCAGCTTGTGTATTGCTGCTAGAGCAATTAACAATCTGATGGTTGTCATCCGAGCTACTAGAGCATAAGTGTCAAAGTAGTCGATCCCCTGCTTCTGAGCAAACCCCTTGGCCACTAGCCTGGCCTTGAACTTGTCAATGGTTCCATCTACTTTCATCTTCTTCTTGAAGATCCATTTGCATCCGATGGGTCTTGCTCCTTCTGGCAGGTCAACCAATACCCATGTGTTGTTGGAGATGATTGAGTCAATCTCGTTGTCTATCGCCTCCTTCCAGAATACAGCATCTCTGGTCTTCATCGTCTCATCATAGGTCAGCGGATCTGCTTCCACATGATAGGTGACGAAGTCATCTCCGAAGTCTTTCGGCCTCCTCGTTCGCTTAATTGACGGCTCAGCGAGTTCTGGTTCAGCTGGTGTCTCCTTGACGACAGCTTCATCTGGGACTACTGGTTCATTAAAGACTTCTGTCTGCTTTGTACCCTCATCATTCTCTGGAAGATCCGCGAGAACAATATTCTTGTATTTTGCAAACTTGTCTTCAAAGTATTCAGCATCGCGAGATTCGATGATATGGTTTGACTCGATATCAAGGAATCCCCGAGCATCACTCTTCTCGACATATCCCAAGAAGATCGCCTTCGTAGTCCTTGTCCCCAGCTTCTCAATCTTCAGATCCGGGAGCTTCACATAAGCCAGACACCCCCACACTCGAATGACATTCAAGTTAGGTCTGACTTTGAACCAGAGTTCATGAGGAGTTATGTCGGAAGTTGCATATGGCACTCTGTTCAGAATGAATGTTGTCTTTAATGCAGCTTCTCTCCAGTAGCACTTTGGAAGACCCGCAGTCAACAGCATGGAGTTCATCATCTCTGTCAACGTTCTGTTCTTCCTTTCTGCTACTCCGTTGGATTGAGGAGAGTACGAAGCCGTTGTCTCGTTGATGATTCCATGTTCTTTGCAGAATGATAAATTCATGAGATCGATACTCCCTGCCTCGATCACTCCTTAACCTCTTGAGTTGTTGTCCAGTTTGTCGCTCAGCCTCGGCACTGAACTCCTTGAACTTCTCGAATGCTTCATCTTTAGACTTGAGCAAGTAGACGAAAGCATACTTTGAGAAGTCATCGATGAAAGTAATGAAATACTTCATCCCGGCCTTTGTAGAGAATTATTTGAAGTCACAGATATCTGAGTGAACCAACTCCAGAAAATCTGTGCTTCGATGGACCCTGTGAAAGGGTTTCCTTGTGATCTTCGTCTGAGCACATACTTCGTATTTCTCTACCTTACCCCCACACTTGGAGATAAGTCCTAGACTAGACATTCTGTAAATCCTTTTACAATGAACATGTCCTAGCCTATTATGCCACAACTCAAGAGAATAATCAGAAAAAGTGATTGTATTTATATTATCATGCTGGGTTACAACAAGCTGAATCTTGTACATTCCTTCAGTTTGGAAGGCTTTCCCGAAGAATATACCCTTCTTGGACATCACCAACTGGCCAGCATTGATGTCCATCCTCAAGCCTGCGTTACAGAGCAGACTTCCAGAGATCAGGTTCTTAGCAATTACTGGAACATGCTTCACACCTTGAAGCGTCAGAGTGTTCTCCGATGTGAGTTTCAGCTCCACCGTCCCGATCCCCAGTACTTCAGCTTGTGCCTGGTTTGCCATTATGACCTTCTCTGAAATTGGCTCATAAGAGACGAACCAGTCTTTGTCTGAACAGACATGGCAGGTCGCACCAGTGTCTATCCACCAGTCCAAGTCAGCCCCCACAGTTGCAACCTGTGCTATCATGGCAACTAGATTAGTAATCATAGAAACCTTACTAGGCTCACCTTGTTCTTTGGGCTTGGACTTGCATTCGGATTTGTAGTGGCCTTCTTGCCACAATTGAAGCAAGTCACATGAGACTTGGACTTCTGCTGCTTGAAAGCAGGACCCTTCACTTTCAGATTCGTGAAGTCCTTCTTTTTGCGATGAGAAGCAGCCTGCTTCCCCTGGTATTCTCTGGTTTGGACCAGATTTGCCTTCGCCAGTTGCTTGGACAGAGTATCCATCTTCTGTTGAGAGCGCATCTCGTCCTCAACATGGATCTCTTGCAATAAATCTTTCAAGCTAATTTCCATCTTCTTTCGATGCATCCTTGCATAGAAGTTGCTCCATTCTGTAGGAAGTTTTGCGACGATCCGTCCAACGACAAACTTGTCGACGAGGGGCATGTTCTCGTCTTCTAGTTTCTGACGCAACTTCAGAAACTCCTTCACTTGGGGCAGCATCGCCTTCTCGTCTTCGAAGGTCCACTTGTGGTATTTTTCTACCATGAAGATCTTGGACCGGTTCTCGTCATCTTCATAGAGCTTTTCCAAGGAGTCCCATATCTCTTTGGCAGATGTCTTCTTGGAGTAGGACTCTGCCAGAGAGTCTTCCATGGAATTGAGTATCAGTAGTTTGCATATACTGTTTTCTCTCTTCCACTTCGCTTGCTTGGTCGTAGCAGCGGCAACAGCCGCAGCAGATCCAGTGGTTGGAACGATCGGTTCTTCTTCTGACAGCACGTGATCAACATTCACGAGTTGAAGATTTAAAGTGACCTTTCGTCTCCATATCTGGAAGTGTTCGCCATCGAATTTCTCCAACTTGTTAAAGCCGGTATCGATGAGCGAAGCACGAGAATTATCCATCTTCTCAATAGAGCTTTGAGATTGTTAGTGCCGAGGCACAATTTTTGATAAAAAATTCTGAAACTGAAACAATTGTACACACAACGTTTTAAATGCAGCACCTTAAAGAAGATGTGCAACAGAGATCCTGGAGGATTCTGAAATACGATGATCTAAAAAGATTCTACGTAATACACAAAAAATCTAAAGATACTTTGTGTAAGCAACTATCGGCAGTAGAGCTTCTAAAAAGAAGTTACTGTAAAAGGCAACAGCGGCGATGACAGGCGAAAATGAGATGCTGGGGTGAATGAACCACCGTTGCTCAAAGCTTTATTCGCCCCACACGAGCACGAACAGCTTCCAGGAACCAGCAAGTTCACGAAGAACTTCTGGAACGCTCGTAAGTCAATATTTGAGACTTGAACGGGCTTCCTGGACTTAACAGACTCCCTCAACTCTCTTCTTGGTGCATCTTTCAAAGGAGGCCAAGGGGCTCTATTTATAGAGTGGAGTTGAGACTTCACCTCTTCTCCTATCCGATGTGGGACTAAAATACCAATACTCAAAAATAGAGTTTGATATTTTAGATCATCCCACAATCAGCATAGAAGTGTGCCAGTCCACGCCTACCCCCCGAACACTCCCGTGCATGCACGAGACATCCTGGAGTCCATGTCCGAGTCCGAG
>JANAVB010010794.1:6551791-6934291 GCA_029216955.1 Iris pallida | reverse complement strand
ATGAAAAAGAAACAATTATCGAGATCGTCTGCCTAAGCAAAGATACTATATCTCTCCTCGTTTGTTGACCACATAGACGAGTTCGGTATTAGGAAATGTTCCTCAGACAATTCACTTGTGAGGATGGCCAAAAAGAAGCGGATTTATGAGATTAATTGGGAATAAATTCGAACTCATTTTTGTGCAGGTTGATTACTTGTTGGGGAAACAGGCCTACTCTGGCAAGACAGTTTCTGAGGTAAGACCTAGACGATATATACAACCCAGATAATTTTCTCCAGGATCTTCTCGACACATTGTGATACTGATACGATCGATTCTGATCGACAGGGTGGATTCGACCCGGACGCGGTAGCGACGGCCAACGTACTGGAAACCTCGACGACCAACGTGGGCGGGAAGGACTACTACACCATCACAGTTCTTACGAGGACTGCGGACGGCGACGAGGGCGGCAAGCACCAGGTCATAACCGCGGCCGTGTCGGATGGCAAGCTCTACATGTGCAAGGCGCAGGCCGGCGACAAGAGATGGTTCAAGGGAGCCAAGAAGTTCGTGGAGAGCACTGCCAGCTCTTTCAATGTTGCCTAGCTGCACAGAGAGAGGATGGATGGCTGTGGCTACTCCTGATCTTGGATGTAAAAATGAGCTGATGCTATTGAGGTGCCATCTTTTAGGAACGTTAGTAATGCGTTCTTATGTTAAGTGCTGCTAAGAGAATGGTGGTATAATGGGATTTCAAATTGTCGGATATTATCCCAGTTGAGCCTACTCAAAGATTATAATGTGTATTTTGTTTGTTCACGCTCGAACCTTTTTTTCTTCTCCCTACTGTCATTGGTGATGTTAGTAACATGCATGCTAGCTGTTGAGACTTCAATGGTTCACTATGAACCTAGGAGAAACGGAGCATCATGTCGGGACACATGTCAGACACAACCTTGGCAGTAGCTCACTTTGCAAGTCCCCACGTAAAATCTGTTGGATATTTTTCAATAATACTTCGTTTGAAATCTGCAAATAAAAAAATAATTTAAATTGTTATTGGCCTTCGGAAAAGTCGTGCACGTAGCACTGTCCTAAGAGTTAGCTCGGATCTATGTGCAGACTGAATCCGAACGCCCCTAGTGGTAAAATTCCCGCTCCAACGGAATCTCGTTGCCGCACACGACGTCGAGAGAATGACCCCGACTTAGCTCCGCCTAGAGCAACAATAGAAAACAGCAGTGATTTTGAGAGTACGAGAATTTGAGAGAGGAAAAATAATTTCTGAGTGTAAAAAATGAAGGAATGAGACAAGATATATATATGAATTTTTCAACGTAGGAGAATAATGACAAATTTAATGAGTCAATTAAAATAAACGTTATATAATGTTTTTCAGCACAAGGTTTATTGAAGCTGGACGGAATTTGAATAGTGAACGTTATGGAATTTAAAATTTGTAACGGTCAGAATTTGTAGAAAGGAACAAAAAAATCTTTTAGGGTCTCGGTCCGAACCCGAAGAGGAAATCGAATCGACATTCGGCGTCCGCAGATGTGGGCACGTACCCGCACCCGTTACGCGCGCCGAACTGAACCGAACCGAACCGAGCCGGAACGGACGGCGGCGGCGGCGCGCGCGTGTGGCCCATGGGGCTCCCACACTAATCTTCAAAGAAGCAAAGTGGAAGAAAGGGATATATGCACAGTGAATGCTATACAAACAACCGATGTGGGACTATTGAGCTTTTGAAGTGAAAGCTACAGCTAACAATCCCCCCCCCCCCAAAAAAAAAGCTCAAGTTCCAAGGTAATAGAAGACAGAAAAAATAAAAAAAGAATAAGAGAATTTCTGGACAGTTGTATTGTCACCCCCAGTTTTCAGAAACAGAAGTATTTTTGTCATTTTATATTTTTGAATATTTTTAAAATTTATTTTATTATTTATGATATTATTTTGGGGTTATTTGAGTCGGGTTCGAATTTCAACTCAATCTGACTTGAAACGGGGACCCGGAGGTAGTTTGACTCTAGTGGGACCCACACACTAGTTAGGCATGGCCCACATGATATTAAATTTAGTCCACATGATAGAAATATTTTAGTTAGAGGTTAGATTAATTATTATGGATAAGGTTAGTGTGACTAGAGACTTTAGAATGACTAATTTAGTCCCAACCAATTAGCCCTTTCCTAATACTCATAGAATAGGTTAGTGGGGGCATTTTGGACCTTACCATAATAGGACAAATAGCCCATATGGCCAGCCACTTTGGGAGAGGATAGGCTCAAGTTCATTTCATTATTCTCATCCACACTCTCTCTCTCTTGTTCTTCCCCAAATTTCTAGAGAGCAATCCCTAACAATTTCTCCACCAAATTCTTCCATTTCACCACCAAATCTTCTTCTTTCCTTCTCCATTCTAGCCAAGGAGGAAGCTACCCAAGTTTGGGAGGATTCGGAGCTCGTTCGTGTCCTTTTGAAATTTCTACGTGTCGGTGTCGCTCCGGGAAGGCTTTTCTTCGATTCGATCTACCGGAAGGTATAAATCCCTTCTCCTTTTCATTTTCTCATGCATATAGGTCTATTTTGAACCCATAGGAATGACCCCCATGGTTGTATCTCCATTTGTGTCCATTTCGTGTCCATTTGGAGGTCATAGGAGTGTCCTTTGTGTTGTGGTTGTGTCCATGTGGGAAAATCCCAAATTTGGACACACTATATGTTGTTGTTATGTATGAATGAATTATTACATGTTTAATCTCATATTTTTGTATTGGAGATGTGTTCTATAGTGTCTTATATATATATATATATATATATATATATATTAGTGTAGGGAGTGAGTTCTTGATATATTATGTTATATACTTGTGTTCTTTTGTCTCAAACTACCCAAATCCGTCATGATTTTTATCCACGTTTTTAATTTCAGCCCTAACTTAGAAATGTCATAACTTCTAGCTCAAAGCTCGGTTTAATCTCCCGTTTTTTTAAAAGAAGCGTATTGAAGTTAGCTTTCCAAAAACATATATTAATAGGTCTAATTCTTTCTGTAACTTTCTGGAGAATTATTTGAGTGTCAGCTGTACGAAAGACAAACGCGTTCTCGGTATTTTTGCGATTTCGGGAGTTTTCGGAAACGAAAACGCGATCCGTTTGAAGTTTCGGAAAGCTAACACATAAATCTATAACATACTTTAATCCTAGATTTTAATTCATGCTGAGATGGTACTGTATTGATTATTAGTAGGAGTTACTATTCGGCATATGTATTTTGTGCACCCTTGTGTGTAATATAATGTTCTATTTGATTTTAACCCATGTTAATGTATATACATTATGTAATTAAATAGAGAATGCAAGCATGAGTAAATGTTTAAATAAATGATGTATGAGGTGTAAGTATCCTATCTAATGTAAGCATGTATAAGTATGGCTTGTAATGAATATGTAGGTTCCATAGTATGTAATGTATGGTGCATATAGTAGTGCAAGAGAATAAATGAATGATGAATGAATGCAAGCATGAATATAATGTAATAATAGATATAATGTATGCAATATACAAGTTAA
Organism: Iris pallida; assembly: GCA_029216955.1. Classification (NCBI taxonomy): domain Eukaryota; kingdom Viridiplantae; phylum Streptophyta; class Magnoliopsida; order Asparagales; family Iridaceae; genus Iris; species Iris pallida. The sequence goes on along the minus strand of JANAVB010010794.1, from coordinate 6,930,730 downwards.
TGAGATGTAATGTTCTATGTTAAAACAAATCCTATATTACCTCATGTACCCCTTACACTATGTAGACACTATCACACTTGACACTTTGTTCACTTACACTTTGACACTCTTTGATATGTATACACTATGTATGCCCATTTAACCCTCACTTGTCCCTTTGCCATGTTCACATACACATACATAGCCTCTTAAATAAGTATTTATTAATACAGTTAACTTAGCTATGTATGTATATTATATATATGTTAGCATATTGTGTTGTAATATATAAGTTTATATAACCATTTGAAATGCCATGATTATAGACCTAATGTTGAATACCAATATATGCATGTGTATATATGTGTAGACATATATAGCTTAAAGTAATAGATTACCTAGTGTATATTCAATGTGAATTCTTGCCTATTTGAGTATTGAATAATTGCATGCTATATAGAGTTGGGTGTATGTTGGCTTGTATAGCCTTGTATTAATTTGTGCTTGCTAGGATAGTCTTGGTTAGGCCTAGTAAGACTTGCTGGGTTAGGATATGACCTAGTTTGACTAGTACAGTTGACCAGAGTTGACCAAGGGTTGACTTTGGCCTAGTTTGACCTAGATTCATATTGAATGCATTGTAGTACTTTATATTACCCTTCTGGACATGTTGTGACTTGTGCTGTTCTAAATAGGAGCTAGACACCTCTCCTCGGACAGTACATTTCCTTTGGACTTCAGATAGCAGACGAGTACATTCTCTGATTATTTCATAACTTTTTTAGAATTATATTCCTGCTCTAGTTTACCTTATTTGATGCTGTCACGATATTATCACATATTGGTACTATATGGATCCCTACATTGAGATGTTATCCCCCTCGGGAGCATCGGATATATTATGTCATGTGTTTCGTGTACATCATGTATTCCTCGCTCTCATGTTATTCATGTTTCTCATGTGCTTCATGCTCGTTCATGCATGCTCGTGTACTCTCATGTGCTCTCATGAATCGGTCATGTTTCCCATGAATCTCATGTATAACCTATATTACATGTGCACTCATTTATGAGCCTTCATGTGAATTTCATGTGCACCCATTTTTGGGCACCCCATGTGAACTTCATGTGCACTCATGTATGAGCTCTCATGTATACTTCATGTGCACCCATTTATGGACTTCATGTAAAAACCATGTACGTAACATAACTTGTTTAGATCCTTGTGTATTGATTTGGGTATGGGGGAGTATAAATAGCCATGTGAACAATTCTAAAGTAGTATAGCCATGTGAGCCTCTTTAGTATAGTCATGTACAAATCCAGCCGTTTACATGTCGACTTTGTACTCTAAATCACTAGTCACTAGTAGCTCTCTACTTATAGTAGATATTTTTATTACAGTTCTCGCTCTGTTTACATTATGTACTTTCTTTCAGTTTCATGTATCGTACTCTCTTGCATGTTTATATTCTCTAACCTGTTATGATCTGCGTGAGATGTATTGTGCTCGCTCCCGTCCTGATTGGACCTGTTGATAAATTTTACAGATAGCCTGGGATTCTCTGCTAGCCTAGAGGAGACACAGTAGAGGTTGTTTAGATAGTTATTTTATTTTGTCTGGAGTTGTATTTACTTGTGGATTACTATATTTAAGTTTTGAGATGTATTTCTGGGATTATGTATCTTAGACACTTAGACTTCTATCTCCTGTATCTCTTTTGGATTTTATGTTTATCTATCTTTATCATTCTACCTTAGATTGTGATTGAGTTGTACCTCTGTGTTGGCCTCCTTATGGAGAGTATTCATATTATGCTAGTTATAGTTCATGACCTAGAACCGCGTTCTACCGCCGACACTGCGGCGTAGGCTGGACTTTGTTACGTACTCGTACCCTCACGGTGGGTGCGGGTCGTGACACGTTTTTAGTGGTGGCCCATGCAGGTCGAGTTTATGTAGTGGTATTCGAACTAGAGTACTACTACAGCCTGCAGTAGAAATAGGATATATTTTGTAGGTACTCAATCACGGTTAGGATTCCTTGAGAGATTCCTGGGACGACCCTTGAGAATCTTATTTTAACTTCGATTTGAAATCTGTTTTTCCCTGATTTGATTTACCTTTACTTCATGTTATTGAACTTGATTTTGATGGATTATTGTTGAATTTCGAATCTTGATGTTAGTGGTTGAATTTGAGTCTGTATTTTTATGATTTTTGATGGATTATTGTTGAATTTTCAATCTTGATGTTAGTTGTTGAATTTGAGTTTGTATTTATATGTATATGTACATTTTTTTGGAATTAAGGTATAACCTGATATCATACTTGATAAGGACAGTGAGAAAGGTAAAAGTCTACTTTATTATGGAATTTAGAATTTATTGCAGTCATATTTGCTAGCATGACAAGGACGTAGAGCCTGATATAGCTATACTTATCTTAGTTATGAAATCTAGATTTTCTTGCAGCCATACCGGGTGGCGTGGTAAGAATTCTAGATAACATGATTATAGGGTGTATGCCTTATTATGGACTCTATCGTTTATTGCAGCTATGCTTATTGGCGTGGCAGAATTCTGACAACATAATTTCAAGAAGACGCATATGATTATCAGATTGTACCTTAAATATTTTTGAACATATTTTCTCTACTTTTGTTTCAGTCCTTCAAAAAAAAAGAAAGAGAGAATTGTTATTTGTTTGTTTTATTTTGTTTCTTATTTATTTAACTTAGGAGTAGCTTTAGCTGTTTTTATAAACTTTGTGTAACTTCTTACTATGAAATTCTTCTTAATACAATGAATCGATGATTTTGCTAGACTTTATCTTGGATTTGAAAATTTAGCTCTGGGTTTCAAAATGGGTTTTTCTTTTAAACAGATAAGCAAAAACAGATTTTATCGTTATTTCTTTCTTGCTACTATTCTTGTATTAAATAATAATAATAATAAAACTGTCTTGATTACACCAATCACTTACTTTGCAATCTTGGTAGGAATCTAAATGTTGCTCTTGATATAGAATTTAATTTTTATATTGGGACATGAGAATATATATAGTGGACACTTCCTGACACTTATGCATGCTACACTTGATTTCCACCTATCTGAATACATATTAATATGTCGTTAATGTTTAAATTTTCAAAACCCCAATATTTCCGATTCTCTGCTTTTCCTAGCTTAACTCGTAATTTAAATATAAAATTTCATGACAATATTTTTGTTTACATCACTGCACATGTATGTTATACATAGGGTTTCAATTCAAAAAAAAATTGCGTTTGGTTGAGTTTTGTGTTTGAATTTGTCAATCTGAGACTGTGTGCATATTAACCCTTAATACGGGATTTTAAATGTTAGTTCAAATTGATTGTTTTAAATGTAATATTTAGAGCTGTGTACATTGTTGTTGTAGGGATATAAATTTAGGTTCCATATTCTTACATGTTAGGTTGTGATAAACATTGAGTTGTTTTTGATGTACAAATTCTCCAAAATCCTGAAAACTGAATACATGTTAACATTTTTACATTGATTTCCATGTTTAGTTCAATTTCAGATTTAACATGTAATATTGAACTGTATGCGTAAATAAATGTATTGATAGTATATTAGGGTTTCATTTCTATCATGTTAGGATGTATTGGGAGCATTGAGATTAGTTGTGATGTTTCAAACTCCTAAATTTTGAAATTGCATTATGTTAATATTGCACTGGTTTAAATGTTAGCTTATTTTCAGATTTTGTATGTAAATGCTGAACTAAAACTGGGTTTAACCTTTCAATACTAAGCTATAACCCTGTACAAGGACACACACACACCCTAACTTAGTATACCCTGTCATGTAACCTAACTCTTCCTCTCTATGTCATGATTATATATCTATATAGATATATATAGAGCTTAGGCATACATGTTATAATGTATATACATACATAACTAAATCTCTACCTCTTTATATATACATATATACATGGTTAGCCATGCATGTTATGAGCAAATGAGTTGTGTATTGTAGATTGTTTAACCAATATGCCATGATTAGTGTAACTTGATAGTTATTGTTTGAAACCCCAAATCCTTATATGCACTTTCATGTATATTTCACATACACACACGCCTATTGTCTAACCATATGAACATGTCCACATACACCTATACACACACTAACTACATAATTTGTACATAATGTTAGCTTTTTCCTCTCTAACGCTATATATATAAATATATTGTGACCGGATTTTCATGCAATTGACTTTCATTCTTTAACTTTTGATTTTGATTTTCTTGAATAGTACCCCTTATTAGATAAATGGTAGTTAACTTTTTATTTTGATAAGTACCAGTTTTCATATAGGATGGTAGAATGCCTTACAGTCTTGATGATTGTTATTTCTGTATCTTTTCTAGTTTAGCACCCTAGATTGCTTGTGTGTTTTGATACCATTTGACCGTTTTGGTTTAGCATGACTAGTATACCTAGATGAGACTTTCACTACCACTGTATGTCATGATCCTGTATGTCATCCTTTTAAATCGTATGATTGTCTAAGTTCTGAGACTTTGATTGTGGGGGGTTTGACCTAGAAGGAGTATGAACATTTTAATTTTGAGGATGAAATTTTTCTAGGGTGGGTAGACTTGTAACATCCAGTTCTCTAAAATGAGGATAATTTTGAAATTTTGTAATTTTAATCATTTATTGATTTGACATTTAAATCATGATATGATTTTTGGTAATTTTTAAATCATTTTAAAACTATTTAAAATCATGACTCGTGATTTTGATGTTTTGCTAGTGAAACCCTAGAGACTGTTTGACCTAGAGCCTAACCATGTGATTAGGATATTTTAATGTCATTTTTGGCCTAAGGATATTTTGCATTTGACCTCTTTGAATTATTTTGATATTTATTGCGTTGGTGATTGTTGATTTTGACCTTTGATAGGTGTAATTTTGTGATGGTTTTGTGTCCGTATCGGACACGTATCAGTTTTTATTTACAAATGTTTGATGTGCCTCAAAGAGATTTTTTTATTGCTGATTTTTTTTGAAAAGTATTTGAATGAGATTGTTTTCTGCATGTGTTTCCTGTGATTGCTTTGTTTTAATTTCGAGGACGAATTTTTTTTAAGGTGGATAGATTTGTCACCTCCAGTTTTCAGAAACAAGGATATTTTTGTCATTTTACATTTTTTAATATTTTAAAATTTATTTTATTATTTATGATATTGTTTTGGGGTTATTTGAGTCGGGTTCGAATTTCAACTCAATCCGACTTGAAACGGGGACCCGGGGGTAGTTTGACTCTAGTGGGACCCACACACTAGTTAGGCATGGCCCACAAAATATTAATTTTAGTCCACATGATAGAAATATTTTAGTTAGAGGTTAGACTAATTATTATGGATAAGGTTAGTGTGATTAGAGACTTTAGAATGACTAATTTAGCCACAACCAATTAGCCCTTTCCTAATACTCATAGAATAGGTTAGTGGGGGCATTTTGGACCTTACCATAATAGGACAAATAGCCCATATGGCCAACCACTTTGGGAGAGGATAGGCTCAAGTTCATTTCATTATTCTCATCCACACTCTCTCTCTTGTTCTTCCCCAAATTCCTAGAGAGCAATCCCTAGCAATTTCTCCACCAAATCCTTCCATTTCACCACCAAATTTTCTTCTTTCCTTCTCCATTCTAGCTAATGAGGAAGCTACCCAAGTTTGGGAGGATTCGGAGCTCGTTCGTGTCCTTTTGAAATTTCTATGTGTCGGTGTCGCTCCGGGAAGGCTTTTTTTCGATTCGATCTACCGGAAGGTATAAATCCCTTCTCCTTTTCATTTTCTCATGCATATAGGTCTATTTTGAACCCATAGTAATGACCCCCATGGTTGTATCTCCATTTATGTCTATTTCGTGTCCATTTGGAGGTCATAGGAGTGTCCTTTGTGTTGTGGTTGTGTCCATGTGGGAAAACCCCAAATTTGGACACACTATGTGTTGTTGTTATGTATGAATGAATTATTACATGTTTAATCTCATATTTTTGTATTGGAGATGTGTTCTATAGTGTCTTATATATATATTAGTGTAGGGAGTGAGTTCTTGATATATTATGTTATATACTTGTGTTCTTTTGTCTCAAACTACCCAAATCCGTCATGATTTTTATCCACGTTTTTAATTTCAGCCCTAACTTAGAAATGTCATAACTTCTAGCTCAAAGCTCGGTTTAATCTCCCATTTTTTTTAAAAGAAGTGTATTGAAGTTAGCTTTCCAAAAATATATATTAATAGGCCTAATTCTTTCTGTAACTTTGTGGAGAATTATTTGAGTGTCAGCTGTACGAAAGACAAACACGTTCTCGGTGTTTTTGTGATTCCGGGAGTTTCCGAAAACGAAAACGCGATCCGTTTGAAGTTTCGGAAAGTTAACACATAGATCTATAACATACTTTAATTCTAGATTTTAATTCATGCTGAGATGGTACAGGATTGATTATTAGTAGGAGTTACTATTCAGCATATGCATTTTGTGCACCCTTGTGTGTAATATAATGTTTTATTTGATTTTAACCCATGTTAATGTATATACATTATGTAATTAAATAGAGAATGCAAGCATGAGTAAATGTTTAAATAAATGATGTATGAGGTGTAAGTATCCTATCTAATGTAAGCATGTATAAGTATGGCTTGTAATGAATATGTAGGTTCCATAGTATGTAATGTATGGTGCATATAGTAGTGCAAAAGAATAAATGAATGATGAATGAATGCAAGCATGAATGTAATGTAATAATAGATGTAATGTATGCAATATACAAGTTAATGAGATGTAATGTTCTATGTTAACACAAATCCTATATTACCTCATGTACCCCTTACACTATGTAGACACTATCACACTTGACACTTTGTTCACTTACACTTTGACACTCTTTGATATGTATACACTATGTATGCCCATTTAACCCTAACTTGCCCCTTTGCCATGTTCACATACACATACATAGCCTCTTAAATAAGTATTTATGAATGCAGTTAACTTAGCTATGTATGTATATTATATATATGTTAGCATATTGTATTGTAATATATAAGTTTATATAACCATTTGAAATGCCATGATTATAGACCTAATGTTGAATACCAATATATGCATATGTATATATGTGTAGACATATATAGCTTCAAGTAATAGATTACCTAGTGTATATCCAATATGAATTCTTGCCTATTTGAGTATTGAATAATTGCATGCTATATAGAGTTGGATGTATGTTGGCTTGTATAGCCTTGTATTGATGTGTGCTTGCTAGGATAGTCTTGGTTAGGCCTAGTAAGACTTGCTGGGTTAGGACATGACCTAGTTTGACTAGTACAGTTGACCAGAGTTGACCAAGGGTTGACTTTGGCCTAGTTTGACCTAAATTCATGTAGAATGCATTATAGTGCTTTATATTACCCTTCTGGACATGTTGTGACTTGTGCTGTTCTAAATAGGAGCCAGACACCTCTCCTCGGACAGTACATTTCCTTTGGACTTCAGATAGCATGCGAGTACATTCTCTGATCATTTCATAACTTGTTTAGAATTATATTCCTGCTCTAGTTTACCTTATTTGATGCTGTCACGATATTATCACGGATTGGTACTATATGGATCCCTACATTAAGATGTTATCCCCCTCGGAAGCATCGGATATATTATGTCATGTATTTCGTGTACATCATGTATTCCTCGCTCTCATGTTATTCATATTTCTCATGTGCTTCATGCTCGTTCATGCATGCTCGTGTACTCTCATGTGCTCTCATGAATCGGTCATGTTTCCCATGTATCTCATGTATAACCTATATTGCATGTGCACTCATTTATGAGCCTTCATATGAATTTCATGTGCACCCATTTTTGGGCGCCCCATGTGAACTTCATGTGCACTCATGTATGAGCTCTCATGTATACTTCATGTGCACCCATTTATGGGCTTCATGTGAAAACCATGTACGTAACATAACTTGTTTGGATCCTTGTGTATTGATTGGGGTATGGGGGAGTATAAATAGCCATGTGAACAATTCCAAAGTAGTATAGCCATGTGCGCCTCTTTAGTATAGTCATGTGCAAATCCAGCCGTTCACATGTCGACTTTGTACTCTAAATCACTAGTCACTGGTAGCTCTCTACTTATAGTAGATATTTTTATTACAGTTCTCGCTCTGTTTACATCATGTACTTTCTTTCAGTTTCATGTATCGTACTCTCTTGCATGTTTATATTCTCTAACCTGTTATGATCTGCGTGAGATGTATTATGCTCGCTCCCGTCCTGACTAGACCTGTTGATAAATTTTACAGATAGCCTGGGATTGCCTGCTAGCCTAGTGGAGACACAGTAGAGGTTGTTTAGATAGTTATTTCATTTTTTCTGGAGTTGTATTTACTTGTGGATTACTGTATTTGAGTTTTGAGATGTATTTCTGGGATTATGTATCTTAGACACTTAGACTTCTATCTCCTGCATCTCTTTTGGATTTCATGTTTATCTATCTTTATCATTCTACCTTAGATTGTGATTGAGTTGTACCTCTGTGTTGGCCTCCTTATGGAGAGTATTCATATTATGCTAGTTATAGTTCATGACCTAGAACAGCGTTCTACCGCCGACACTGCGGCGTAGGCTGGGCATTGTTACGTACTCGTACCCTCACGGTGGGTACGGGTCGTGACAAGTATACTATGCATAAATGAGATGGACTACAGCCTTGAATCTCACGTAGTGACTATTGTCTTTGTCTGAAGAAGAGCTTGATGGACTATGCCTTGAATCAGTCTTCTTGAACCAGATTCAGACTATAGCACACATAGTACGCTAGAGGTACTTGGGTCTATCGGGTGGCGCGTTTGGCTGGCCATACGCACTTTTACACATTCATGAGAGTTGTCTAGGATCGCCCTGTCCTATAGTCGCGGTCCTCACGACCTCTCATATAGGTAAGTCCTTAAGGGTTGGTGATAGGAATCAACCCTGCATAACATGCTTGGACTTATTAAGAGTTTAAACCCATCATATCCATATCACATAAGGAACACTGTCACCATAGGGTTGAGGTATGAATGTACACATGTACAGCCTCCTGAACTTTTATTTTAAAGAAAATTTAATCTCAGGTCAGTGTTCCATAATAGTCACCTAGTCCAGCTTGTTCCTACCCATTGAACCGGCTTCTTGGGATCTCTAGTCAGACTCGGTTGGGTTGTCACTGCTGGTGACTATACTATGGACTTAACCCTATCCCCCTCGATGATTCTAGGATCGATGTACTAGACAGACCCTTTGTCAAGTGGTCTGCAAGGTTCTTTTCTGACTTTATATAGTCAAGAACCATATATTTGCCCAATAGGCTCTTTATTGACTTGAAGCGCAGCTGCAGGTGCCTGTTCATCTTAGCATTCACAGAATCATGCTTTAGTAGTTCAATAACAGACTTATTGTCACAGTTTATGGAAATTGCAAGAACAGGATGAACAGAAACAGGTATATGCATAATAAGATTTCTAAGCCATTCGGCTTCTGTACAGGTAGTATCCAAAGCTATCATTTCAGAGTCCATTGTACTTCTGGCTATGATAGTTTGTTTACATGATTTCTAGGAGATTGCAGCTCCTGCTAGAGTAAAAATATATCCAGTTGTAGATTTCACATCATGTGAATCAGTTATCCAATTTGTATCGGAGTAACCTTCTATGATATCAGGGTGTCTAGTATAATGAAGTTTATAATCTAGAGTTCCCTTAAAATATCAAAATACTCTGTCCAATACAGTCCAATGTGACTGATTTGGGTTATTAGTATATCTACTTAGTCTTCCAATAGCAAATGCAATATCAAGTCTGGTCCTATTTGTTATGTACATAAGGACCCAATTATTTGTGAATATCTATGTTGTTCTATAGGTGATCCTTCATTCTTCTTGAAAACAATATGACTGTCATAACGAGTAAGAGAAGGTTTCTTGTTAAAGTACTCAAACTTCCTTAGCATTTTTTCAATTGAATGTGCTAAGGATAGAGTATAGCCCTCTTTCCTTTTTGACACTTGCATTCCTAGAATCAGGTTTGCTTCACCTAGGTCTTTCATATCAAACTGGTTAGACAAATAATTCTTAGTGTTATTTATCAGTTCCAGTGAAGATCCTAGAATAAGGATATCATCAATATACAAGCATAAAATAACACAACTTCCATTTGTATTTTTAGAATACAAACACTTGTCATATTCATTTGGCACAAAACTAAATTCTATAATGACTTTATCAAATTTGTTGTGCCATTGCTTGAGAGCTTGCTTTAGGCCATAAAGAGATTTTACTAATCTGCAAACCTTCTTTTCTTGATCTTTAGCAATAAAATCTTCAGGTTGCTCCATATATATCTCTTCTTCTAAATCTCCATTTAGAAATGCTGTCTTTACATCCATTTGATGGATCAGCATATCATGGATGAATGCTAAAGCTCAATAGAAGATATTCTAGCTACAAGAGAGTAGGTATCAAAATAATCTAATCCTTTCTTCTGGGTAAATTCTTTGGCCACTAATCTAGCCTTATATTTTCTATAGTACCATCGGCTCTAAGTTTCTTCTTAAAGATCCACTTATAACATATGGGTTTACTACCTAAAGAAAGGTCTGCTAAAAACCAAGTATTATTCTCCATAGTGGAGTTATACTCATTGTTAATAGCTTCTTTCCAGAAAGGTAATCTAGTGTATTTGGCTTGAACACAAATCTCACATTTGTGTTCATCATCTATAGGAGTCTTAGGGATAAGATCTAAGTTCATCATCCTTTTAATAGATCCTAAGTTCACATGACCTAGTCTACCATGCGAAACATTTGATGATTCAACATTTGCAACAAAAGAAGGATTTGAACTTTAATTCATAGTACTTAAAATAAAGAGTCCATCTTTCACAAATCCTTTCCCCACAAACAAATCATCCTTAGAGAAAACTACTTTATTGGCCTCCATTACAATTTTGTATCCTAAGGTTACAAGGAGAGATCCACTAACAAGATTTCTTCTGACAGATGGCACATGAAGCACATCATGGAGATGTAGAATTTTTTCTGATGTCATCTTCAGATCTATTCTTCCTCTTCCCATAACTTATGCCGTTGAGCCATCTCCTAGTGTCACGACCCGATCCCAACTAGTTGGGTCGAACCGGATCATGCCCAGCCTGCACCGTTGTTGAGACAGCGGCAGTAAGCTGTTCCAGTAGCAGGTAACCATACAACAACACTATATTTGTCACAACTCAACATCGGGAAATGAAACTTTATTAAACTTGAAATTTAAATACAACTGAAAGATGTTCTGAAATAAATAAACAGAATGAAAATGACAACAATGCAGAGAAAGGAAATCTATCTATCAGCCGGATCATCGGCCTCAGTCCCAACGTCCTCCAATGGGGACTCTGGCAGCACTACCGGGTACAACACAGGGTCGTAGTAGCTGCTGATTAACAGCTCAGCATCCTCAATATCCCCTAAAAATGTATCTCCAGTCAGGAGGGAGCAAAGTACAATTCATGCTAATTTGACAGTTAAATTAAATAATAGAATCATGCAGTTCTAAATAGTTTAAATATGAACAGTTTTCAGCAGTAAAACAGTGTGATTTGAACAGGCAATGAAATATGACCGGCTTGGATTTGTTACAGTAAAGGATAGGGGATTTGTTACAGTATGGTCATACTCATTACACTATTCCCCCAGTCCCCAGTGGTTACAGTGCTCTCAGAGAGAGTTTCGTGTTTGCATCGTGGTTTAAACTTGTAGTAAAGTGATTAATTAAATAACTGTAAACTAACACAAACTATACTTGCCTCAAAGGATTTGACTGGAGAGGTAGAAGACTTCGAGACAGGAAATCAGAATCGTCCTCGAATTCCTACATTCGAGAAATTGACTCAGATTCCAGGTTTACCAATCTAGCTATGCTAGTTGAAATCTCTATTTGTGTCCTAATCCAATTTTAATTCTTTTAATTAACAAAACACGAAAACACGATTATTTGTGCGTTGATTTAATACAAGGGAAAAAGATCGTTTTAAACTTTTGAATTCGGAAAACTTCGTCGATACCAGATTAATTATTAAAACTTGGTATTTTCATAGTTTATAAATATAAAGCTAATTTTCTTATTTAGTGAGAAATACATGATTTTTAATTAAATAAAAACTGATAGATTTTAGGTGAGAAAATCTTAATTATTTTTATACGAAAATACTTTTTATTCAATTTTACTCGTTTAATACAAAAACTCGCAAAACCAGAAATAACTAAAATCTAAGCTACCAAATACAGTTACAAACCACAGCCAGCTGGACTTATGCCTATTACAATTTATTTACATAAATTAAAATAAGACAAAACTGCTGTTAGTCCTAAACTTTAAATATGAATAAAATAGGATCAGAATTAAATAGTAATAATAAAAATAAAATATAGAGTCTCAGATATGGTCCAATCCTCAACTGGGCTAATGCCTCAACGTCCGGGCGAAGCCGGTTTCGTTTGCACTTAGCCGGGTCCATTGACCGATACGGTCGTCACCCAAATCTAAATATTAGATAAAATTCCGAAATCCGTTTTAAATTCATTTTTAAAATAATCTAGAATTTACGAAAAAAATCTGGCAGCATCTCCTCTGTTTTTGGTCAACCCAAAACTGGGAAATAGCGCCGCTACTTTCCTGTAAATCCCAAACCTGGGAAACCCAAATATGTATATGTATAATAATCCACAACCAAACCACAGAATAATCGGAACGACCCGAATAATTTTCGGAAATCCGATTCCAAACCAAAAGCGTGTCAGAACGCTACCGAAAAAATCCGGACAGCCAAAACATACCAAAAAACAATTCCCGAAATATTTCGAAAATCCAAAATAATCCACAGAACCTTTCCGAAGGTTCCAGAAAAATTCAACGTCGCTAAAACCGAATTCCCAAAGGGAATCGGGGACCATTTCTCATCATAAACTGAAATAGAAAAGGGCGGGACAGGGGTTATACCTCAGGTTGCTCGGCTAGAGCTCTCAGATGAAAATAATAAAAAGAAATGGAGATCCGGACAGCAAAGGCAACTTGGAACAGCGCTGGTTCGGAGTCCGAGACACGTCGGGGCGCTGGGACAGCAGCGGACAGCGGCAACGCTGCCACGGAACAGCGGATCAGGATGCGGGGGTCGCGGCTAGGGGAGCTGGACAGACCAAAGGGGCGCGCGGGCTAGGGCACGCGCCGGGACGCTGCTGCGGGGTCCGGCGAGGGTCGGCCGGAGGGCAGCGGCCAGGGGGTCGACGAGATGGCCGGCGGGGAACGCCGAAGGGGAGTCGGGGCTGGCGTCGGGCGCTGGCCGGCCGGAGGGAGGCGACGGCGTCGGGTCGGGACGAAGCTTCGGGAGAGCTTCGAAAAAAGAGGGTTGGAGAGTTGAGAGAGTGGGGGTGAAGTGCTGTGCTCGAGAGGATAAGAAAATAGTAGTTTCTCTTCTGAGAGTGGTTTTGAGCAAGAGGGAGAAGAGTGTGAGTTAATAAAGGAGATGGTGGGTTGATTTGTGTGGAGAGGAGAAGAGAGTGGAGAGAAATAGGTGGGTTTGAACGTGTACATGTGTGCTGGTCCTTCGGGACCAGCTCTCCAAAATATATTATTATTTTTTTTAAACCAATCAGAATTTAAAAGGAATTGGGTTCGGCCTCAGGCTCGGGTCTGGGTTCGGACTCGGGTCTGGGTTTGAACTCAAAAATCCATGTTATTAATTTTTAAAAACTTTTACACTCAAATGAAAATCATAATAATTTTAATAATAATAATAGAAATATTAATAATAATTTAATTCACAAAAAATGGGTTTCACAGTCTTCCCTCCTTATAAAATTTCGTCCTCGAAATTAAAAACAAGGTTAGGGATTACCTTAAGTCTCAAACAGGTATGGGTACTGCTCCCGCATCTGGTCTTCTCGCTCCCAGGTCGACTCGCCTGGTGAGTTGTGCCGCCACATCTCTCTGACTATTGGCGTCACGGTATTCCTGGTTCTCTTCTTGCCTCTGTCCAATATCGCCACTGGCTTCTCCGGCACTGTGAGGCTGGGTCCAATCTCCAGCTCTGAATGGTCCAAGATATGGCTCGGGTCCGGGATGTAGCGTCTCAGCTGCGAGACGTGGAAGACGTTGTGGACGCCTTCGAGACTTGGGGGGTAGAGCTACCCGATAAGCCACTTCTCCAATTCTGCTAAGTACTTCAAATGGACCAATGTACCTGGGGCTTAACTTTCCTGCTCTGCCGAAACGGATTGTTCCTCTGGTAGGCGAGATCTTCACAAACACACTATCGTCTTCTTCAAACTCCAGAGGCCGTCTGCTGCAATCGGCCCAATGCTTTTGTCCGACTTGGGCTATCCGGAGCTTGTCTCTGATCATTCTCACCTTCTCTGCTGCTTCGGTCACCATCTCAGGTCCAAGCAACACTCGTTCTCCGACGTTGTCCCAAGCGAGTGGGGTACGACAACGACGTCCATAGAGTGCCTCGAACGGTGTCATCCCGATGCTAGCTTGGTAGCTGTTGTTGTAAGAGGACTCTACCAAGTGCAAATGGTCTTCCCAAGATCCTCCAAATTCTAGGACACAGGATCTCAACATATCTTCTAGCGTCTGGGTGGTTCTCTCCGATTGCCTGTCAGTCTGAGGGTGGTAGGCGGTGCTGAACTTCAGTTAGGTTCCCAAGCTGTCATGCAAACTCTTCCAAAAGTGAGAGGTAAATCTATCATCTCTGTCAGATACGATACTTACCGGAACTTCATGAATCCGGTAGATGTGCCGCATGTACAGTGCTGCCAACTTCTCGGTGGATAAACCAACCTTGAAGGGGATAAAGTAAGTTGACTTCGTCAGTCGGTCCACAATAACCCAAATGGCATCCTTTCCTCCTTGGGATCGAGGCAGTCCCGATACAAAATCCATCGTTATGTGCTCACATTTCTACTCCGGAATGTCAAGCGGCTGCAATAATCCTGCTGGTCTCTGTCTGCTGGCTTTAACTTGTTGACAAATTAGATATCTAGCCACGTACCTGGATACGTCCTTCTTCATTCCGTACCACCATACTATAGTCCGCATATCCCGGTACATTTTATTGGCTCTAGGGTGTATAGAATACTGCGACTGGTGCGCTTCTTGCATCAGCTCGTTCCTCAGTTCGCCAGTTGGTACGCAAAGCCTCGTACCATTCTTCAATGCTCCGTCGCTGGCGATTGAGAATCCTTCAAATGTTCCTGCCAATACTTGGTCTCTAAGTTTGCAAAGCGTCTCGTCTTGAAATTGTGTCTCCTTGATCCTGTCCATAAGACTCGAACGCACTTGCAACTGCATCAATGATGATTCAGCTCCTGGTACGACGGCTTCTTTTCTAAGTTTCTTCATCTCCTCCTCGGGCAGTACAATTTCCAATCCAAGCTTCTCCATGTCCTCCAGCAAATGGCACTCCTTAGTCAAGAACATCGCCATCGGGTATCGACTAAGTGCATCTGCAACAACGTTAGCCTTACCCGGATGATACTGCAGGTTGATATCAAAATCCTTCATCAGCTCCAGCCATCATCTTTGTCTCATGTTCAGCTCCTTCTGAGTGAAAACATATTTCAGACTTTTGTGGTCCGTAAATATTTCCACTCTCTCTCCATACAGGTAGTGCTTCCATAGCTTCAAAGCAAAAATCACCGCTGCAAGCTCCAAATCATGTATGGGGTAGTTCTTCTCATGAGTCCGTAATTGTCTAGATGCATAGGCAATTACTTTTCCGTGTTGTTGAAGAACGCAACCCAGTCCTTTTCCGGAAGCATCACTATAGATTGAGAAACCGCCGGTACCTGCGGGTAGCGCAAGTATCGGCGACGTTGTAAGCCTCTTCTTTAGTTCCTCAAAAGCTGACTAGCACGCTTCAGACCATATGAACTCCTCGTTCTTACTGGTAATCTTCGTCATTGGCTCCGCAATCTTGGAAAAATCCTTCACGAACTTTCGGTAGTAGCCAGCTAGACCCAAAAAGCTTCTGATCTCTGCAACCGAGCTTGGTGCAGTCCACTTCTTAATAGCGGCTATCTTCTTTGGGTCCACCGAAATTCCTTTTCCTGTGACAACATGGCCCAAAAATTCCACTTTGTCTAAAAAAATTCGCATTTGGATAGCTTACCATAGAGCTTCTCCTTCCTCAAGGTACTCAGCACTTTCCTCAGGTGCTCTTCATGCCCTTCCTCAGTCTTCGAGTAGATCAGTATGTCATTAATAAAGACGACAACAAACTGATCCAGATATTCATGGAAAACCTTGTTCATGAGGTTCATGAATACCGCAGGAGCATTTGTCAGTCCAAACGGCATGACCAAGAATTCAAATTGTCCATACTTGGTGTTGAACGCCGTCTTGGGAATATCCTCCTTCCTGACCTTGATTTGATGGTAGCCTGATCTGAGATCTATCTTCGAAAATACCTTGGCTCTACTCAGTTGATCAAACAGGTCGTCGATCCGGGGCAGGGGTACTTGTTCTTAATGGTGATGTTGTTCAGTGCTCGGTAGTCGATGCACATCCGTACAGTTCCATCCTTCTTGGGCACGAACAAAACTGGTGCTCCCCAGGGTGAAGCTCCGTCTCTGATAAATCCTTGCGACTTCAGCTCGTCGATCTGATCCTTCATCTCCTTAGCCTCCTTGGGGTTGACTCTGTAGCATCCCCGGGAAATAGGGAAAGAGCCGGGTACTAGATCGATGGTGAATTCCACACCTCGATCCGGCGGCAATCCTAGAAGACTATCTGGAAAGACGTCCATAAATTCCGCAATGATAGGGTGAGGAGGCCCGGGTTCTTCGGTGATAGAGGAGTAGGAAATACTCTTCATATCTTCCGGAGCACGAGAGATTTCAAACTCCGGTTCTCCTGGTGGGCTGAAGATTACACATCCTCGGTGACAATCTATCAGCGCATGCTGTTCACTTAACCAGTCCATCCCTAGGACTACATCATAGTTGGGTAGGGGCATCACTAGTAAAGGTGTTGAGAACTGATGGCCAGAGATGGTTATGGGACAATTACAAGCTTCAGTGATAGGTATAGGTCCACCACCGGTCATAACTCTACTAATCACCTTGCTAAGTCCCGAATCTATGTGGTGTGCAGACATAAACTTTGATGATATAAAACTATGTGATGCACCCGAATCAAATAATGCTAGAGCAGGATGTGAAAACACATAAATGGAACCTGTGATGACATCTGCAGTGGGTTCCTGCTCTGGCTCCTGCTCATCAGCTGCTAGGGCAAAAGCTCGCCCGGTCTTCTGCTGGTGCTGTCAAAACTGTTGTTGCTGAGTAGGTAGGGGATCTCTTTGCTGGTTGGTTCCGGTCCGGTGGGCTGACATGGGACAGTCTTTCACTTGGTGGGTGGCAGACCCACAGACTAGGCAGTGTCCTAGCCTCTTCCTGCAGATGTTCGACTGATGCCCTGGCCTCTTGCAATAGTCACAGACAGGGATCTGCTTTTGGTGTGCTCTGTCATTGGTTCTCGCCTGATGATGATGTTGCTGGTGGTACGAGGGCCTGTTGCTGTTGTTGTTGGGCCTCTTCTGACTACCCTGGAAGTTGCTAGTTCCAGGATACTCCCTCTTGGGTCAAGAAGGCTGGCTCTTCTCCACGTCTTGAGCTCGGATATGGATCCTCTCATAAGTCTTTGCGCCACCTGCGATCACAGGGGTGCGAATCTCTTCTCGTAAGCCATACCTGAATCTCTCAGCACGATCCTTGGGGTCAGCTACCAGGTTCTGGGCAAAACGGCTTAGTCGGCCGAACTCTGTCGCATACTCGCTGACCGTCATGCTTTCCTGCTTCAAGTCCTGGAATTGCCTCTCCATTTCCCGCATCTCCGATGTTGGGAAGAACTTTCTGCAGAACAGCCTCTTGAAGGTGTCCCAATCGAGCTGCTTGTCCTGGAGTCGGGGTTCATTCCGATACCAGGTGCGCGCCACATCCTTGTCACGCCCCAGAACCAGAATACTGGAGAACGGGGGCAGACATAGCCAGCTACGTATATTGAAATGGAAACCACCTCGATATACGGTCACGGCTGTCTAGAAATATGAGGGTTTACTACAAGCCAACAGTCTCTTATGGTCATGAACAAGCATAACGTCTCAATCACAAGCAAGTAAGTAAGGTCGCAAGATGTATGATCATTAAATATACAATAATAAGGCGTCCCAAATATTACATATTCAGCTGATCATGAAGCTAGTCGTTACAAAATGTTAGGACTAGCAAGAGTTTAGTCGTACATGATCAACCCTAGGATTTGTTAATCATGTTTACAGCCCGTAGGCAGAAAGTAAGTAAAAGTGCATCAAGCTAACAGGTGCTCGTCGGCTAAACGCCTCAAAAGAATAGTTTTACAATGAAGTGGGCAAGACAAAAGGAAAACCCACTCTTGGCCCGGGTTTCGTCTAGTTGTCACCATTGGGCTGGAAGCTTGGTAGATCCTCGAGAGCTGCTCCGAAATCTGGCCACACAAAACCAGCTGGGTCAACCCCCAGAAAGAGCAAGTGCCACAAGGGGGCCACGAAATAAGAACAAAGCCAGCAATCAGCACAAGAAAATCTAATATTAAAACTAGAATTTACGAAAACATGTCAGGATGCTATACGACAAGATAACCATGGAACTATTCCGATAGCCAGGTTACAACCCGTAAACCAAACAAGGACCGGGGTTGTAACCTTTCATCTGAACAGAACTTGGTTTCCCACCATTTATCGGCAAGATAATAATGTAAGAAATCAAGACAGGAAGCAATCTTGTACTGGATCAAGACATGGCTAGACTGGTTATACCTCATTCAATCAATCACGGCCAAGCAGATACTACGGCTTACTACTTTAACTAACTAGGGTTATCACAGGCCTAATTACTAATAAGATGCAGTGAGATTATTCCACAGCTACAAGCCTTGCAGACCATCCAGGTTACCTAGGTCGAAAATTAGGGGTTGAATTCAGGTGGGTACACCGTCCAGGAAACGTATGTACCCTTAAGTGACTTAGAAGGTGCAACACATGACAGTGTGCTGGAAATGTGCCCTAATCGACGGCAGGCTGCAGATCCCAAGAGCGTCCAGGTAACGGGATTGCCTGTAGCTGTGTCATCTCTTCATAACTACTGTGTTATTCTAGTTATTAACCTAATCCATTTTGGTAGGTACCCCTGACCGTGGTACTCAGGAGTCCCATCCTAGACATGATGTAAGACAGGACAAGTAGATTTAACAAGCAAGCAAGAAAGAACTACCCACGGTGTCAAGGCAGGTCAAGCTAAGTTAGCCGTCGCAACAGCATTAAGTTATCAAGTCATGCTACAAGTCAGGAGTGTGCCGCCACGGGCCACTATCAAGTTATCAAGTCACAAGGATTAATTACAAGTTACAAGTTAGGTGTGCACCCCACTGGGTCACTAGCAAGGAGATCAGAGAATACCAGGATCATAATCCACAGAAAATCCCGAGAACCGTACTAGTCATAAACAATTACTTGAAAACCGTGTTAGGCCGTGTCGGGTCAAGATAGTCGTGCTGTGTTGAACAGATCTCAGGAAAACCCAATCCACAAAAGAGAAACCAAGTCGAGATATAAAACCAATACTCCAAGAGCCAATGGGTTAAGCAAGGGGTCAGGGGAGCAGCGTAAGCACAAGGGCACGCACGCAGGGGAGCAACGTACGCACAAGGGCACGCACGCAGGGGAGCTGCGTACGCACAAGAGCACGCACGCAGGGGAGCAGCCTACGCACAAGAGCACGCACGCAGGGGAGCAGCGTACGCACAAGGACACGCACGCAGGAGAGCTGCGTACGCACAAGAGCACGCCCGCAGGGGAGCTGCGTACGCGCAAAAGCACGCACGCAGGGGAGCTGCGTACGCGCAAGAGCACGCATGCAGGGGAGCTGCGTACGCGCAAGAGCACGCCCGCAGGGGAGCTGCTTATGCGCAAGAGCACGCACGCAGGGGAGCTGCGTACGCGCAAGAGCACGCACGCAGGGGAGCTGCGTACGCGCAAGAGCATGCCCGCAAGGGAGCTGCGTACACGTAAGAGCACGCCCACAGGGGAGTTGCGTACGCGCAAGTGCACGTACGCAGGGGAGCTGCGTACGCGCAAGAGCATGCACGCAGGGGCTTCTTCTCCATGGCTGAGAAGAGGCTCCAATGGTTCCCAAAACTTCAAAATATCACAACTTGGCCATCCGAACTCCAAATCCGGATTTCCAAAGTTCCATCTAGGGTGAAATTGAATTCTCATCCACATGGAAACATCAAAACCCATAAAAATTCAACTTAAATAGATCAAAACCATGTAAATTAGAAAATAGGAAAAAACTTAGATCTAGAACAATGGAGACCCCAAATCACAAAATATCAAGTTCTAATGTTGATCACCATGTCCTAATCTAGCTAATGGACAAATAAAATAGGGTTCTCATGTGGTGGCAAGGTGCACTTGCCTATGGGTTGGTGTTGTGTAGAGGAAGGAGAAGAAGAAAATTAATGGAGGTTTATGAGGAGAGAGAAAGAGTTGGAAGAGTTTTAATGAGGGTGGGATGTGGTGTGTTGAGGGTGGAGCATAGGCTAAGGTGTTCCAATAAACATTAAACCAAACCAAACCAACCCAATCCAATTAAAACCGAGCCATGTCAAAACCCAAAATACGAGAAATACCGAAATTCCACAAGTTGAGAAAAATAGAAATACATGCCAAAATCCGGATACGAGTATAAATACGAAATACGGGAAAATACGGGAAATGAGGGTGACAACTCTACCCACCTTAAAAGAATTTCGTCCTCGGAATTTAATCAAGGAGCTAGAGATTATCACGACAAGTTACATTAAGCACAGGCAAGTTACACTAAGCAGTTCAATCGTACAATCATTCAATGCAAGCAAGGAAGGGAAAACGTAAGGCATAAGAAAGACATTATACCTCACGAGTCAAACAGGTAGGGATATCGCGATCGGATGTCGTCCTCATGCTCCCACGTTGACTCACCTAGAGAGTGATGACCCCAAGCAACACAGACTAATTCAATAGTCTTGTTCTTGAGTATCTTTTCCCTCCGGTCCAATATAGACACGGGCCTCTCCTCATACGAAAGGTTGGTACCAACAACCAATTCTGAATGGTCTAGGATGTGGCTCGGGTCCGGAATATACCGTCGTAATTTGGACACATCGAATATATCATGCACCTCACTTAGCGACGGCGGAAGAGCGAGACGATAGGATACATCTCCTACTCGCTCTAGAATATCCAACGGCCCTATATACCTAGGACTAAGCTTTCCCCGCACGCCAAAGCGAATGACGCCGTGGTTAGGCGAGATCCTAAGGAATACATGGTCGCCGACAGCAAATTCTGAGGGACGCCGATGAGCATCGGCCCAATGGCGCTGGCGGTCCTGGGCAACTCGGAGGTGATCTCTGACCTTCCTGACCACTTCAACCGTCTGGGAAATCAATTCGGGTCCGAGCATCTGCCTCTCCCCGACATTGTCCCATGCTAGCGGGGATCTGCACTTCCTGCCAAAAAGAGCCTCGAAGGGTGCCATCTGGATACTGGCCTGATAACTGTTGTTGTACGAGAATTCTACCAGGTGCAGATGATTCTTCCATGAACCACCAAAGTCAAGGGTACAGGATCTCAACATATCTTCAAGAGTCTGGATTGTGCGCTCTGATTGACCATCCGTCTGCGGGTGATAAGCTGAGGTGAATTGAAGGCGAGTCCCCAAACTCTTCTGCAAGCTGCGCCAAAAGTGTGATGTGAATCTTGAATCCCTGTCCGAGGTGATGCTGACTGGCACACCGTGAAGCCTGACGATCTGCCTGAGATACATCTCTGCTAACTGCGCCGTCGACTGTCCAACTCTGAATGGGAGAAAGTGTGCCACCTTGGTAAGCCTGTCCAAAATTACCCAAATAGCATCTCTGCCGGCCGGAGATCTGGGCAATCCGGTCACGAAATCCATGGTTATATGTTTCCATTTTCATTCCGGGATCGGTAAGGGTTGAAGAAGTCCAGCGGACCTCTGATGTTCAGCTTTAACCTGTTGGCAAACCAAACACTGAGAGACAAACCGGGCTATCTTCCTCTAAACACTGCCCAAGCAATGGGTACCACTAATCCCATAGCTTGTGCCGCCCACCAACTGCGAGCCAAGTCCAACAACTGCAGGCGTACCACCGCCACCTTCTCATTCTCGGGTGTCCTAGCTGCTTCCAGAATTACCTCGGTATCCTGAAGCCATGCATCCGCGGCAATCGCATCCTCACTGCCGTCGAAGAAATGAGAGTTCAATCGCTTGAAGCTGTTTGCCGCCTGGTTCCCTGGATGTCCGCCTCGGGTCAAAGCATCTTGAACTGTCTGGTGCAGGGCGTCGCTTCGACGATCCTGGGAAGCTATCAAGGTTCTGATGAGGCCTACTAAGGTACCATCATTTGGCTCTGCGGGCTGGACGGGCCGAACTGGTGACTCTCCTCCAGTAGGCACAACTCTGGAGGCTACCCCGAAATGCTGGGCTTGATCTCCGGGTTGCTGCTGATCCACGGGAAGTGCTCAGGTACAGTGCCGCTGAAGAAGACGACACAGGGAACAATAAGGAAAGGACCATGACAGATCAATGATATAAGCACAGGATCAGGGCAAGAATCTAGGGATTCAGAGGATACGAACAGAGATCAAGGACGAGTACTGATTGAGACATCTATCTGGTAAACCCTCACATATCTTGATTTACAAGACCTGCATGGGCCACCACTTAAACCATGTCACGCCCCAGAACCAGAATACTGGAGAGCGGGGGGCAGAATAGCCAGCTACGTATATTAAAATGGAAACCACCTCGATATACGGTCACGGCTGTCTAGATATATGAGGGTTTACTACAAGCCAACAGTCTCTTAAGGTCATGAACAAGCCTAATGTCTCAATCATAAGCAAGTAAGTAAGGTCGCAAGATGTATGATCATTAAATATACAATAATAAGGCGTCCCAAATATTACATATTCAGCTGATCATGAAGCTAGTCGTTACAAAATGTTAGGACAAGCAAGAGTTTAGTCGTACATGATCAACCCTAGGATTTGTTAATCATGTTTACAGCCCGTAGGCAGATAGTAAGTAAAAGTGCATCGAGCTAACAGGTGCTCGTCGGCTAAACACCTCAAAAGAATAGTTTTACAATGAAGTGGGCAAGACAAAAGGAAAACCCACTCTTGGCCCGGGTTTCGTCTAGTTGTCACCATTGGGCTGGAAGCTTGGTAGATCCTCGGAAGCTGCTCCGAAATCTGGCCACACAAAACCAGCTGGGTCAACCCCCAGAAAGAGCAAGTGCCACAAGGGGGCCACGAAATAAGAACAAAGCCAGCAATCAGCACAAGAAAATCTAATATTAAAACTAGAATTTACGAAAACATGTCAGGATGATATACGACGAGATAACCATGGAACTATTCCGATAGCCAGGTTACAACCCGTAAACCAAATGAGGACCGGGGTTGTAACCTTTCATCTGAACAGAACTTGGTTTTCCACCATTTATCGACAAGATAATAATCTAAGAAATCAAGACAGGAAGCAATCTTGTACTGGATCAAGACATGGCTAGACTGGTTATACCTCATTCAATCAATCACGGCCAAGCAGATAATACGGCTTACTACTTTAACTAACTAGGGTTATCACAGGCCTAATTACTAACAAGATGCAGTGAGATTATTCCACAGCCACAAGCCCTGCAGACCATCCAGGTTACCCAGGTCAAAAATTAGGGGTTGAATTCAGGTGGGTACACCGTCCAGGAAATGCATGTACCCTTAAGTGACTTAGAAGGTGCACCACATGACAGTGTGCTGGAAATGCGCCCTACTCGACGGCAGGCTACAGATCCCAAGAGCGCCCAGGTAACGGGATTGCCTGTAGCTGTGTCATCTCTTCATGACTACTGTGTTATTCTAGTTATTAACCTAATCCATTTTGGTAGGTACCCCTGACCGTGGTACTCAGGAGTCCCATGCTAGACATAATGCAAGACAGGACAAGTGGATTTAACAAGCAAGCAAGAAAGAACTATCCACGGTGTCAAGGCAGGTCAAGCTAAGTTAGCCGTCGCAACAGCATTAAGTTATCAAGTCATGCTACAAGTCAGGAGTGTGCCGCCACGGGCCACTATCAAGTTATCAAGTCACAAGGATTAATTACAAGTTACAAGTTAGGTGTGCACCCCACTGGGTCACTAGCAAGGAGATCAGAGAATACCAGGATCATAATCCATAGAAAATCTCGAGAACCGTACTAGTCATAAACAATTACTTGAAAACCGAGTTAGGCCGTGTCGGATCAAGATAGTCGTGCTGTGTTGAACAGATCTCAGAAAAACCCAATCCACAAAAGAGAAACCAAGTCGAGATATAAAACCAATACTCCAAGAGCTAATGGATTAAGCAAGGGGTCAGGGGAGCAGCGTACGCACAAGGGCACGCACGCAGGGGAGCAGCGTACGCACAAGGGCACGCACGCAGGGAAGCTGCGTACGCACAAGAGCACGCACGCAGGGGAGCAGCGTACGCACAAGAGCACGCACGCAGGGGAGCAGCGTACGCACAAGGGCACGCACGCAGGAGAGCTGCGTACGCACAAGAGCACGCCCGCAGGGGAGCTGCGTACGCGCAAAAGCACGTACGCAGGGGAGCTGCGTACGCGCAAGAGCACGCCCGTAGGGGAGCTGCGTACGCGCAAGAGCACGCACGCAGGGGAGCTGCGTACGCGCAAGAGCACGCACGCAGGGGAGCTGCGTACGCGCAAGAGCACGCACGTAGGGGAGCTGCGTACGCGCAAGAGCACGCATGCAAGGGCTTCTTCTCCATGGCTGAGAATAGGCTCCAATGGTTCCCAAAACTTCAAAACATCACAACTTGGCCATCCGAACTCAAAATCCGGATTTCAAAAGTTCCATCTAGGGTGAAATTGAATTCTCATCCACATGGAAACATCAAAACCCATAAAAATCCAACTTAAATAGATCAAAACCATGTAAATCCAAAAATAGGAAAAAACTTAGATCTAGAACAATGGAGACTCCAAATCACAAAATACCAAGTTCTAATGTTGATCACCATGTCCTAATCTAGCTAATGGACAAATAAAATAGGGTTCTCATGTGGTGGCAAGGTGCACTTGCCTATGGGTTGGTGTTGTGTAGAGGAAGGATAAGAAGAAAATTAATGGAGGTTTATGAGGAGAGAGAAAGAGTTTGGAGAGTTTTAATGAGGGTGGGATGTGGTGTGTTGAGGGTAGAGCATAGGCTAAGGTGTTCCAATACACATTAAACCAAACCAAACCAACCCAATCCAATTAAAACCGAGCCATGTCAAAACCCAAAATACGAGAAATACCGAAATTCCACAAGTTGAGAAAAATAAAAATACATGCCAAAATTCGAATTCGAATATAAATACGAAATACGGGAAAATACGAGAAATAAGGGTGACAATCCTGTAGTTGGAGTCCTACAGCTTCAGTCTTGAGGTCCTCTGGGACTCGAGCGACGCTCAAGAGACGTTCCATATGGTCTAGCCATTCATCGGCGTAGATGATACCCTCGGTTCCTTTGAAAGGTCGAGGGTCTTGCTTCTTAAAGCTTTCTATATCTCCAACCTTCATGCAATAATACGCCTCTAATCAAAAGAATGGCCTTAATGAAATATAACTTAACTCCTGAATCATGCTTACCTTGGCAGGTCGTGGCTCTGATGAAGTGGTTCTTCCTCTCTCGAGGGCAGCCATAGCCACATTGTGGGCATTCTCCATGCCTTCTCTCATAATCGTGGTCTGCTCGCGATGGGCTTCAGCTTGGGCAGCAGTCTGCTCTCTGTGAGCTTCTGCTTGAGTTCTCTGGGCTTCAAGCACTCCTCCTAGCATTCCCACTAGGTCAGTGGGATCTACGGGTACTGGTGGGTAGCCGGTGCGGGCACTACCGCAGGGATCTGTGGCTCAGCTCGGGGAAGTGCCGGTTCTGCCATTTGCGCTGTGGAAGCATAAACGGGCCGGAGAGCTGGTACAGCATGGGGACGGTCTGTCAGCTGCAAGGGAGGTGGGTCCCGGCGTGCTTAAGGAGGGGTGTGATCAGTTGATGACACCTCATCGTCAGCAGGGCCGGATCGGGTAGTCTTTCCTTTGGCCATGATCTGGAAGGTTTAGGGTACATACATAAGCAAGGTATCCTACCAGTCTATAATCAAACAAAAATATTTATTTATATAATTCGGTCCTATGTCGTGACAAATCAATATTCTAGTGTTCTAATTGTTTCTAGGTAAGTTTTCATAAGTTGTTGTTGGGATAGACCTGCATGGGCCACCACTAAAAACATGTCACGACCCGATCCCAACTAGTTGGGTTGAACCGGATCATGCCCAGCCTGCACCGTTGTTGAGACGGCAGCAGTAAGCTGTTCCAGTAGCAGGTAACCATACAACAACACTATATTTGTCACAACTCAACATCGAAAAATGAAACTTTATTAAACTTGAAATTTAAATACAACTGAAAGATGTTCTGAAATAAATAAACAGAATGAAAATGACAACAATGCAGAGAAAGAAAATCTATCTATCAGCCGGATCATCGACCTCAGTTCCAACGTCCTCCAATGGGGACTCTGGCAGCACTACCGGGTACAACACAGGGTCGTAGTAGCTGCTGATTAACAGCTCAGCATCCTCAATATCCCCTAAAAATGTATCTCCAGTCAGGAGGGAGCAAAGTATAATTTATGCTAATTTAACAGTTAAATTAAATAATAGAATCATGCAGTTCTAAACAGTTTAAATATGAATAGTTTTCAGCAGTAAAACAGTATGATTTGAACAGGCAATGAAATATGACCGGCTTGGGTTTGTTACAGTAAAAGATAGAAGATTTGTTACAGTATGGTCATACTCATTACACTATTCCCCCAGTCCCCAGCAGTTACAGTGCTCTTAGAGAGAGTTTCGTGTTTACATCATGGTTTAAACTTGCAGTAAATCGATTAATTAAATAACTGTAAACTAACACAAACTATACTTGCCTCAAAGGATTTGACTGGAGAGGTAGAAGACTTCGAGACAGGAAATCAGAATCGTCCTCGAATTCCTACATTCGAGAAATTGACTCAGATTCCAGGTTTACCAATCTAGCTACGCTAGTTAAAATCTCTATTTGTGTCCTAATCCAATTTTAATTCTTTTAATTAACAAAACACGAAAACACGATTATTTGTGCGTTGATTTAATACAAGGAAAAAGATCGTTTTAAACTTTTGAATTCGAAAAACTTCGTCGATACCAGATTAATTATTAAAACTTGGCATTTTCATAGTTTATAAATATAAAGCTAATTTTCTTATTTAGTGAGAAATACATGATTTTTAATTAAATAAAAACTGATAGATTTTAGGTGAGAAAATCTTAATTATTTTTATACGAAAATACTTTTTATTCAATTTTACTCGTTTAATACAAAAACTCGCAAAACCAGAAATAACTAAAATCTAAGCTACCAAATACAGTTACAGACCACAGCCAGCTGGGCTTATGCCCATTACAATTTATTTACATAAATTGAAATAAGACAAAACTGTCGTTAGTCCTAAACTTTAAATATGAATAAAATATGATCAGAATTAAATAGTAATAATAAAGATAAAATATAGAGTCTCAGATATGGTCCAATCCTCAACTGGGCTAATGCCTCAACGTCCGGGCGAAGCCGATTTCGTTTGCACTTAGCCGGGTCCATTGACCGATACGGTCGTCACCCAAATCTAAATATTAGATAAAATTCTGAAATCCGTTTTAAATTCATTTTTAAAATAATCTAGAATTTACGGAAAAATCCGGCAGCATCTCCTCTGTTTTTGGTCAACCCAAAAACTGGAAAATAGCGCCGATACTTTCCTGCAAATCCCAAACTAGGGAAACCCAAATATGTATATGTATAATAATCCACAACCAAACCACAAAATAATCGGAACGACCCGAATAATTTTCGGAAATCCGATTCCAAACCAAAAGCGTGTCAGAACGCTACCGGAAAAATTCGGAAAGCCAAAACATACCAAAAATCAATTCCCGAAATATTTCGAAAATTCAAAATAATCCACAGAACCTTTCCGAAGGTTCCGAAAAAATACAACGTAGCTAAAACCGAATTCCCAAAGGGAATCGGGGACCATTTCTCATCATAGACTGAAATAGAAAAGGGCGGGACAGGGGTTATACCTCAGGTTGCTCGGCTAGAGCTCTCAGATGAAAATAATAGAAAGAAATAGAGATCCGGACAGCAAAGGCAACTCGGAACAGCGCTGGTTCGGAGTCCGAGACGCGTCGGGGCGCTGGGACAGCAGCGGACAGCGGCAACGCTGCCACGGAACAGCGGATCAGGACGCGGGGGTCGCGACCAGGGGAGCTGGACAAACTAAAGGGGCGCGCGGGCTAGGGCACGCGCGGGGACGCTGCTGCGGGGTCCGACGAGGGTCGGCCGGAGGGCAGCGGCCAGGGGGTCGACGAGATGGCCGGCGGGGAACGCCGAAGGGGAGTCGGGGCTGGCGTCGGGCGCTGGCCGGCCGGAGGGAGGCGACGGCGTTTGGTCGGGGCGAAGCTTCGGGAGAGCTTCGGGAAAAGAGGGTTGGAGAGTTGAGAGAGTGGGGGTGAAGTGATGTGCTCGAAAGGAGAAGAAAATAGTAGTTTCTCTTCTGAGAGTGGTTTTGAGCAAGAGGGAGAAGAGTGTGAGTTAATAAATGAGATGGTGGGTTGATTTGTGTGGAGAGGAGAAAAGAGTGGAGAGAAATAGGTGGGTTTGAACGTGTGCATGTGTGCTGGTCCTTCGGGACCAGCTCTCCAAAATATATTATTATTTTTTTTAAACCAATCAGAATTTAAAAGGAATTGGGTTCGGGCTCAAGCTCGGGTCTGGGTTCGGACTCGGGTCTGGGTTTGAACTAAAAAATCCATGTCATTAATTTTTAAAAACTTTTACACTCAAATGAAAATCATAATAATTTTAATAATAATAATAGAAATATTAATAATAATTTAATTCACAGAAAATGGGTTTCACACCTAGGGTCACGCCTCCTCCACCTGATTTCTGATAGGTTGAAAAACAGGTGCGATCAAATGAAACGAGAACATTAGCTCCAGAATCCAACCACCAATCATCAGAATAGAAAGACAGGTTTACTACATGTTGAAAGCTTACAGACCTGAAGGAGCTGGAAGACCCATTCAGAATCATGTTAGCCTCTGGCTTGCCTTTTCCCTTGAAGGAGTTCTGGATAGGTTCTTTCTTCCTTTGGAAGCAGTTGATGGTTGTATGGTTGGTTCTACCACACACAAAATAAAATCTTCTTTGATCCTGAGTCTGACCAAAGTTTCTAGGTTTTTGGGGTTGAGGGTTTTGGTGGTGATGGTTTTGGTGATGATGGTTTTGGTGAGGAGTTTGAAAACTCTGCTTCTTTTTGAAGGAGTTTTTCTTGGATTTGAGATGGTTGTTTAACTTAGGTTTTGCATGACTTTCTACAAGATTTACCTTAGCTATGGCATTTGACCTAGCTTTGGTCTTGGACCTATATTGCTCTTCTGTTCTAATTCTCTGTAGAGCTTGAGAGTATGTAATAGATCCTTGTAGATGTAGAAGGTCCTTTGCCACTTTAGACCAGGAAGGAGGGAGTTTATCTATCAAGCATCCTATTTTGTGCTCAGTAGAAAAGAAAGTTTTCTTGGCTTGAACCTGCCTAAGGTGTTCTTGGAACTCATGAATTTGGTCATTGATAGGTTTGTTATCTACCATGACATATTGGTTGAATGTGGTGGAATTGAATCTATCAATTACAGCATCATCACAACCATACTCATCTTCCAAAGCATCATAGAGTTCTTTAGCGCTTTTATATTCAAATAATATGTCATAGAGAGACTCAGACATAGCGCTTAAGATTCTGTGGAAGCAATGGTAGTCTATTTCCTTAGGGGTCTTGGGTTTAGAAGAATAGGAGAACTTGGAAACCCCTACGTCAGACTCAGTCTCATCAGAATCATTTGAGATGGGTGTGGACCCATCTATGGCAAAAATCAGACCTAAGGTGGTAAGCCAAAATTTTATCTGGCTCTGCCACCTCTTGAGGTAGGTGCCATTGAATTTTGCAGGCTTTGTAGAGAAAGTCTCTTCCTTGGAAGTCATATTCCTAAGGTCTGAAAAATTATATTTACTCAATAAGATGGTTTTAAGCTAAAATTAACAATTAAAATAATTTTAGTAATAAACCTTTAAATTTTTAGTTTTTCAAGTTTTGATAAGGTTTGGTTAGCTGCAGGGGCCGGATCCCAGCAAGCGGAGGTTCACTAGGAACTCTTAAGTACCGTTCGCTTAGACGATATTTCGTCTTGTTGACAGAAGGGCCCTTTCGGCTTGTTCCCAAACAAATCTTAACTTTAGAACTTTAAAAATAAAAGAATTTTTACTAAATTAATTAATTGTTTGATTTAGCCTAAATTAAAATATTGAATAAAATGAAAAACTAGTATTGACAAAATGTAGTAACATACTAATGTTTGTCTACGGTGTCAATCTAGGAAGTGATAATTGATTTATGAAATGATAATTGATAATAGCAGTAATAAAAAATATTAAATAATATTGTACCGATATGAAATAAATCACGATAGCTTTTTATAGCTAAAACAAATAATTTGCTTGAAATTTTTTTTTTTTGGAAGCAAGCAAGTTAATTTGTCTTCACAGCAAGTTAATATGTTTCAACATATGTTATTAAATTATTTATGTCTTCACAGCAAGCAAGTTAATATGTTTGCTTGTTTTAACAAATAATTTGCTAAAAATATGGAAACAAATAACAGCAAGCAAATGTTTAATGTATATATATGACAGTAAGCAATAAATTTGATAAGACAAAAGTAAAATATAAGAGCAGCAGCAAGCTAATATATATATATATATATACATATATATATATATATATTAAAAAAAAAAATATATATATATATATATATATATATATATATATATATATATATATATATATATATATATATATATATTTTGCTAATATATATATATGACAGTAAGCTAATGTTTAATATATATATATATGACAGCAGCAAGCTAATGTTTTGCAAACGAATTATTATTAGAGCAGCAGCAAGCAGCTTGTTTGTTCGGTTGAAAATTTAACAGTATGTATTTTTGAAGGCAACAACTAAATATTAGAAGTTGTAGAAATATATGTAATAAGATTTTTGAAAATGATAACTCTTAGATTGTTGGATATTTTTCAATAATATTTCGTTTGAAATCTGCAAATAAAAAAATAATTAAAATTGTTACCGGCCTCCGGGGAAGTCGTGCACGTAGCACTGCCCTAAGAGTTAGCTCGGGTCTATGTACAGACTGAATCCAAACGTCCCTAGTGGTAAAATTCTCGCTCCACCGGAATCTCGTTGCGGCACACGACGTCGAGAGAACGACCCCGACTTAGCTCCGCCCAGAGCAACAATAGAGAACAGCAGTGATTTTGAGAGTACGAGAATTTGAGAGAGGAAAAATAATTTCTGAGTGTAAAAAATGAAGGAATGAGACAAGATATATATAGGGATTTTCCAACGTAGGAGAATAATGACAAATTTAATGAGTCAATTAAAATAAACGTTACAGAACGTTTTTCAGCACAAGGTTCATTGAACCTGGACGAAATTTGAATAGTGAACGTTATGGAATTTAAAATTTGTAACGGTCAGAATTTGTAGAAAGGAGCAAAAAAAATTTTACGGTCTCGGCCCGAACCCGAAGAGGAAATCGAATCGGCATTCGGCGCCCGCAGATGTGAGCACGTACCCGCACCCGTTACGTGCGCCGAACCGAACCGAACCGAACCGAACCGAGCCGGGCCGGACGGCGGCGGTGCGCGCGTGTGGCCCATGGGGCTACCACACTAATCTTCAAAGAAGCAAACTGGAAGAAAGGGATATATGCACAGTGAATGCTATACAAACAACCGATGTGGGACTATTGAGCTTTTGAAGTGAAAGCTACAGCTAACAAAACCATGGTTCGCAGTATCGGTATCGGGGCCGCCCAGGGTACGGACAAGGTGAGCGACCGTCCTGAGTTTCCAATTTTGAAAGGTCCCATAATTTTAAAATAGACTATATATTATAAAAAAAATTAAAAAAAATTAAAACATAGATCCAATTTGAAAACAACAAAAAAGCTAGCACTCCAATCTAGATAAAAGATATGATAGCTTGATTGATGAATTTGATAGCTTAATTGATAATTTTGCTTGAAAAAATACTATAAAATAATTATTTATGTGAGAAAAATGGGTCCAAATTTTAGATTTTGTCATAGGCCTCCAAAACTATTTGATCAGCCATGATCGGTATCGATATCGACGGTATAGGCGCCGGCGGTATCAGCAGTAGAACCATTGACTCTGACTTAGGTTTCCATATAGACTAATTCCTCCGAAGTTGGGAGAGGAGTTGTTCAATGTTGCATTCAGAACAAATGTTAGGTTTTGCATCTGACCACTTGATATGGAGAATTGAGTTAGTGTTAGGAGCTGTTTGGATGCTTGTAACTTTTCGAAAATATAAAAGTATTAATTACTTTTAATATATTATAATACAGTGCACTTTCAACATATATTACATTTCAAATTATGTTTGGAGACATATATTTTTGTTTCCCGCAAGTGAAGAGTTTTAACATTTTATTTGGATGACTACTTGAAAGTATGTGGAAGTTAAAAATGTGGACATTCAATGTTTGGATGTCACCCCGCAAGTGTTATACAAAAATGCTATTTGGCTTCCAAAAAATTTGGGTGATACCATCTCCCATTATGTGGCAGATGACATGGTTGCTGACATAGCAGCTGACATGGCAAAATTTAACAATAAAATTAATATTAAATTAAAATTAATAGTAAATTAATAAATTAACATTAAAATTAACCCCATTAAAATTAACATTAATATTAATATTAAAATTAATATTAACATTAATATTAAAATTAAAATTAATATTAACATTAAAAAAATTTGAATAATTAATTTTTTGGGTTAAAATTTGCTATGTCAGCTGTTATGTTATCTGTCATGTCAGATGTTACATAATGGAAGATGACATTGTCCAAATATTTTGGAAGTCAAATAATATAATTGTGTATTATAATCACTATTTCAATGCTTTTGGTATGCTTACGACTCATCATACATAAAACAAGAAAACTTACGAGAATATATAAGGAAATAAGGAGAGAGAAGATTCACACAAAAAACAACGATATCACGCGGCGCGCAACTTACTCTTTTTTTTTTCTTGCCAATTTTTTCCTTTGCACACAACTTCCAACTTTGCACAGGACTATCCAGATGAGGAAGCTCACGCTCCATCTTTAGGGATATGTGCGGTGGGGTCGCGCGAGGAAGCTCACGCTCCGGGGATAGGGCTCGCGCGAGGAAGCTCGTGCAGATGGCTACGTGCAACGGGGTCTCCGGAATGGTGTTGTGCTGGTGGCGAGGAAGCTCGTAGAGGACTACATGCGACAGGGTCTCTAGTGAGGCGTTGTGCTGGTGGCTGAGGCGGGTCCAACGACGTCTGGTGTTTCGAAATGGCGGGAGGAGGAGGAGGAGGAGGAGGAGGAGTTGAGCAGAGCTTTAGGAGACTTTCAACAGAGAAAAACTTGCAAGTGTCGCAAAAGAACATAGCTTTTTCAGCCGGGTTACTCCACTTTTTTTTTGTATGTGAGAATTGAAGGAAATGTGTGTGTGTGTGTGTGTGTGTGTGAGAGGCAAGGCAATATATTTTTGTCAGAGATTGGACACTTGCAAGGCAGTTGCAAAGTGTAACCAAACGCTACAACTAGCAATTTCAACGGACACTTACAACGAAAGTAACAGTTTAATGCAACTTTTACTCACAGTTTAATGCAACTTTCACTGCAGTTCCCAACATCCAATTAGCCCTTACTTAAACAGAAACTCCATAAGGAGGACTCACCAACCAAACTCATGACTATTTGGTTGCACAAAAATGTATGAAAGTGTAAAAGTAGAAAAACGAAGTTTGCGTATGCAATACATTCGCATAAATTTTGACTTTCAAAGTATTATTTGGTTGGTGGAATTGGGAGATATGAAAGTAGGAAGAAAAAGAAAAAAAAAAAAGAAGAGTTCCCTTATTTGTATGCTTGTTGAAAGTTGAAAAAAAAAGTCCGATGTTTGGACGGTTGTTGTGAGTTGATATTTATTGTAGATGTGATAAATCTGGATATGTTTACCCCAATTTTTTTACAAAAATAATTCTCATTTGAATCTAAATATTTAGATATAAATTATTAGTATTTGTTTTTTTATTATTACACTCTCCCAACCCAAATCTCTCTCCACCAACCCAATTTCCTATAATTCTCAGAATTCTCTCTCCCCTAACCCAGTTCTCTTTTCCGTGCCCTTACTCTTCTCCATGAGCATCCCTTCGGTGAGCCGCGGGCGCAGCACGGTTCGCTTTCTGCCGTCGTTCTTCCTTCGAACCATCCCCGACGGCCCCATCTCCACCGTCGACCCGGACGGCCCGGTGCAGCTGTTGGAGAATGCGCCAGGACGGTAGGACGGTCGGGCTGCTGTCGAAAAATGCTC
This sequence comes from Iris pallida, assembly GCA_029216955.1. Taxonomy (NCBI): domain Eukaryota; kingdom Viridiplantae; phylum Streptophyta; class Magnoliopsida; order Asparagales; family Iridaceae; genus Iris; species Iris pallida. The sequence continues at coordinate 6,895,874 of JANAVB010010794.1, read as the reverse complement.
TGGTGGGGCTCGTCAGTCACCTAGGGGACGCAGTTGTACCTGCACGGGTTGGGGTCGGGCGTTCACCGATGGCTCGGGCGACCACAAGCACTTGGTCACGTTCTTATGTCAGAGGCGTTCATTGAAAACTACTGGAGCAGAGCCATTCGTTACTCGCACAAATAAAGGAGAAGAAATCATTCATTGAAATATGAGACATACAAATCCAGAGGGGCTAATCAGCTTTTAGACTCTGGATTTTATATAAACTTAAAGTTTAAGTCTTGTTCAATTAGAAAGCTTGCATTCTTAATTTTTGTTTTATTTTTATTTTTCTATTATATTCTGAACATGAGTACATTGGCAACAAACAACATATGCTAGAAAAGATGATATAATAAATAAAAAAAAATCAAAAATAAAAATTCAGGATCCAACTTTTCAATTGGACATGTCAAAGACATTAACTCTAAACTGGTATAAAATCTAGGATTTAAACGCTAATTGGCCCAATAAAGAACATAAGTTAATGGACTAATTAACGTATAGACAATGGATTTTTATACAGTTTAGAATTAAGCCCTGACATGTCCAATTGAAAGTTTAGATCCTGAATTTTTATTTTTGGTTTTATTTTTACCATTATACCATGAACATGAGTGCAAGGCAACAACAATACATGATCTCTATCTTTTGATGGAAATACTACATTATTCATCCGCAACTACCCTTCGTTAATACATACTGAAGGATGTTTGTCTACTTCAATAACCTGGGTTAAGAACCCTGGTTTAACATCAACGATTACATTGTTGCACTCGTCCACTGCATGCTTGGCTAGTGTATGTGATGCCTTGTTTCCTGATCTCCTCACATAGAGTAGCTCAAGTCCCTGGCTGATATCAAATTCCTCGGTTATTTGCAGTATATTGTCATATAGATGCCAAGGGATAAGCTTCCTATCCCCTTTGATGATATTGATTGCACCTAGAGAGTCCCCTTCAATATAGAATTTGTCACAACCAATATCTCTAGCCAGAAGGATCCCGATGCAAATGGCATGAATCTCTGCCAACAAGCCAATATCTGAGCACCACGGAGTCGGCATCCACCATGTCTTTGCTTCAATGAACTCTCCAGTCTTGTCTCTAGCCATTGCACCCGCGCCAATAGAGCTGAAGGAAGTCGCGCCATCCACGTTGATTTTAATAAACTCTCCTTCCAGCGGCTGCCAATGTGTGAGAATCTCCGCCCACATTTTAGAAGCTTCGTCCAGACGGTTCGAGCTTCCTTCACGATAGTCCTTGTGGATGCTCCCAGCAAATGCGACTATTTGAGGGAGGAATCTTAGGGAAGACGCAGTCTCCCCTCGCCTTCCATAATGACCATAGGAGTGCAGCCCCCCATACGGAATGCTTCATGACTCTTTTCATCCTTCAGCCATGTAGTAAGTAGAGTCTGTATATCATCATGGCTATCGACCCGCAGTTAATCGGGCAAATGAGCCAAGCCTCTCGCGCCACCAGACAATGAAGGAATAGATGATTTAGCTCCTCTAGCTGGGAGAGGCCGAATGGGCATTGGCTGTTAGCCTTAGGTATCCTCTTGTTAATGGCATCATGGGGAGGGCACCACGAAGAAGACACCAAATGAACATATTGATACTGTAATGACCCGCTCCGCCCTAGCGAAACGCCGATTCAAACGGCAAGTGCAACGGCTCAAACGAGCCGTCGACCCGAAGAGTTGGCATCGACCTGAAGAAAAATCGATGCAAGGCTTACATTGGCCCGTCAAGATGAATCCAGACTTAGACTTTCAAAGGCGCGCTCGGAGTATCGCTCGGCCGATGCGAACATCGCTAAGGTGGGTGGCTCTGATGAACCCGTCTTTGCTTAGCCTAGACACTTAACAATACGGACACTATCACGAGAATCGCTAGGCGATAACACAGTGCATGTTAATAAATGACTCAACGCACCTAGCTAAGGGATTAATCCCACCTTGCATGCTTGTATAGAATATGGAAAGGAACATGGAAAATATGAGAACTCTAGTACCGCGCTCCATGCTCGTGCTACGACACAAGCTTACGTTCAAGTCCCTTACGCGTTCAACAATGAAACAATGAATGGATTACAACAATGAAACGGGAAGACTATCAACATAGTCGTTCCAAGTAGAGTATAGCAACATTGAAAGATTATGGGACCGATGGGTCGCCAAGGCGACTCCCGCACGGGGAGTTGCATAATATGTGAATGAAAGAATGAATGGATAAGTGAATGAATGAGCCAACGAATGAAAGAATGAATACGTGAATGAATTAATGAACGAACAAACAAGTGAAAGAAAGAAAGAATGAATAAAAGATAAGAAGGAAAGGAATGGTTAGCGACAGATATGACGGGCACGTGCAACGGGGCTCACTATCCGCGCTGCACGGACGCCAACCTAGTCGATAACGCATTATGGCTAAGGGTTAGCCTACGGCTCGGAGACAGCCGTTAAGTTAAAATGACAAATAATACGAAATGGTCGTGGACAATCCCCTCGTATAAGGGAGGTGGGAGATATAAGGGATTTTTGCGGCATGATCAAAGGGAGGATCGTGGCCGGCCTATGTGGAAATCAAAGGGGGCTTACGGGCTGCCTGGGGGGGGGATTGGCTACCCGGGGGACGTAAGTGCAGGGTATTTTCAAGACACTATCAACGTGTACCAGCCGCACGCTCTGAATAGTTGCAAAATACCAAGGAAAAAAGGGTCCAAAATGGTTTGTGATGCCAGCGACCGGTGCATATAGAGTTAAGTGGGCTTTGCTGGTGACGATCCACGTGCAAGTCCTTGCATTGAAATCAAAGTAATCTAAGTTAACTGAATGAAGCACCCTCTGAACAGACATTGACTGTAACATACAAATGATCAAAAGTACTTCGGCAAAGGAGTTAGAAAACACGCCTACGACGTATTAGAATCTAAGGCAGGAACACGCCCTTGGCACTAAATGTTTACGTGAATCATGTTAAGTTAAAATATATGAATTGTTGACTAACTTGGTTTACATTGAACAGGAAAGGCCGGACGGTAAGTATGGATAAGTCATGTATGTATTTCCATGCGACACTTGAAATTGGCAACACGAGATAGGCAATGAAATATGCCATAAAATTGATCCTAAGGCAAGATTAGAATGACAATGAATGATAGAGATGCACAAAAGTAAATAGAACGTGTTTGGTAATGATAGCATTGTGGACGAGCTAGCCTCCTCACCAGTGTATAACAATGTATTGATAACCCCACAGTCTGCTTGCAGAAAGCAGGAAACGTCGGCAGGTGCGGAACTTTTCTCGAACGTGCTAAGACGCGGAGCTATCTCTGGAGCCTTGGAGCGTTGCAAGGAGCTGGAGCACCATATACAGGACATAATGTATCGGAACATCGCCATGAATCATTCCATCTTGTAAGCCACTTGGCACGTCTTTTATATTTCAGAGAGAGAGAGAGCTTGAGAGACTTGTAAACTCGGCCTAGTGCCGCTTGTAAACTTCTTGAATATCAATAAAGAGTTGAATTCACTTCAATTTGTGTTCATTTACTTTCCGCTGCAAATGGGGACACTCTGTGCGACTCTGTGGCCTAGATCAAATCGGCCGTTTCTGGACTTCGCCTTGCACGGGCGCAACCTAGGCCCGTGCGGCATCACGTCTTAGCGAGGACGATCGCTCCTGCGGGAGCGGGGCATGATAGATTGGTATCAAAGTACGGCTTTACGTCCTTGGACTTCATTTCGATTCTCTCAGTTTTGAAAGCTCGTCGTCAGAAAAAGAAGTGTACGCTCTCTCTCATCGTGCCTTGGGATGTTCCATACAATAAGTCAAATATTTTCAAAAGCTCGTACAAGTACTCGGTTGAAGGGATCGATAGGCGAAGGCCTTTGTGCCGAACCACGTCGTACTTGAGTTGGAAGGAATCGATGCTAAGAGTTAGCAGAACGCAAGATGTGCTTGAATAACCTTACGCTGACATTAGCGAACGAGTACACGAGACCGAAGTATAGTTTGAACGGGATGGTGATGCACGCAGCCTTTTGGCTAAGTTGTGCCAAGTATCGCGCACCTAGACTCTACGGTGCAAACGAGTTACGAGCGAGATTGACTATCGCTCGGACGAGAATAAGGAAGAATTAGAACGTATGATGATAGAGACGCTACTTGACCGGCGCTAAAGCGAGCACGAAAGATGGTTCTTAGACTTTGAGGAATGGACGAACGCGCGATTGAACACATCGATTGGGAGTCAAATAAACTTTTGAGGATTTGTAGAATAACTTGACTCCGAGTGGTGTATGTGATAGCTTCAAAGAAGGAAAAGAGCGAGTGTCGGCGACTAATCGAGTGGCTCGAACCCAGTGTGGTGTATGGACGTTATAGAAATTGTTTGAGCGAGATAAAAGGATTTACGGATAGAACGAGTATGTCGGCAAGCGATGATATCACACAAAGCCTTAGAATAAGCAACGCTTAGTTGGTTTCGACTTCGATAGTCTCAAATGAGATATCGTTTGGACGAATTAAGAATGCGTAGTGCGAATTACGAAACGATCGAATAGAGAGTCGGAACGATGAAACGAATGGAGGTCTTGGTCGAGGAAACATAGAAGATCGTTTCGATCGAATAGAGAGTCGGAACGATGAAACGAATGGAGGTCTTGGTCGAGGAAACATAGAAGATCGTGCATGCGATTTTGAATTTAGTCGAAGAGATTGAAACTTCAGTTAAGGTGAATTACTCATGGACGAGATCGGGAACAGCACGGTCGAAAGATAGCGTGCATAGGAAACGTTGATTTGAAGATACGAGAATGACTAAGGAATTGAAATTGATGTTGCTCAATGAAGAGTTAGCACGCGACAATGTGAATTGAGGAAATTAAGTTGCACGACTTGGAATTCATTGCAAAAGGAAGATCGTCAGGTTATGTACATCATCGATGGTATTGAGGTGTATCAAAGATCGATGTACGATAACTCGGGAGTACTCTGATTCGTTGAATGATGATCGTGTTAAAAGTTATTGTTTTGAAGGATGCTATGTTGGAAATGAATGTTTGGAATGAGGAAGGAAAGTGACTTGATTGTTCGGTGATAACCACAACGACAACGATCTTGTCTTGTGCGAGCGCAACTCCAGCCTCGCACATGCGTCACGTCGGATTTGGGACGATCGTTCTGCGTGAGCGTTGGCATGGTGATTCATGTCCAACGGGAATGATCGGACTCGAAATACCTTGACATGACAATTTTGATTGCTACGACTTGTGGTTTGAAGCGAAGGCAAATTTGAGGATTGATCGGACTTATGATGGACGACGAAGCAAAGTTGAGGATTGAGTAGGCCAATCTGCGTATCGAAAATGAGTAAGTCTAGACGCAACGTAAGAGTTACGTCCCGATGAGGACGATTATTCTGCGAGAATGTTGACATGGTGATTCATGTCCGCCGTGGATAATCAGACTTGCGTGAGATCAGGACGTGATATATTGCAAGGCTAGACGACCTTGTGATCGACTACGTAAATTGGATAGGTGGATTGTATTAAACATACTGAAGAGATAGACTATGAAAATTGTTAGTGTGGACATACGATATTAACATGTCGAGGATTGGTTGAGGATAACCTACGAGCTCGAACTTGGAGCGAAGAATGTGTTGATGCGAATAGGGTGAACGCTGCTTGATGTTTAGAAATTTGAGTGAAACGAACTTGGGTAGAAACTCCCGTACAAGCGAACAAATGGTTTGACCATAAGAATTTGGGGCGAGCGTCGTGCAACGGCCTTGCACGATGAGCAACGGACTTGACGTGTAACTATGACCTTGTGAGCTGACCTAGCGAATAGGCGGACGACCCTATACCGAGTGATTGAACCTGTACGATGGCATTTACAGTATCGTCTGGACGGACGATAGACTTGGGGCAACAAGACTTAGAGTAGGACGGGAAACTGGGAGTGTGCGTGAATGACGACGAGATTGGCCCCAAACGAAGGAAAAGATAGGAATGGATGATGCGCAACTAAAGTTAGGATAACGAATTGAATCATTGATTGGAAGACGTACTCGATGATAGTACGATACTTAGTCTCGAATCGGACGAAAATTACTTAGACTTGGTCGACTCCGCTATATTGATTTCATAGACAAGAACGCTTGAGAAACGAATCGAATCATCTCGATGACCGAGATAAACGATAGTGAGATGCACACAAGTTCGGTTTTAAATCGAAGTTAAAACGATCGGCAAATCAAAACTATCACGAGTAGCTTGTCCGACTTCGCTAATCGCTAAGCTTGGTTGAAATGTACGTATTCGGGGGATGCCTTGAATATGTGCACGATCTAAACTCAACGATATGATGAACTCGAATGCAGCTGCAAGTGGGTGTTGAGATGCGCATGAACGAATGAGTGAGTTTGCCTCAGCTTACGTCTCTCGTATTTGATAAATTACAACGCACCTCGTGCGACCCTTTCAGTCCCATGACACGTCGAAACAGCAACCAAATCGAAGAAACACTTGAATTGAATAAGTGCCATCAACTCTAAAATGAATGAAAAGTTATTCAATAAAATCGACCAAACGTATGCGACACAGAACTTGGAAAGGTACCGAGCATGGTTCGATGCCACCGAACGATAAAGCCATTCGATAAGGATTGTCTAAGAAACATGACGACACGAGTCAAGGAACGGTAGGATGACCTGCACACAGGAAGTCTCGAGGACGAAACTTGTTTTGAGTGGTGTATTATGTAATGACCCGCTCCGCCCTAGCGGAACGCCGATTCAAACGGCAAGTGCAACGACTCAAACGAGCCGTCGACCCGAAGAGTTGGCATCGACCTGAAGAAAAATCGATGCAAGGCTTACATTGGCCCGTCAAGATGAATCCAGACTTAGACTTTCAAAGGAGCGCTCGGAGTATCGTTCGGCCGATGCGAACATCGCTAAGGTGGGTGGCTCCGATGAACCCGTCTTTGCTTAGCCTAGACACTTAACAATGCGGACACTATCACGAGAATCGCTAGGCGATAACACAGTGCATGTTAATAAATGACTCAACGCACCTAGCTAAGGGATTAATCCCACCTTGCATGCTTGTATAGAATATGGAAAGGAACATGAAAATATGAGAACTCTAGCACCGCGCTCCATGCTCGTGCTACGGCACAAGCTTACGTTCAAGTCCCTTACGCGTTCAACAATGAAACAATGAATGGATTACAACAATAAACGGAAAGACTATCAACATAGTCGTTCCAAGTAGAGTATAGCAATATTGAAAGATTATGGGACCGATGGGTCGCCAAGGCGACTCCCATACGGGGAGTTGCATAATATGTGAATGAAAGAATGAATGGATAAGTGAATGAATGAGCCAACGAATGAAAGAATGAATACGTGAATGAATCAATGAACGAACAAACAAGTGAAAGAAAGAATGAATGAATAAAAGATAAGAAGAAAAGGAATGGTTAGCGACAGGTATGACGGACATGTGCAACGGGGCTCGCTACCTACGCTGCACGGACGCCAACCTAGTCGATAACGCAATATGGCTAAGGGTTAGCCTACGGCTCGGAGACAGCCGATAAGTTAAAATGACAAATAATACGAATGGTCGTGGACAATCCCCTCGTATACGGGAGGTGGGAGATATAAGGGATTTCCGCGGCATGATCAAAGGAAGGATCGTGGCCGGCCTAGACGGAAATCAAAGGGGGCTTACGGGCTGCCGGGGGGGCTTGGCTACCCGGGGGACGTAAGTGCAGGGTATTTTCAAGACACTATCAACGTGTACCAGCCGCACGCTCTGAATAGTTGCGAAATACCAAGAGAAAAAGGGTCCAAAATGGCTTGTGATGCCAGCGATCGGTGCATATAGAGTTAAGTGGGCTTTGCTGGTGGCGATCCACGTGCAAGTCCTTGCATTGAAATCAAAGTAATCTAAGTTAACTGAATGAAGCGCCCTCTGAACAGACGTTGACTGTAACATACAAATGATCAAAAGTACTTTGGCAAAGGAGTTAGAAAACACGCCTACGACATATTAGAATATAAGGCAGGAACACGCCCTTGGCACTAAATGTTTACGTGAATCATGTTAAGTTGAAATATATTAATTGTTGACTAACTTGGTTTACATTGAACAGGAAAGGCCGGACGGTAAGTATGGGTAAGTCATGTATGTATTTCCATGCGACACTTGAAATTGGCAACACGAGATAGGCAATGAAATATGCCATGAAATTGATCCTAAGGCAAGATTAGAAAGACAATGAATGATAGAGATGCACAAAAGTAAATAGAACGTGTTTGGTAATGATAGCATTGTGGACGAGCTATCCTCCCCACCAGTGCATAACAATGTATTGGTAACCCCACAGTCTGCTTGCAGGAAGCAGGAAACGTCGACAGGTGCGGAACTTTCCTCGAACGTGCTAAGGCACGGAGCTATCTCTGGAGCCTTGGAGCGTTGCAAGGAGCTGGAGCACCATATACAGGACATAATATATCGGAACATCGCCATGAATCATTCCATCTTGTAAGCCACTTGGCACGCCTTTTATGTTTCAGAGAGAGAGAGAGCTTGAGAGACTTGTAAACTCGACCTAGTGCCGCTTGTAAACTTCTTGAATATCAATAAAGAGTTGAATTCACTTCAATTTGTGTTTATTTACTTTCTGCTGCAAATGGGGACACTCTGTGCGACTCTGTGGCCTAGCTCAAATCGGCCGTTTCTGGACTTAGCCTTGCACGGGCGCAACCTAGGCCCGTGCGGCATCACGTCTTAGCGAGGACGATCGCTCCTGCGGGAGCAGGGCGTGACAGATTCTAGGTGCAATGTCCTTCATTTTCCACAAGTTCTTCCAAGCGGTCTTGTCGTAGTTGGTGGTAGAGCAAGTGTCACGACCCGGTCCCAATTTCTTGGGTCGAATCGGATCATGCCCAGCCTGCACCGTTGTTAAGACGGCGGCAGTAAGCTGTATCACTCATGCAGGTAATCAACAACACAGACTAATTGCCATAACTTAATATTCCGATAATTAAAACTTGTCCAACAAAAGTTTTAAATACAAACCACAACTGAAAAAAATATTATTTTCCACATAATCATAAACTGAAAATAATCTAATTAGCAGTCTCCTCATCATCATCCTCTGGTAGAACAGCCGGTATAACTCAGGGTCATAGTAGCTACTAATCAGAAGCGCTGCATCAATAGAACCTAAAAATATAGTCTCCAGTCAGGGGGAGCAAAGTACAATTCTTGATAATTTAACAATTGAATAATAATAGTGTTATGCATTTTTAAACAATTTAAAATAAGTATTTTTCCAGGAGTTAAAACATTATGATGTGAATAGGCAATGTATATGACCGGATTGGGTTGTACAGTTGTATCATATTGATACGATATGGCTTATCTCCGTGTGTATGAGGGATAAGCTAACACAGTCATTATACTATTTTGGATGTGGTCATACTCATTACACTACCCCCCAATACCCAACAGTTAATCAGTCAATGCTCTCCGAGAGAGAGTTTCCGTGTTGCATCGTGGTTTAAACTTGCAATAAAACGATTACTAAATAATTGTAAACTACCACAAAAATGTACTTGCCTTGGTTTGACTGGAATGATGGTAATGCCTCCGAGATGAATTTCAGACTTGTTCTCGAAATCCTACAATCGAGAAGTCGCCTTAGATTTTAAAAATTGCCATGCTAGATGTGCTAGTTACAATCTCTAAATTTGTCCTAGACAATTTTAATCTTTATTATACTAACACAAAACAACTCGATTATCTAATGCGTTACATTTAATTATGATGGAAAGATCTTTTATATTTAATTTCGAAAAACTTTGTATTTATCGGTTATTGGCAAAACTTGGTATTTTTATAATTTATATAATAAAACTATTCTTTTTCTTTAAATGAAGAACGTGAATTTCTAAAACGTTTATAATTGTTTATCATTTCTAAATTTTACATTTTCGAACAAAATCAGAAAAGTATGAATACATTACTAGCTACTAAAAATTTGCAGACATAAATGGGCTTATGCCCTTACAGATCATTTTACATGAATTAAAATAAGAAGGAAAATATTAGTTAGTGTCACGACCCGCTACCCAAATTGTTGGGCCAGGCCGAGTCATGCCCAGCCTACGTTTGAGATAAAACGTAGTAAGCTGTTCTAAAGACAACAGGATAAGACTAAATGTGCTAACAGTTCTATAAGTGAATAAAGTCATAAATGCTCCAAACACAAAAGTCGTCATATATAGAAATAATTCCAAAGTACAAGTGATCTGAAATGTAAAACTGGATACATGTCCAGTTACAAAATATGTAGCCTAATACATGACTACACTAAATATCCCAAACAGCTGTGCAAACTAGACGAGTCTCCCGCAGGAAATCCTCGTATGGCAATGCCGGGTCCTGGCAGTAACTCCATAATATGTGTCGCAGAGTAACTCCTCCTCAGTAAGGACACCTACAACGTTATCCTGTCAGGACGGGAGCAAGTACTGAATCTAGCAAACTAGCATATGAAACATGGAAATGAAAATAGAGAAAATAACTGGAAACATGGCATCACACAATCTATCATGGCAAGGATACATATGTCATCGAGACAAATGTATATGTAATATTTAAAACGGTAGCAGGTACGTGATTGTCAATAGGTGTACAATGTGCAGGGGCACATAATAAATGTACTTTCGTACAAGTGATAAGGCGATAGATGTACATACGTACAAATCCGCTTTGAGATAAAGCCTACGACAAGGTATACATTAAAATGTCAACCTTGCTCGGTACATACGTACGGAGAAGGGGCATGATCACGTACTCAACTATCAGTTTCCCATCCCATATTCTAATCATGTGAGAGATACATAAAGACTGTTCTAGCATGATAGAAAAAAGTACAACATGTGATATTTTAACTTGCTACCCCAAGGATCAACATTTAACATGGTTGGATTAGCAGTTCATTTATGTAACAGTATGTAAAGTTTGTAGAAAGTACTTGTCTCTAGCAAAGCAAAGTAAAGCAAGCTGCGATAAAAGTGCTATAGATGCCTGGTAACTCGTCACTGTAGACATAAATGCATAAACTTAGTTTTTACACTAAGCTAAAACGCTAAGCCACTAATTGGTGAAACATGACTTATGACTGGACACCTAGCCAAAATGATAATTTTAGCATAGGAGACTAATGTGGGGTGACACACTACTTTAACTAACTTCCTAGGGTCTTTACACTAGTGATGGGTGGGGTTCAAATACGGCTAAAACTCAAAATAGCACAAAAAGTTACAAGTCGTAATTATCAATAAATAAATCAAATGATCATTGTGTTTAACAATTTTTGAGATAAACAAAAAGCTTAGTTTTACATAAAATAAAGTACCAAAATGATCCTTGTTAATTATAGAAATTTATTATAATTTTCTGGAATTTATTAACCAGTACAAGTATTTTATAAAAAAAATCAGTTTTCCTAAGTATACAGAAAAGAGTTTTGGTTTCATATGCCAAACTAGTGGCAAAACAGTAAATTAAATACTATAAAAATTATACTAAATTAGCTAAATTAACATAGTATCTAAATACTATTTTTTCAGAATTTTAACAGTACTTTAAGAAAATCAAAACAGCATTGCACACAATCGAAATTAAATAATTAATTATCTGCGTATTTTGTCCATGTATATAATTTGAACCAAAGTTCAAATACAGGACCCAAGGCCATGAATCAAGTCCAATATGACTTGTACAGGTCTTGAATGTGTGAAATCACATTTGGGCCCAAAAACCCATGCTAGGCTTGGCACCAAATGGTTGCAGTAATTTAAATATACAAAAATACAAATTGGTAAAAGTGCAAATTAAATATTAATATTTTAATAAGGTAAAATTATACAGATGGATATATACATACATATGTTTAAAAGTACATATATATATATATATATAATATATTATATATATAATATATATATATATATATATATAAGAAAATTACTTAATTATAAAGTATATATATATATATATACAATATTGTATACTATATATAATAGTACATATATAATAATATATACATATGAAATATATACATATATGTATTAAATACAATATTATATATAAAATTCACTAAGTATAAAAATATATACATATGTAAAAATACTGCTAATATACAGTATATACATATATTTTTTTTTTTTTTTTTTTTTTTTTTTTTTTTTTTTTTTTTTTATATATTTATATATCTATAATATATATATATATATATCTATATATATATATATATATATATATATATATATATTTATACTGCTATATACAGTATATACATTATATATATATTATATATATTATATATATATATATCTATATTACTATATATATATATATATATAATATATATATATATATATATAATAACAAAAAAACAGAAAGAAAAGGGAAAGGAAAAGAAAAAGAAATAACTCAGCAGCTCAGGGCTCGAACTCGGGCTAGAGCGCGCTGGGGGGAGGGGGGGGGTTAGGCTAGGTCGGGCTGGCCAGGGGTCAGCCCGACGGTTGTGTTAGAGTTAGGGTTTAGGTTAGATTTAATTAGGTTAGGATTAACATTAAACATAAAAAAATAATAATAATCGATCCTGTGTCCGGACAGTTAGGGACACAAGATTTTACGTGTCTGGGTCGATTTCGACATGCACACGAGTTTTACGTGTCCAGTTCTACACTCGTGCTCGCCATGACACGGCGAACCACATATGTGTGCACGAGACTCACACGACACGATTTAATACTGCTACTCACGTGTCCGATTTGCTGGAGGTGGGTTCGAACGTGCTGGCCGGCGGAGGAGGCGTCGCGAGGCGACGCTCGGGTGCGCTGGGTCGTCTCGTCGAGGCGCGTCGGAGGATGGTGGTTGCGGGCGGTAGCGCTCGTCGTGGGGGCTGGACGAGCGTTCGCCGGAGTTAGGGTTGCGGGGTTTTAAGTGAGGAAGATGGGGCTGTGGAGTGTCGATGGTGGTCGGAGAGTGGTGGCTGGGCTGAGGGGAGTGAGGGGAGTTTTATAGGGGTTTTAGAGTCGGTCGGGGGCTGTCGCGCTGGCCGGAAATGGCGAGGGCAGGTCGACGTCGAGTCGTCGGTCAGTCGGGGCAGGGATGGGTAGGTTTTAGGTTTAGCGTTTAGGTCCCTAGATTTTAGGATTTACAACTAGGTCCCTATCCTAACCAAATACAAATAAAATTTACAACCCGACATTTAAAACAACTGGTTATTTACAAACTGACTTCTAAACAATTCTAAATATTACAAACAGCTAATAAATATTTTAATAAATTGCAAAACTACCTTAAAACATTTTAATAAATTGCAAAATGATATTTTAGCTATTAAAACTTAATTAAAAATCATTTAATAATTCTAGAAAAATTCCTAAAAATCTAAATAATTATTTTAAGGCTAAAATTGACATTAAAAATTAACTAACACTAATTAAAATGAAATTTGAAAAACAGGGGCTTATAGTTAGTCCCTAAAATCCAAAATTTAATTACAAAATAAAACTAGTAATTAAATTAAATTAAATTTCGAGTCTAAGACTTTGGCCCAATCGTCAAAAATAGCTAATGCCTCAACGTCCGGGTAATACCGGTTTCGTTTGCATTTCGCTAAGGGCCCATGGACCAGTACGGTCGTCGCCCAAAATTCATTTTAATATTTTGAAAACTGATTTGAAATCCATTTATATAATTTTATAAAATTTTGGCAGCATTCCTTCTATTTCGGGATAACCCAAAACTGGGAGAATGCCAGAAACAACCAATAAACTTGTCCCAAACCAGGGAAAACCCATAAATAATTCCAGAAACTATTTATATATAAATGTAATCCACATAAACATTCCCGAAAATATTCGAAAAACCGAAATAGGATCGGAACACCACTGCAAATAAACTATCATTCGGAAAAATCCGAATTAAAAACTAATCCAAAATCCCAGGAACTTTTCTGAGACAAACTCGAAAATTCCGAAATTAAACCATTAGAACAAATTTCCGAAATTCTGAATTTAAACGAAAATTCCGAAATACAGAAACTTTCCCGAATCAAATCTCGGAAATTCCGAGAATTCGATGAAACCACAGAACCAAAATGGTTTCGGGAAATCCGAAAACCAAGACGTAAACCAAAGACCGAATTTCTGGGGAGGAATTGGGGGCCAATACTCATCATTGACTATATAAACCCAAGGACAACTACTGAGATTAACAGAGATTACCCAAAAGCTTGGTGACGGAATTCGAAGGGTTGCCTCGGACGCGGAACACGCCGTCACAGACTCTGAAGTCTCCGGATAGCGTCACAGAGCGCTAAGAAACAACGAACAGCGCTAAATCTGAGGCGGGAAGCGATCCACGGAAACTGAATCAGCGAATCGGAAACGACAGGGAGTCGACGGCGTCAGGGCGGACGCGGACAGGGGGTCGGGACCGGAAAGGCGCGCGCAGGGGCGAGGCTTCGGTGGCCGGCGGCTGCGGGCGCGGATCGGGTGGCGGCTAGGGCACGGGTCGGCCGGGACTCGGGCAGAGGCGCTGGTCGGGCCGGCTGGGGTTGGTCACGGGCTTGGGGTCGGCCCAAGACTGGGTGGGTGGCCTGGCGGTGGCGCCGAGGAAGGGTCGGTCGGCATCGGGGTGGTGGAGCTCCGGCTAGGGCACAACAATTTGGGGAAAAATGATTCTGGAGATGGTGATGGAAATGGGAATGAAGATGGAGTTTTATAGGATAGAGTATAGGAGTTTACACTACAAGAAAAATGCCCTTTTAGAACGTTGCAAAATCGTTGTAAATTGTCTTTTACAACGTTTAATAAAAGGTTATTATATCCAGGGTTGTAAAAGAGAGGTTATCTTCCACAATGTTTGTTTGAACATTGTCAAAATATTGTAGAAGTTCTCCCCACAATATTTACAAACATTGTTGAAATATATAAAATATAACAAAAACCTTTCTACGACATTTGACAAGTATTGTAAAAAATACTTTTTAAAACGTATTACAAGTATTGTAAATATAATTTCAACAACGTGCTGCATCTATGGTACAAACAATATCTACCACACTCAGTAAACATTGTACATAGATTTTCTACAACAATATACAAATATTGTAAAAATATTTATACAACTTCTAACAAATGTTGTATATTTTATTCAATAATGTTTGCCAAACATTGTAATATATTTGTATGTTATAATTATAACATCAACGATGATTTAAAAGTATTGTAAAAAAGTTTACAATGTTTAGAAACATTGTTAAAATGTTATGTTACAATAGTTTTGAATCGTTTTTGATAAAAAAAGGGTTTATACAACTTTTATAAAATGTTGTATATTTTTCAATCATGTTTGCCAACCATTGTAATAACTATTTGTATGTTGTAGTTATAATATCAACAATAATCTAAAAGCATTGTAAATAAATTTTACAATATTTAGAAATGTTGTTAAAATGTTATCTTACAACAGTTTTGAAATGTTGTCGATGTTCCATTTGTAAAAAAAAATATAATTTACAAAAAAAATCTGTTGAATCCAATTATAATACTAATACAAATACACAAATAGAAATACAAATACATTATTCTAATGTTCGCTCCTCTTGTCGTTGTTGTTGTTGTTGCTACCGTTGTTGTTGCTACCGCTGTTGTAGCTATCGCTGCTATTGTTGTTGTCACATTCTCAGCAACTCCACCACCAAGCCTATCAAAATGAAGATACTAGACTGCAGGCACGCTATGACAATGTATAGGTGATATCACATATTTTACCAAAGACTAAGAAAAAGTACATAAATTTGAATGTCATCTATGACGTCTTAGTATATCAATTAAGACTACAGGCTATCATCATTCAACATAAGAAAATACCAAGATATGATTTATTTCTTACCAAGAAAGAACACATATGGTAGAAATAGAAGAATAGAACAAGTATATATGTGCTAGTAACAATCTTGTATATACTACATTCAACATCAGAAAAACTATGTTCATGTAGGAGTCATTTATATTCTACTTGATAAACTTGTTCAAACTAAAAATTAGATCAATCATTCTTCTCCCAAGATTTCTTAATCACTGGACATACTTTTATGAGAGGTACAAAGATATAATGAAGATAAAGCTTTACCTGAAATAATTTAAAATATTTAACAGCTTTTAGCACATCTGATGTTGCTGAGTTTGCAAAGCCAGAAGTGAGACTCGCTGATAATTTTCTCGATACCCTTGGCAGTATAAGGTTGCTCATTTAAAAATTCCTGCATCATGAAATAATTTTTGCATAAAAGATATAAAAACATACTGCATATACCTGTAAAATACAAAGCATGGGATTTTGATAACTAGGAAGATGAATTATTGTCAAGAGCAAATTTCTACAGTAATATAAAGAACAATTAAGAGAGATTGCACATTTTTAAGATTTATCGAAGGTCCTCTGTATTGCTCACCTTGAAAAGCTATTCATAATTCCTACCAATAATGTGCTTTTTTGGTCCTTTATTTGACACATGTGAGATCTCTACAATCTATGTGCTCCACTTCACATAAAATATAATACATCACATAAATAACTAGCTGTTACAGGCCAAAAATTCTCCCTTTAAAAGTCCACATACAAATATACAATGGTCTCATAGACCAATGGTACTCCCCAATGAATTTGATGTATATAAATAAACTTTCAAAATCAATAGGAATGAAACAGATGTTTCTGTTAAGGTCTTAAAACCTTAAAACTGATGGCACTTCCATCAGTTTCATAGCCAAGTGTGAGGCATTAAGGGACACTAGATTGGTGTCGAGTGCGTGTCGATGTATGCATTCCATGACATTTTCAATGTTTGTTCACCATAGTTGATTGAGAAGCTATTAATGGCTCTATATAGTGACATTTTAAATTTGTGCATAATTAGAATTAAAATGCTCAATTGCAATAAAAGGCAAAGCATGTGATACCTGAAAATTGAGAAGAACAACACTTGTCTTTTATATTGCCCAAAATTTTCCATCTATATTACAATATCAAGGAGTAAGTAGCCATTCATTCTACAATATACTACATGGGGAATTGAAACTAACTAAACAAGTTTTGTTTCTTTAACAACTAAATTTTAGTAACCAACCATATCAAAATCATAAGTGTCATGGATGTGCATGTTTTTAATCCTACAAAACCCTTCTAACTATGAATATAAACATATGACATCTTGTAATGGACAAATGAATCTACTCAAAAGCAATCAATTTTTGTTAAATGAAGAACATACTCATCAAGCAACTTCACAGTAGACCCAAAAGGATGGTTCACAAGATGCCATGCCATATTAAGCTATTGATGGCTCTATATTGCTCTGTTTACTCACATAGAATATAATAATTTGAAAGAACTATTTACAAATCAGATTTAAGCATCTAGTAAATACAAAAAAACTGAATCATCTGTATCCAATATATAGAAATGGCAAACTGAAAAATATGGAACCATTTCTCTGAATGTACCCCTCCCTGATCCCTAATTGAAACAAATTGGGGAGTTCAGACCTTAACAAATTGCAATATGGCACACTTCTTGAAAAAACAAATTGAAACTTTAGATTTTAGATCTTAAGTAGCACCCCTCCCTGATCCCTAATTTCCCCAAATTACCTTATCTAAGTCCCAATAAAGCTGGCAGTTGAATCTAGCAGCAAACTAGTAACAGAGTAGTGAATCAAAAAATTTAGTGTATACTATGGTGTAGTTTGTCAGGGCCTATGTGTGTCGGACATAACACAACACGGATATGGAACCATTTCTCTGAACGTTCTTCCTATCTTAGAACTACCATGAATATTGCAATGTTGTCACTTAGATTCCTACTCCTCAAAACTCTCTTTAAAAATATTGGAGAGTTGTTCTTGTTTACGTCGTTCGCATCCGATTAAGAATATCGGACGGTGGTGCGAATATTGCAGCTACTCCCCCTTCATCTGATGAAGAAACCTTGGTTCGCATCAAGTAACCACATTCTTCGTTCATGATCACCGCATCTTTCTTTCTGTAAGTTTCATGTAAAAGTAGCATAAACTTCATGCTCTTCACTATTGAATGAGATACTAACATGAAAAAAAATTCAAGAGAGAAATAGCTACCACATCCAGATGAAAAATTACTAAAAACTTTTTTAGTTTGAAATATTGACACCCAATATAAGGTGATCTCTGATGTTTCGAGCTCGCACCCATTCCCAAAGGACTCTAAACCAACCCAATATATGTCCCCCTTTAGTGTAAAATAATATTGTACTCATGCATGAGAAGAGGCATGACTTAAGAAATATTTGGCACTATAAATAGAGAGCTTAATTTTGCCACGGGTTTGAAAGTGGCATAGCCATTTCGATCATCCTTGATAATGGCCTAAAGTTGGTAGGAGTGAAGTTCATAGAGACGATAATTTTGCAACTTAAACTCTCTTGAAAGTTAATCTTTCATACCTCAGATAGGCTCCATATACACCAAGTTCAGAGACTGTATTTTTTATGGCAGATACCTTCCTACACTAGATAAGCATGAGAGGCAGTAGTAGGAAAATCCTTTGCATCAAGATATATGCAGGCAGTGCCTCACTTCCTTTCTCTTGCAGCCTCACTAGCATTTCCCTCACATCATTACCGTAAATATTATTTCCTGAAGATAAATCAAGTCATTAGACATGATGATGGAAAAATGTAGAAGGAAATGAGGCCTAAATCAAGTCATTAGACCATGCTGGAAAAAGTAGAAGGAAATGAGGCCAAGGACTTGAAGGACAACTAAGAATCTAACCTGCACCTTCTCGTTGGGGTTTGAGTACAAATAATTCAGGTCTTTCCATCGCAGCACGCCTTCAGACTTGTCCAAACTCCACACCCCAGCTAAGCATTTTCGAAGCTTCGCTATATCATCTTCACTATCGAGGAACCTAAATGCCAAAAAAAATCAGAGTCAAAGATCCATCATAAACTTTTTTTTTATCTCTGCCGAATGCTTTCTTGAGATAACTAGAGATAGTATACATGGAAATATTTACATGTCAACTACTTGAGGGATAGGTTTTAGGCTAAGTTGCATTAAAATACTTACAATTCTTACCTCTAGCACTTAAATACCCTCACATCCAAAAACAATGGTACACCACCTTAAAACAACTAGCGTGAACTTCAAATTACGGTAATTACACAAATTGGGGAGTTCAGATCTTAAAAGGAAGGCCGATTTGTTACTCTCAGGGAATTTATTACCCAAAGATACATCACCATGAAAATGCATTGATTGTCACGAGATAATTGATACATCAAATTAAGTATCTTTGCAATTAATAATAGTTGATATGATTATATATTCAACCTAACCTACTTGAACTATATTAGTTTATATAGTAAACAAGCTTCTTTAACCCATAGATGACTCAAATATCATTTGTTCACTAAAATACATAAGGTCGACTCACCTGAAAAAAAGCATCAATCGGCAAGAGTTTGCTGACTTAAAATTTTTTGATGTACATAGTGATCTCTGTAGTGAGGGTACATTTCCTTTTTTTCTTTTTCTTTTTGTGTAATTATAGGCATCACTTTGTAAAATACTTTGTCAATTGGATTGGTTCTGCATCTATAGTCAGCACTCTTTATTCATAGTCATCGTCTCTGTAATTGTTATTTGTAAATGATAGGAGAAATTTGAAGGATTCTGCACCTAAACGGAGGTAGTTGTCAACTTTCTTTTGGCATTCAGTTATAGACTTTGATTAATCACTATGAGAGTTTCAATGCTACTAGCCGCAGGTTTGGAAAAAAATAGAAGGGTGATTTCTAACTCCGGCAATTACTTTAACAGTTCTTTGCATTCTTCTTTTAGTTGATCCTCCTCGCTTTGGTTTTACTAAGTCTGATAACTTAGTAGACGTGCATTGCGTAAATATAAATTAGTGAATGTAAAAGAGTGTAGTACCCTACACGATTCTTGAATTGCTTCATTATAAGCCTTATTTTTTCCAGAAACTGATTCTGCCTAATATTACTGGAGAGCTCTACCAGTTTGTTTGAATTGCTGCAATTGGAAGCTATCTGTACTAGGCTCCAATGAAGTCCTTAGTACTGCACCAAACCAATAGAGTTCAGGTGAAGATTAACGGTTATATATTTATATTCTAATAGTATCATCTTATTGTACCTTCATTTTTTGACATTCTATCATATCATGTCACAGTATCCATATCGCTGCAACAGAGCTGCTGCCAATAACAGAGTATGTCAATTCAAACAATTATTACTAGGTATACAAATAGAAAACAGTTAAAAATTAGTCAACTTCTAGAGAAAATTAAGTTTTGTTTTAGTTTGCTTCAGTTCGGTTTTTTTATTGAAATTGTATGCTTGAAAATTTAATAATCATAAATGTTATATGAGAGGTTTTCTTCAAAAGATTGAAACATTTTATCGGCTATTTTAATTTTTATCATAATGACCATATTCAATTCAAAGAAACCATACACAATCTACCCATACTGCTTGATGCTCCACTATAGGCTCAATATCTTCTAACATAGCATTTGATATCCACTATCACCTATGCATCCCTACTGCTATGTGACATTCATGTGCTATTTGGAACCTGCTTTTCCACGTACCCCTCTCAGCTTTACCAACCAAAACACTCAGGTGTAACTGTACTCACACAAGCCTCCTCTAATCTTCAAGCTATAAGTAAATAAGATTTCAAATGGTTCCCTGCCCTTGTTCACAAATGGTACAAGTCATATTTCTCTGCAAATCAATCAATCTTCACTTTGCCCCTTCACATTATGTATTTCTTTTATTCTTACCCAGATCCATAACCATTTTCACATTATCATTTAGACCACATAACTATGTTTGTATCAACCTTCTGCAAATATTTTGAAATACAAGTACCAAATAGGATATTGTATAGTTAAGGATAGTTCTAGGTCATCACTTTGCACGCCACCAATATTATCTAACAGCTCCTGAGAGCCCATGTTGAATGGATACTAAGTCTCTATATGCAACCGTGTGCGTCTGAATCAGTTATGGGCTTGGGCAATTCGGTCTAATTTGAAAGCTTTTATCCTAAATTTTTGGGGACTGCTACAGGAATGATGAACCCAAGACTTATCCATCACAAGAATGATGCATTTTTTCACGTATCAGTCAATTACTTCTATAAAGGAAAAGAGAAAACAAAATTGTGAATCATGTTGCATTTTGAGTTAAAATCCATTCAACAGTAGGTGGATCAAAACTACCGGAAAGAAGGATGCAAGTAACACAAGTATCACAATTGTATAACCCACCTTATCAGAAGAAGAGACTGGGACAAGGATGATCCAGATGAAGGCATCATTTACATAAAATAGAAAGCGCAGTCCGAGAAACTATCATTTTGGAAAAGCTATCGTTTAAACATTATTTAAGCTATCGTTAGCGGCTCTTTTTTTGTTTGTAGCGGGTTCTCTCACCAGAGTATTTCAAATTTCCCTTTCCTATAAGGCTTACTATGATTCACATGGGGATTACTATGATTCACATGGGATTTTCTGGTGTGGTAGCATTCTTTCTTGTTCATGTTTTTAAGGTAAATTATGTACTTCTCATTATTGTACTTATATTTGTCTTCAATCCATTTATTAAATTGTAGTAGCTTATATTTGTTTTCAATCCTATGATTGCCATCGGATTGGTCGAATATTTATTGATGTGTGTTACAGCAGCTTCACTTCTCTTTACATGGGTTATCATGTTAAAAATGTCATGAGCAAGACATACTCCAACCACGGACTTTCTGTCAACAATATTATTTGCCACACGCCTCGTCTCTCTTTTGGTTTGCCTACCTACTTATTCGTTTAATTTTAAATCACCCAAATCATGACAATATGTAAAAACTATGTTCTTTTTGGCATTTATTCTACCTTTTTTCCCCGAGGAAAGGCTAAAGTTGCACATATGTTTATAAGGTTCTGAACTATGATATTTGGCCTGATTAGAATTTATTACTTTCAGTTTTGGCATATTAACAATATTATATTCGATCAAATGGATGAACCCACTGCATACATCATCAGGTGTAGTTAAACTTTCTCATCAAAGCCAAACATGCATCATGTCTTATTCTAAGTTATATGAAATTATTCATATTCATCCATAAAAGGCCTGCTCAGATACTTCCTTTGGGTATTCTTTTCACAGGTAGTTAAATGCAAGTGTAATGGCAAATGTGCATGTTTCATGTATCAAATTAACCCCTTGATCACATTTTCTCCCTCCAGTACCTTTTTTTTAATATTCATATTTTGTTCTTCATGCAGATATTGCATGACAATATTACACGAGGAATGTTGCAAACATTAGCGCTCTAGCATTGTAATTAGTTGGCATCTAGTGCAAAATCTAATTGATGAAGATAATATATATGTATACACAATCATATTTCTTACCTGTATGGAAAGTTTTATTTCCAGATGTTTGCTTCTTAAAATAAGTATAAATAAATTTCTGCATTTGTTGTTGTATACTTAGCTTCTACTTTTCCTAAATCCTATCAATTGACTTGAGTTTGATGGTCTGACTGCTCCAGGATGTTACTCCTGTCAAGATGACATTTCAAATGTAAGACATCAATCAAATTCAATGTTTACATGTCCTAAATGAGACATACCCCCTTAATGATATATTCTGTAACTTTTGCAGATACACCACGTGTGTAATTCCCATAAGTGTCTTCTTTACATCAAGCCTTTGGTATGCTCCTTAGTGCACTTATGCCAATGTTGTTTTTTTAAAAATCAGAGCATTAGGAAGATTTATTCTTTCTTTAGTTTCATGGTCAGTTTGCTGTATTAAAGTACACTTCACATTGTTACAGCAAAAATAGTACCCAAACAAATTTATCAAATACCTATCCCAATTTTCAGAAGAACCTGATGTATGAACATGTTTGCATAATTAGAAATAGAGAACCAGTAATCTTATCAAGCTTAATGGTCCGGCTTCTTACAATTGTAATTAAAAAGATTTGAGTGATTTGTTTTGAAGCACTTCAATCTTCCTATGCAGAATAAATTTGTATTGGCGCATAATTGTTGAACGAACATACAAATTTCACAATCCCTTTTCATTAACCAATAAAAAAGAAATCAGTAACCCCTAAAAACAATAATTCTGTAATAGATTCAAAAAGCAAAAAAAAAATCACAATGAAGTAGAGAAGCAAATCCCGACGAAAAAAATGAAAAACTAAAAAATACAAAAAAGTTAGGGTTTTCAAATATACCGATGCCGGCGGGTGGGATCTCCTCCGTGGATGAAGGACGTGATGAGCAGCTGTAAAACAAAAACAAAATATTAGAGGAGAAAATAATCGGAAGATAGGAGGGAATAAAAAATAGAGAAGAAGAAGAAGAAGGAGCGGTTCGCTGACCTAGATAACCGAGAAGGATGAGAGAAGTCCTTTGACATAGATGACCGAGAAGGATAGGAGGAGAGCGGCTAATGCACAGAGTAGAGCGAGAAGGAGGAGGGAAGAGAAATTTTAGGGGGGAAATAGAAATATTTAATGGGAGTAGGGAAA
The DNA here is from genome assembly GCA_029216955.1 of Iris pallida. Lineage (NCBI taxonomy): Eukaryota > Viridiplantae > Streptophyta > Magnoliopsida > Asparagales > Iridaceae > Iris > Iris pallida. The sequence goes on along the minus strand of JANAVB010010794.1, from coordinate 6,872,122 downwards.
GTCCTCCCTTTACTTGTGGACTAGGGAAAGTTTTTTTTTTTTTTTGGGGGGGGGGGGGGGGGGATTTTATGATGGGAGGAATATTTGGAGAGAAAAAAGTGGCACAAAAAAAAAAAAGTTGCACCTATTTTCTATTTCTGCTGACCAAGTCCAACAAATATTTATAGTTATTAAATTATAATTATTTTATTAAATTTATTTAGTAATTTTTTATTAGTGATTGAATAGTCCCAAATATTTATCACAAAACCACAAAAATATTTAATGTGTTTTTATTCAATGATCAAAATTCTAAATAATTTTTCATAAATTTAGAATCACTATAGACCGTAAATAAAATAAAGAAATGAAGGCATGGGTAAACTGTAATCGAGAGATAGAGAAGAAAATAAAATACTAGAGAGAGAATAGAGACTAGCTGTATTGGATTTTTAGATTCTCGTATTCGGATTCGAATTTGAATATTGATACATACATGATCGTTTCTCTATATTAAATAAGGCTTAGAATGGTTCAAAAATGAGTCGTCCAAATCGTATGTATAATATTTTACTTATTAATATATAAAATTAAAAAATAACTGTTGTATATGTTTTCTTCTTACGTAGTTGTCAATTTTTTAAAAAAATAACAAAAAATATAATAATATATTCAGAATTAAAATTATATTTAGACTAACTATATGGTATTATCTATAAACACATACCAAAGATTCAAAAAATATATTTATAATAAATCATAATTAAAATACAATTAATTATATTTAGAATATTATAATACAATTTAAATCTTTATCTATTTTTTTAAAATAATACCATAGATCATTTTTATACTTGCAACGCACGTAAAGTAGACTAGTGTTGTAGTAAATATTTTTTTTATACTCTAGGTAAGTTGTTGTTTTGCTAGACGAAAAGAGAGATAATCTGACAAAATTAATATGATCTTTTTTCCGCCTTTCAGCTTTTGCTGGAGTTTATACAGGATATCGCAGGAAGAAGAAGAATGATAGCATTAACTAACATAATGTACAATTGTACATGTATGTGTCATATATTAATTTTGGTTGCTTCAACACCAACTATCATCAATAGGTTTTAATCGGACCAGAGGGGAAGATGCTAGATTGTCAGATGTCATTTGTTGAAATTAGAAGGGGTAACTACCAATGATGGACTTTAAATTTTGAGGCATGAGACAAACTCTAAAAGTTGTGCCCTCAAAGCTTATTGCTCGTATAATTTTTTTTTTGTGGACAGCAATACATAGTATCAACACAAAATTTAAGAAAAATAAAACAATATAATATACAAAATATATGTCATAATGAAATACTAATAAAATTGAAGATATTCCAAGCAGAAAAATAAATTTGATGTTCTAAACAAATAAATAACTAATAATGTTTCGAATAATTCTTATGATAATAATAAAAAACTCAAAAATTTGTAACTTGTTCTCTTGTTCAATTAATCCAAGAGGACATAGAGAGATAGAGGATATTGACCACGATGGAAGAAAAAAAGGGGATTGGCAACGACAGAAGGGTATAAGAAGATTTGGAGCATCAGACTGTTATATCAGCAACAGAAGGGAAGAGGATTTAAGTTTGACAGCGACTGCGCCAATTTTTTTTCTTTATTCTGACTAACTGATTTGTCTTTGGTAATATAGTATATGACATTTAGATATTCTAAAATTTTGGGCCTGAGGCACCCCCTTATGGGCCTCATATCGAGCCCCACTATAGTAACTATGACATTTCAAATTTTTGAGTTGTCTTCAAACAAATTTCTAAACAAATTCATAATATTATTTAGTTGATGCACTTATAAGATTTTTAAGGGAACCCAAAAAGGAAATTAAGCAAACTGATAGGACTGAAAACTCCAATCCTTGTGTACACTTTATGAGGAGTAAGATATTTGCATAGAAAGTTATACATCTTTCAATACTAAAACATAATTCTTGAACCAACATGAGCAGGTCACGATTGAGACAAACAAGAACTATAATAGAAACATTAAAAAATTATCAAAGGTAATTGAACAAAAAAGACCAATAATCTAGGGTGTAAAAGCAAAGTAAGTTGTAAAAACAAATAAAGAAAACTTATTTATCTCGATGATTACGCTTTAAAAATTCTAATAGTTGTTAGATATTTTTAATAATTCATTAATTGAATATATGGCGCACCCTAAGCTAAAGCAGCATTTTAAATAGTAAAATAGAGGTGGAGGAGTCATGTTTTTACAAGAAATAATATTATAACAAGCAAGAAGCGGTGGAAGGGATTAATGCAAGAAGCTGATACATTAGGTCTATCTTTCGAAGCCATGGAGGGGATGGGTTCACCATGTGACAGATTCATTTAATCATGAACTGCTACCAAGTGAGGTGTTGACCTAATAAGACAAACATTTCAAATAATTTCATCCTAGAAATATTTTAAAGATATATTTACAACAATGTCTAAATATTGTAAAATACACGTAGCTTACAACATTTTATACAAGTTGTTAAATATAACCCTTTATACTAAAAATAAAATTTATAGCTTCCTTTATAAATTAAGGATAATTTTAGTAACCCATTTAAAAATCTTTGGACATTGTAAAAGCTCCCTTAGAAATTACAATTTTTTTAATTTTAATTATTCATATGTTGGTGAGTCAATTTAAATCATTACAAATACAAGTTTCATAATTTTTTTTACTAAGTAGATTTTTCATACTTTATACATAAAAAAGTAGAAGAAGACTGGTCATAGTACAGAAGAGAGTAGAGTGGGTCCCAAACTTTTTTTAGCTCCCTTAGTCCTTTACTTTTTTGTTGCAAGTTGTAATTGTTACCATGTCCTCTACCACTGGACCCTATTTCGTAGGGTAGGGTCATGAAACTTTTTGGAAGATGGTCAAAGAATGGCGCGTTGAACAGAAGTTGGGTTGCAATGACTCATTGATTCATAATTGGGTTATATGCAATTGATGTTATTGTTGGGTAACGCCTTACTGTTGTTTGGTTATTGTAGTAAATGAATGTAACTAATATTTAGTGCTTGCATGCTCTCTCGATGTGCAACTATTTGATTAATCTCACACAATTACATGTTGTTACTAGCAACAAATTGACTTACTTTATTCCTTTAAATTCTTTATCAACTCAAGCAAATTTAAAACATAGAATATGACACCATACACAATATCAAAATTAATACTTTGTCGACTAGTCGTAGCATGTAATAACTAATTTAGAAAATAAAAGATGACTTCTATATTTTGGAAAAAGGAAAAAATATGGGGAAATTCACCTCCCCTCTTCCGCCCCACCACCACCACCACTACAACACACATACATTTAAGAAACGTGTAACTTATGATGGGGTGTCTTTTTTTGTCAAACGTATGGATATGGATATGCAATTTAAAATAGTGAAGACAAATACATTCACAACGTTTATTTATAGTGGCAGAATAAAATAATTTTGCAATAATGTATTAACATTGTGAAATACATAACTTTTACAATATTTAGAAAAGTTGATGAATATAACCCTTTTATAATAATTTTTAAATATTGTATAATCCATACACAACATTTATTTAATGTGGTAAAATAAAATTAATTTTACAACATCGAAAAAATATTGTAAAAGCTAAAAAGTTTACAACAGTTGTTAAACGTTGTTTAATATGACATTTTCACAATATTTTAAAAATTGTCAAACGTAATAACTTTGACAACATGAAATAAATGTTGTTGAAACTAATAAGTTTTACAATGTTAATAAAATATTGTTGAAGGCAGTGATACACAACTTTTTTGAATGACCATTGTAGAAGCCTTAACGTTTGAATATAAAATGTTGTTTGCACATATATTTTACAACGTTTTTAAAATAAAGGTTGTAGAAGACCCCCTTTTTTATAATGTTTTCAGGATGTGTTGTAAATGAAACGTTGTAAAAGGGATTTTTTCTTGTAGTGTTACGGGAGAGGAAAAGAAGGGGCGCGGCCGTTGGCCGTTCGGGAAGCCGAGGGGGTCGACCTGCTCGCGAACGTTGAGAAAGGAAAGGTTTTTCTTTCCTCTGCTGATGGAAATTGGTTGTAAGAAAGGAGAGAGTTTAAGAAATTTTGTTAAAAGGGAAGATAAAATTCTCTTTTCTTTATGAAAACTCAATAATATTATATCAATAATATTTCAGATTTCGAAAACCAAAAATTTGCTTAGATTCGAACTTGGGTTCGGGAATAGGTCCGGGACTCGGGAACGAGTTCAGGATAGGTCTGGTCTAACTCAACATTCCAGGAAAAATATAATTTTCAAAAAAATGATTTTTCCTAAAAATACATTTTTTTCCTAATTTAACAATTTAATAATGATTTAATAATAATAAGCTAAATGAATTATTTAATTAATTAACTAAATTTTTTTTTACATGTTTGCCTAAAATTCCAGAAATAGTAATTTAATTTAATTAGTAAATAAAATAACACTAAATTAATTAATAAAATTACGGGTTTCACAATCTTCCCTCCTTAAGAAATTTCGTCCTCGAAATTTAAAGGATAGGGTTAGAAATTACCTCAGGTCTCAACAATATGGATACTACTCCCGCATCTCATCTTCTCGCTGCCATAGACTCGCCTGGGGAATCGTGCCTCCACATAACTCTAACTATGGGATTACCGAAGTCCTGGTCTTCTTCTCGTCTCTGTCCAAAATTTCCACTGGCTTCTCTGGCACTGTGAGGCTCGGTCCAATCTCCAGCTCCGAATGATCCAGAATGTGACTCGGATTCGGGATGTAGCGTCTGGCTGTAAAATATGAAAACGTTGTGCACGCCTTCAAGATTAGCTTAGAGCTAACTGATACGCTACTTCTCCAATTCGGCTCAAACTTCAAATGGACCGATATATCTGGGACTCAGCTTCCCAGCTCTGCCAAACTGATCGTTCCTCTGGTAGGAGAATCTTCAAAAAAAATACTATCTCTTTCTTCAAACTCCAGTGGTCGACGACTGCTATCAGCCCAATGCTTCTGTCTGTCTTGGGCAATCCTGAGCTTGTCCCTGATCACCTTTACCTTCTCTGCTGTATCAGTCACCATTTTAGGTCCAAGCAGTACTCTTTCTCCTACGTCGTCCCATGCAAGTGGATGCGACAACGACGTCCATAAGAGCTTCAAATGGTGTCATACCAATGCTAGCTTGGTAAGTTGTTGTAGGAAATTCCACCAAATGTAAGTGGTCCTCCAAAGACCCTCTAAATTCTATGACGCAAGATTTCAGCATGTCCCTAGCGTCTGGATGGTCATCTCTGATTGTCCGTCAGTTTGGGGATGGTAGGCTGTGCTGAACTTCAGTTTTGTTCCCAAGCTGTCATGCAAACTCTTCCAAAAGTGAGAGGTAAATCTAGTATCTCGGTCAGATACAATACTTACCGGAACTCCATGAATCCGATAGATATGCCGCATGTACAGTACCGCCAACTTCTCGGTGGTAAACCAACCTTGAAGGGAATAAAGTGAGCTGACTTCGTCATTCGGTCCACAATAACCCAAATGACGTCCTTTTCTCTTGGGATCGAGACAATCATGACACAAAGTCCATTGTTATATGTTCCCACTTCCACTCCGAAATGTCCAGCGGCTGTAAAAGTCCTGCGGGTCTCTGTCTGCTAGCTTTCACTTATTGACAAATCAAGCATCTAGCCACAATCTGGATACATCCTTTTTCATTCCATACCACCAAACAATGGTACGTATATCCTGATACATCTTATTAGCTCTAGGATGTATGGAACTGCGATTGGTGCACTTCTTGCATCAGCTCATTCCTCAGTTCGCCAGATGGTACACACAGCCTCGTACCATTCTTCAATGCTCCGTCACTGGCGATAGAGAATCCTTCAAGTGTTCATGCCAGCACTTGATCTCTGAGTTGCAAAGTGTCTTGTCTTGGAATTGTGTCTCCTTGATTTTGTCCATCAGACTTGAATGCAATTGCAACTACATCATAGTTGATTCAGCTCCAGGTACAATAGCTTCTCGCCCCAGTTCCTTCATCTTTTCCTCAGGCAGTATAATCTCCAGACCAAGCTTCTCTATGTCCTCCAACAAGTGCCACTCCTTAGTTAAGAACATCGCCACTGGGTATCGACTAAGTGCATCTGCAACCACATTAGCCTTACCCGGATGGTACTGCAAGTCGATATCAAATCCTTCATCAGCTCCAGCCATCTTCTTTGTCTCATGTTCAGCTCCTTCTGAGTGAAAACATATTTCAACTTTTGTGGTCTGTATATATTTCTACCTCTCTCCATAGAGATAATGCTTTCATAGCTTCAAAGCAAAGATGACTGCAGCAAGCTCCAGATCATGTGTGGGATAGTTTTTCTCATGAGTCCGTAATTGCCTAGATGCGTAAGCAATCACTTTCCTATGTTGTTGAAGAACGCAACCCAGTCCTTTTCCAGAGGCATCACTGTAGATTGAGAAACCGCCGGTACCTGCGGGTGCGCAAGTATCGGTGCTGTTGTAAGTCTCTTCTTCAGTTCCTCAAACGATGCCTGGCAAGCTTCCGTCCAGATGAACTCTTCATTCTTCCGAGTGAGCTTCATCATCGGTTCAGCAATCTTGGCAAAATCCTTTACAAACTTCCGGTAGTAGCCAGCCAAGCCCAAGAAACTTCTAATTTCAGCAACTGAGCTTGGGGTAGACCACTTCTTAACAGAAGCTATCTTCTTAGGGTCCACCGAATTTCCTTCTTCTGTGAGAACATGGCCAAGAAATCTACTTTGTCTAGAAAGAATTCACATTTGGATAGCTTACCATATAACTTCTCTTTCCTCAAAGTTCCCAAAACTTTTCTGAGGTGCTCTTCATGCTCCTCTTCAGTCTTTGAGTAGATCATGATGTCATCGATGAAGACAACGACAAACTGATCTAGGTATTCATGGAAAATCTTGTTCATAAGGTTCATGAACATAGTAGGAGCATTCGTCAGTCCAAACGACATGACCAAGAATTTAAACTGCCCATACTTGGTGTTGAATGCCGTCTTTGGAATATCCTCCTTCCTGACCTTGATCTGATGGTAGCCGGATCTGAGGTCTATCTTCGAGAACACCTTGGCTCCACTTAGTTGGTCAAACAGGTCATCGATCCGGGGCAGAGGGTACTTGTTCTTGATGGTGATGTTGTTCAGCGCCCGGTAGTCGATGCACATCCGTACAGTTTCGTCCTTCTTGGACACAACTAAGACAGGTGCTCCCCAGGGTGAAGCTCCATCTCTGATAAATCCAAGTACCTTCAGCTCATTGATCTGGTCCTTCATCTCCTTTGCCTCCGGTTGACTCTGTAGCATCCCTTAAAAATAGGGGAAGAGCCGCGGACTAGGTCAATGGTGAACTCTATGTCTCGATCTGGGGGTAACTCGGGAAGACTATCAGGGAAGACATCCATAAATTCTGCTATGATAGGATGGGGCGGTCCGGGTTCTTCTGTGATAGAGGTGTAGGTAACACACTCCATATCCTCCGGAGTTCGAGAGATTTCAAACTCCGGCTCTCCAGGTGGGCTGAAGACTACACATCCTCTGTGACAGCCTATCAGAGCATGCTGCTTACTCAACCAGTCCATCCCTAGGACTACATCATAGTTGGGTAAGGGCATCACAAGCAAAGGTGCTATAAATTGGTGGCCATATTCTGGAAGGTTTAGGATATAAACATAAGCAAGGTAGCCTACCAGTCTATAATCAAACAAAAAAATTTAGTTATATATTTCGGTCCTATGTTGTGACAATTTAATGTTCTAGTGTTCTAAATATTTCTAGATATTTTTCCTAAGTCGTTGATCGGACCTGCATGGACCACCACTAAAATATGTCACGACTCGGTCCCAATTTCTTGGGTCGAATCGGATCATGCCCAGCCTGTACCGTTGTTGAGACGGCGGCAGTAAGCTGTATCACTCATACAGGTAATCAACAACACAGACTAATTGCCACAACTTAATATTCCGATAATTAAAACTTGTCCAACAAAAGTTTTAAATACAAACCACAACTGAAATAAAATATTGTTTTCCACATAATCATAAACTAAAAATAATCTAATTAGCAGTCTCCTCATCATCATCCTCTGGTAGAACAGCCGGGTACAACTCAGGGTCATAGTAGCTACTAATCAGAAGCTCTGCATCATCATAGAACCTAAAAAATAGTCTCCAGTCAGGAGGGAGCAAAGTACAATTCATGATAATTTAACAATTGAAATATAATAGTGTTATGCATTTTTAAACAATTTAAAATAAGTATTTTTCCAGCAGTTAAAACATTGTGATGTGAATAGACAATGAATATGACCGGATTGGGTTGTACAGTTGTATCCTATTGATACGATATGGCTTATCCCCGTGTGTATGAGGGGTAAGCTAACAGTCATTATACTATTTGTTTGTGGTCATACTCATTACACTACTCCTCCAGTACCCAACAGTTAATCAGTCAATGCTCTCCGAGAGAGAGTTTCCGTGTTGCGTCGTGTTTAAACTTGCAATAAAACGATTACTAAATAATTGTAAACTACCACAAAATGTACTTGCCTTGGTTTGACTGGAATGAGGGTAATGCCTCCGAGATTTTCAGACTTGTCCTCGAAATCCTACAATCGAGAAGTCTGCCTTAGATTTCAAAAATTGCCATGCTAGATGTGCTTACAATATCTAAATTTGTCCTAGTCAATTTTAATCTTTATTATACTAACACAACACAACTCGATTATCTAATGCGTTACATTTAATTATGTTGGAAAGATCATTTTTATATTTAATTTCGAAAAACTTTGTATTTATCGGTTTATTGGCAAAACTTGGTATTTTTATAATTTATATAATAAACTATATTTTTCTTTAAATGAGAAGAACGTGAATTTCTAAAACGTGTATAATTGTTTATCATTTCTAAATTTTTACTTTTTCGAACAAAATCAAAAAAGTATGAATACATTACTAACTACTACAAAATTTGCAGACATAAATGGGCTTATGCCCTTACAGATCATTTTACATGAATTAAATAAGAAGAAAAATATTAGTTAGTCCCTAAAATCCTACAATTTAATTACAAAATAAAACTAGTAATTAAATTAAATTAAATTAAATTAAATTTTGAGTCTCAGACTTTGGCCCAATCATCAAAAATAGCTAATGCCTCAACGTCCGGGTAATACCGGTTTCGTTTGCATTTCGCTAAGGGCCCATGGACCAGTACGGTCGTCGCCCAAAATTTATTTTATAATATTTTTGAAAACTGATTTGAAATCCATTTATAATTTTATAAAATTTTGGCAGCATTCCCTTTATTTTCGGGATAACCCAAAACTGGGAAATGCCAGAAACCCAATAAACTTGTCCCAAACCAGGGAAAACCCATCAATAATTCCAGAAACTATTTATATATAAAAGTAATCCACATAAACATTCCGAAAATATTTGGAAAACCCGAAATAGGATCGGAACATCACTGCAAATAAACTATCATTCGGAAAAATCCGAATTAAAAAACTAATCCAAAAATTCCATGAACTTTTCCGAGACAAACTCGGAAATTCCGAAATTAAACCATCAGAAAATTTCCGAAATTCTGAATTTAAACAGAAATTCTGAATACAGAAACTTTCCCGAATCAAATCTCGGAAATTCCGAGAATTCGATGAAACCACAGAACCAAATGGTTTCGGAAAATCCGAAAACCAAGACGTAAACCAAAGACCGAATTCCCGGGGGAATCGGGGGCCAATACTCATCATTGACTATAAACCCAAGGGACAACTACTGAGATTAACAGAGATTACCCAAAAGCTTGGTGACGGAATCCGAAGGGTAGCCTCGGACTCGGAACACGCCGTCACGACTCTGAAGTCTCCGGGCAGCGTCACAGAGCGCTACGAAAACAACGAACATCGCTAAATCTGAGGCGGAAAGCGATCTACGGAAACCGAATCAGCGAATCGAAAACGGCAGGGAGTCGACGGCGTCAGGGCGAACGCGGACAGGGGTCAGGGCCGGAGAGGCGCCGCAGGGGCGAGGCTTCGGTGGCCGGCGGCTGCGGGCGCGGATCGGGTGGCGGCTAGGCACGGGTCGGCCGGGACTCGGGCAGAGGGCGCTGGTCGGCCGGCTGGGGTTGGTCGTCGGGCTCGGGTCGGCCCAAGGCTGGTCGGGTGGCCTGGCGGTGGCGCCGAGGAAGGGTCGGTCGTCGTCGGGGTGGCGGAGCTCCGCCTAGGGCACAACAATTTGGGGAAAAATGATTCTGGAGATGGTGATGGAAATGGGAATGAAGATGGGGTTTTATAGGGTGGAGTATAGGAGTTTACGGGAAGGTAAAGAAGGGCGCGGCCGTTGGCCGTTCGGGAAGCCAGGGGGTCGACCTGCTCGCGAACGTTGAGAAAGGAAAGGTTTTTCTTTCCTCTGCTGATGGAAATTGGTTTTTAAGAAAGAGAGAGAGTTTAAGAAATTTTGTTTAAAAGGGAATATTAAATTCTCTTTTCTTTATGAAAACTCAATAAATATTATATCAAATGATTTTCAGATTTCGAAAACCAAAATTTGCTTAGATTCGAACTTGGGTTCGGGAACAGGTCCGGGACTCGGGAACGAGTTCAGGATAGGTCTGGTCTAACTCAACATTCCAGAAAAAATATAATTTTCAAAAAAAATGATTTTTCCTAAAATACATTTTTTTTTCTAATTTAACAATTTAATAATGATTTAATATATATAAGCTAAATGAATTATTCAATTTAACTGAATTTTTTTTACAGGTTTGCCTAAAATTCCAGAAATAGTATTTAATTTATTTATAGTAAATAACACTAAATTAATTAATAAAATTACGGGTTTCACAGTAAGAGGGGCTTTGGCGGCGTATAGTTTCATACAGTGATTTGGTGGAGAATTTTCCATTCTTATCATTGGTACGTCCACCAGTGTCTGTCCATACCGTCACCATCCTGAAGGGATATCTCCAGAATCGCTTTGTATTCTAGTGGCGAGAACAGCTCGGTTAGTCGGTTATTGTCCACGTCCTGGTTATGGGATCCATAAGCTCCCGTACCTTCGTCAGACCCTCTGGTGGCCTGTTATCTACTCTAATATGTGCCCAGTGATATTTGGGATCCATGGGTCGTCGTAGCTAGATGCTAACCCATCCCTTTTGATCTTCCAACAGACATTGTCTTTCATCGAACTCCTTAATTTAAGCATGCTGGACCACGTCGGGGAAGCATGCTGTGGCTTCGGGACACTCCAGAATGATCGATTTTGGAGGTAAATTTTCCGAAGAGTTGAACCCATAATAGTTGTGGTTCTTCAAGGAACCTCCAAATAAACTTGCCAATGAGTGCACTATTGACCGTCTCCGGCTTCCAAAAGCCCAATCCTCCTTTAATCTTTGGTTTTGTGAAAGCTCCCATGGGAGGAAGTGCATACGTCGTTCTTCGGGTGTATGTCCCCACCAGAAGTTACGCTGCTGTCTCAAGAGCCCTTTGTGACCTTCTTTGGAATAGTGTAATGGAAGGAAAAAAAAAAATTAAAGGTCTGAACTTCAGTTGGACATGTCAAACTTAAACTCTAAACTGATATAAAATTCAGGATCTAACGCTAATTAGCCCTCAAGTTAACATAATTTGGTGAAATTAAACTCGATTATTAGGATACCCAAATTGGGAAACAGCCTCATAGGAAATCAAATTGATGAGAGAAGCCCAAAAAGGATGGAACAGAACCCAAGAAGTAGCCTAGTGGACTTTAACAAACTACAATGAAAAGCCAAGGCCAATACAGTTTGAAAAAGAGGCAATTAAAGCATTAGATCTAACCACAGTATCCAAATCCCTTTATGAAATTCGGAATGAGTTGGAACCTGGTAGCTTTCAAGAATTAATGGCCAACCTTAGGCAAATCATGAATATTCACAAGTTTATTCATGCAAGAACTAAAGATGTTAGATCATTGACTACTATGTCTATATGTTTGATCGTTTCTTCTAGGCTAATTTGCATTTAAATACGTTGAACTATCCCCTTTTGACACTTGGACAACCTGAACTACTATTTTGAGCACTTAAATACTTTGAACTTGTAATTGTAAAGCTTTTGGCAATTCACCCCCTCCATGTCAACCGTCAAACTTCATGGTCACACGTGGCAAAATTTGACATTTTTACTCCTGGGTCTCGTTTGGTTCACGGAATGGGAGGAAAGAAAACCAATTTTTTGACTTTTTTTTCCTTTGAAAAATTATAATTTTTATTTATTTCATTTTTGATGTTTGAAAATGCTAAAAAAATTGAAAGTAAGTAATACTTTAATGTGAAAAGTGATTACTTGTTTAGATGAATGGAATCAACTTTTCTATCCAATAATTCTGCGAACCAAACGAGACCTAAAATAGAGAGAAATTACTCTTTAGGTTGTTTTTAAATAAACAAAAAACAATTCCCCCCTAACAACTCCCTCTACTTTTTCGGCCATTGTCGACAAACTCTTTCCGTCGTTGACCTCCTCTCCCCTTTTCCCTCATGCACCACACTGATGCCGCTTCTTGCTGCAGCACTAGCAGCCCCCCCCCCCTCCCATTCAATGCAGCCACCAACAACAAACGACATCGTCAGGGACGGTGCAAGAGCAAGATGGCGAGGAAAGAGGAGGTCGTCGGCAATGCCCGGAAGGGAGGGTGAGGTGGTTATGTTACGATTTTTCTTGCTATATTTCTTTTTAGATTTTCTTTGAAAAAGTTTTTTTTTCTTAAAGGGGAAGCTGTTAGGATTAGGCTTTTGTTTTATTTCCTTACAGAAATCAATTATTACAGGGGGTATTATTGTTTGGAAAAATTTGAGTGGCACCCCACATTTGTTACGCTTATTTAGGTGCACCCACATGATTACATTAATGCATAACACCCCCCACTTTGGACGGTTTCTGTCTAAAACTAACGGTCAACCCCGTTGACCAATTTTTTTTGACGAAAATACCCCCCATCACCATATCATCATCAACTCATCACCACCACCATCCACCATCATCACCGCCCCCCCTCCCGCTCGCCCCCTAGCCCCTACCGCCGCGCGCTGCTGCTGCCGCCGCACGCTGCTGCTGCCGCCGCGCGCTGCTGCTGCATATATATATATAATATATATATATATATATATATATATATATATACATACAGAGAGAGAGAGAGAGAGCGAGAGAGAGAGAGAGGGGGGGAGGGATCCACATCCTCGATTTTTGTATCCCCAAACATTCTCATGTTAACAACCGTTGGATGTTCTTTCAAGTCATCTAATCTTAATCGTTGATTTGAATTATTCAAATTAATGGTTAAGATTAGATAACTTAAACAACATCCAACGGTTGTTAACATGGGGATACTTGGGGATGCAAAAAATAAGGGAACGCGCATCCCTTCTCATATATATATATATATATATATATATATATATATATATATATATATATATATATATATAACAAAACAAGACTTTATTGAAGAAAAAGTAGGAAACATACTACAGCAGACAACAAAATTCAAAAATCAAAAGAAGACCGAAAAAGGGGGAAAATGACACAAGCGCGTGGCCCGAAAAGGGGGGCTCGGTCCGCGAGGGAGGGGGACCCGAGGGAAGGGGTCGCGTCCCGAGGCAGCCCAAGCGGCACGACGCCCGAGGGGACGCCAGGCCTGATACGAGCGCGGAAGGGTGCTCCGCCCGAGGCTGGCCAGCACGAGAGGGAGGGTGGTGACGCCGGAGGGGGGGCTCCACCCACAGCGAAGAGACGGTCGCGACACCGGGGACGGAGCCATCGCAAACCGACGAGGGGGACCGCGATGCCGGGGTAGGACGGCCACTGGAGGGAGCTGAAGGGCCCGAACTAGAGGCGCAGACCGGGGCCACATGGCCGAAGAGGGGAAGAAGGAGGGGCCTCCGGCGCTGGAGGCCGAGCGGCCACTGCCTGGTGGGGGGCCACCGTCGGAAGGGCCGAGCGCCGGGAAGGCGGAGGGGAGATGATGGAAAGAAGATCAGGGAGGGACGACGGAGGCGGAGAGCGCCGGCTGAGGGCCTCAGGTGGCTCCTGGGGCTAGAAGAAGTGGTTCGACCCCGACGACGATGCGGAGGGGTGACCAGAGCCGTCGAGGGCAGAAGCGTGCCAGTGGGGCGCGACCGATTGAGCTGGAGGGTAAACCAGTACCACCGAAGGGTGGTGGGGTCCTGGAAGTAGGCCGTCGTCGAGGAGGGATGCGCGACGGGATAGACGACGGGCTGGGGGAGGGGGTCCGCTACCGAGGCGGGAGGAGACACAGCGGGAGGTTGCTCCGGGAGAAAGGCCACATCCGGAGGGAGGGGAGGCGCCGGCGGGGGTGCCAAGGTGGGTGGTGCGAAGAGGAAAGGAGACGGTGTTGGCCCAATGAATGTATCATGTTTTTGAATATGGTTAATATGTTTAGTTTAGCATTTCATTATCACTAATCTTTATACTATCACTATAGCATTTCTACTTATACTTATACCTTTGGTGATATATGCCTATTGGTTTACATATTAGTGATATGAGCTTTCTATCTTAAATTTAATCGAGTTGCCAAAATCAAAACTATGTTTTTGATTGTGGTTATTCAATTAAGTTTAATCATTATGATATCACTAACATTTATGCTATCACCTTAGCACTTATACTTAAACTCAGCATTGTCCTAATGTGCATTAAACTTATCACACTTGCTACTATGTATATTGTTTTGTTCGTCTAACATGTACATGCAGAAAAGCAATAAGCAAGATCAATGTGGACATATGCAATGAAGAAATCATGGTGGACCAAAGACGACGGATCCCACAAGATTTCTCTGAACCACCCGACGACATCTCCGGAGCCATGCACTCGGGGGATATCTTTGGACAGCTGCCGCCAAGGGAAAAAGCCAGCACCTATCAAAGGAAGAAGCCAAGCCATGCCATCATTATTTCATGACTCTGAAGAAGCCTGCACTTGATACAGTATATCTGGAGTCTGTAATGAGTCTTAGGAATAATTGTAAACACAATAAATGGATGACAAAATCGAAAGCTAGGATAGAAACTAGCCCAAGATCATTTTCGGCTAGAAACCGGCATACCGACGGTATACCGGTGCATACCGACGGTATACCGATTTTGTTCACAGAAAGTTTCTGTCTACAAAATCGGCATACCGACGGTATACCGATTCAATAACGTTGAAAGTCCAACGGTCGAATTTCCAGCATTAAATGATCCCAACGGCTATATTTCGAGCCGTTGCAATCCCAGACCGGTATACCGACGGTATGCCGACTCATACCGGCGGTATGCCGGTCGCTGACTGAAAAGTTTCCTTTGGCTCTTTTCAATGCTTTGGTTATAAATAGCCTTGAACCCCTTCATTCAAGGTTGATGCTTTGAGCCTAAAATTTTTTAAACCACCAAAGCCTATCCACAAACAACTCTAGAAAGCTTTCATTTGCCATCCACAAATTGTGTTAGAGTTATTGAGTTGAAAAGTGAGATCTTCATCTTATTGTATAAGGAGATCAAAACCCATTGTGAGTCTTCGTATCCAAACTCTCGGTTGAAGTTGGAGAGTTTTCGTATCCAAACTCTCGGTTGAAGTCGGAGAGGCCTACAGATTAAAGCTCTCGTGTAAGAAGTTGGCGAGTTCTTCGGATTCAAACTCGTGTGTAACTATTTGCTCAAATAGTAGATTAAATCCGGAGAGAGTTTGGGACTGGATTGCCTCTAGGG
The DNA here is from genome assembly GCA_029216955.1 of Iris pallida. Taxonomy (NCBI): domain Eukaryota; kingdom Viridiplantae; phylum Streptophyta; class Magnoliopsida; order Asparagales; family Iridaceae; genus Iris; species Iris pallida. The sequence continues at coordinate 6,856,305 of JANAVB010010794.1, read as the reverse complement.
AGGATACCAGGATACATCGGGTGTCGGTATTGTTATTGCTTCTTCTCTTGCACTTATATTTTTAAATTGCCAATTAGCTTGTACTAAGTGCTTGATTAGTTAGCTTGACCCTATTCACCCCCCTCTAGGGTTCCTACAGACGGGGGATGGGCAACCGCTAGGGCGGAGGGAGCTCGGGCCTGGGGAGACGGAGGGAGCGATCCAGACGGAGCGGAGGATGGCTCCAGGATGCCGAACGCCAGGGAAGGGGAAGGGGGATCCGGTACGGGGGAAGCAGAGGGAGGGGCTGCGGCCGCTGGGGGGGCGACGCAGCGACGAAGACGGCGGCAGCTCCGGCAGTGGGCGACGGACCTGCGCCGATGAGGGAGGGGGCCGATAAAGACGAAGGGCACCAAGCTCGACGACGCCTACGACGCCGAGGGCGCCGGCAGCTCCGCGGAAGAGAGAAGAGAGAGGGGGGCCGCCGCACCACGGGCAGTCGCCGGAAGGAGAGGCTCCCCACGGGAAGAGCGGCCGGTGGAAGCCCGGCCAGCCGCCGAGACCGGGATGGCCGGGAAAGATGGGGGACCCACGGCGAGGAGGGGGATGCCGGAGGGCGTTCGGCCACCGCCCGGGCACGAGAGGGGGTACTCGAGGAGCGGGCGTGCTCCGGCCAGAGGGAGCCATGCCCAGATCCCTCTCTCCATTTTTATATTCTCATATATATATATATATATATATATATATATATATATCCCCTCTAACCTCCTTTCGATGACCGCATGACCCCCCCCTCGCATGCCCCCAACGGTGGGATAGAGCGGCCCCGGCCAACCGTCGCTCCCAGTTCCTGATCTCCTCCCGGCGCCGTCCTCCTCGAGCCCCCGTTCTCCGCGGTGAGCCCGGCCTCCTCCGCCCATCGTCCGCTTGGACCGCCGATCAGCTAGCCCTGGTCGGGATCGCACCCCCGGGTCTCGCCGCGAAGCTCCGATGGCCCACTCCCCTCTTCCCCTGCTCGAGCGCGACGATCGCCCCTCCCCGGCCATCGGAGGATGGTTTCAGTGGGCCGGACCCCGAGCCCCGCGCACAGTCCCTCTGCTCCGATGGCAGCCTCCCCCGACGGCTCCCCTTGGTGCCGCCCCTTCTCGTTTGGAGATGGTCGCCCCTCCGGCTGGGTCTACCGCAGCCACCCCCGGGGCCTCGAGACGCCCACCCTCCCCGTTCCCGCTCATAGCCCCGTTCGAATTTCAAATCTTTCTCACACTCCGATGGTGGCGAGAGCTTGGGCGCATACCTCTTCCGTGCTCGGTGAGGATATGCGCCCCCCTGGCTTGGATTTTCAGGAGTCTATGCACCCTCTCCGGCCATAGTCTCCTGTCAATGATTGCTATGCGCCCTCCCTTCGTCGAAGGCCCCTGGAGTTGGCGCCCAAGCCCCTGCTATGCGCCCTCTATTCATCGAAGTCCCCTGGAGTTCGTGCCCCCTTCGGGTCATGCGCCCCCATCAGGAGGCTATACGCCCCCTCCGTCTTGTGCACCCTTTACTTACGGCCATGCGCCCCCTCCTGTCGATGGCCGCTTTGCGCCCCCTTCATCCGGCCAGGCGCCCCCTCAGCCTTGTGTGCCCTCCTCATCTGGCCATGCGCCCCCTCATGTCGATGGCCGCTATGCGCCCTCTTTATCCGGCCATGCGCCCCCTCCGTCTAGTAATGTGCCCTCTTCATCCGACCTTGCGCCCCATCCGCCTAGTGCATGTGCCCCGGGTCCGAGGTCGGGTCACTCCTTCTTTGCTCTTGGCGAGGCTGCTAACTTCGCCCTTGCAGCCCCCTCGCGCTCGGTTTTACCGTTCGTAACGAGCAACTCGCCGACCTTACTCCCCCCCACCCTTCCCCGCCTCAGGGACAGCTCCCTCCAACCCTTCCCACTCCTGTAACGACCCTATCTAAAGGTCCCACCTACGCAGCTATCTTGTGTCTGGACCGTGGCACCCTTCGGCCTCTCCCGGCTGAGAACATCGAACTCCCCGACATCGAGTTTCCTACATCAAGCGACGACCACTTTTTACGGGTTCCTTTCTCCACTGCCGAGATTGCCTCCCTCTCTTCCACCCTTGCTAATACGTTCGTGCTTAAATTCTCCTCCGGCTGCCTGAAGATCGAGAAAGCCCGTGAAGCCATCGCCAGCTGGGGACTCTCATCAGCTTACAGGATTGTACCCTCAGACCCCAAGCACATGTTCCTTCACCTCTCGTCCAATCCTGATTACATTAAAGTCTGGGCGAAAGGCACCTCCAGCATTGACGGCCACGTAGTCAAAATCATCAAATGGTCCTCCAATTTTAGCCCTAAAGTCGATTCTCCGATCATCTCAGCGTGGATCACCCTCCCCAACATGTCCCTTGTATGCTTCGCCCCGGCTGCGCTTAAGAGGATCGCCAGCACCTTTGGGTCCCTCGTAGCTATCGCTGAAGAAATCCGCAATCTATCCAAGGGGAACTACGCGAAGATTTACGTGAAACTCGATCTATCCACAGATCTCCTAGCCCAAATCCTACTGGAACTTGGGGGACAGACGATATCCTAGCCGCTGGTGTACGACAACAATATTATCTTTTGCAAGCATTATCAGATGAGAGGCCACACCATACAGCAGTGCTTCAGAGCTCACCCGGAGCTCCAGAAGAAAGCACCCAGAAAGTCGAAAGTCTCTAAGATGGACATCACTACCCACAAAGTGCCAATCCTTCCTGTCACGGCCCAATTCCAAAATATATATAGGAACCTGAGCATGACCATGCCAACTAATACGATCTAGGGTAAGTTTTCAATTTAATGGACGTAACCCTGGATGTACTCCGCTGTAAAGGGGTAACTAAGAGTAACGGATCATCTATATCTCAATCCACAGTAATAAAATGAATACCAAGAATGAACATAATATATTAAAGTTGGCCACCCAATAATATATATGTTCGAACAAGCCCGAGAAGAAATAAGCTTGGTAATAATAGGCTACATAGTAGTATGAAGCAAATATAGGTAGGGATATAAACTGGAAAGAATAAATAGAATATGCCAGAACGCAATATAAATATATACCTGAGACATCGATGCATCATGCAGCGCCTGCCCAGCTACCCTGTACTAACTGCTCAGTGAATACCTGGAGAGATCACCAGGTCCTCAGAGGGACGTAGCAAGATACAGAGATACATGCCATAATATAAATACTGATATAACATAAGGGGGGTGAGCTAACCAGTCTAAGTGAATGTACTTTGAAGATAACCATAGTACGTATGGGTAGGTAAATAAGGATTTGGCGTCGAAGCACGGGCCGACGTCGGATCACGAGCCGAGGCCCCTCATCCGGGTAACACTGAGTGACATGGCCCTTTCTCAGAATTTTGGATGTCCCATACGCCTACTAATTGTCTATCTCTGTCCCTCGGAATGCACAAGTCGTATCTACCACTTGAACATTCTGACTCTCAATGCGAGGTCATAATAACTAGACGCAACCTAATCATTCTATGTACCGGAGCATTGGCCCTTGCACTGGTAGCTAGCCAGATGCGCAAGCTCGTGCCATGGTACGAACTCACTCAGTGTTGTGTCGTGACATGTGTCAAGGTCATGGAAATCATGACTATGATTCCACAACTTAAGGAAGGTCACCTAGGACTAAGTCAAGTACATGAAAATGACAATACCGTCATCGACTATATCCGAGACATCTCAAGGACACACAACTACGTCCACTCTACCAAGTGCACAATACGAATATGAATGAGTAAAATCAGTAATACAAGGCAAGGTATACTTGCCGGGGGTGAAGCAGTGAGCCGATGATGTCCTGCAGACAAATTGCCAAGTCCAAGAAAGGTAGCAGCATAGGAGTCACCATGAACATCGTCGGATGCTAAAATAAACATCACCAATGTTCCCAGAATAAAAAAATAGCTAAAAAAGACTATCCATAAGTCTAATTCTGGACACAGGGACAAAATGGTAATTCGGGTCAAGATGCGGTCCACCGTTGGACCCACAGTGCACCGAAAAAAGTGTCAAGATCAAGGTCATCAAAATATAGCAAACTATATGTCCACGAGTTCAGAATGACGATAAGAACCCAACGGTATGTCCGAAAGTGGATTCCGATGAGCCGATCTCAGAATGGCCCGTTGACCCGGACGGTGGAATCCGGTTTGTACGAAAATACGTGTCGGAGCCCAAGTCCACTAAATATAACAAAGTATATATCAACTAGTCCAGAATGACGATACGAACTCAACGGTATGTCCGAAAATAGATTCCGATGAGCCGATCTCAGAATGGCCCGTTGACCCGGACGGTGGAATCCGGTTTGTACGGAAATACATGCCGGAGTCCTAGTCCACTAAATCTAGCAAAGTATATGTCAACGAGTCCAGAATAATGATATAAACCCAACGATATATCCAGAAGTGAATTTTGATGAGCCGATCTCAAAATGGTCTGTTGACTCGAACTATGGGGCCCGCCTTGTACCAAAATGCGTGTCGGGGTCCACGTCCTCCAAACCAAGCAAATTATATATGAATTCGTGCCAGAACGATGCCACGAGTCTACTGGTGGTGTTAGAATTGGAATCCGGAGTCCCGGGTTCAAAATTAGAATTTAACAAGTTGGAAATTACGAATTTGGACGGCCAACTTTGGCGTCAATTTCAACCAATCAAATAAGTTCACAATGAAACGAAACTTAAGGGACAGAAAGAGGGTTATACCAGCTATACACAGGAACTAGTGGCGCATCAAACGGAGCTGCGATGGCGGAGATACGATGGCGGAGATACGAGCCGACGAAGTTGGCTCCACAAAACTGTCCAAAAATAGTACAATTTAAAGTATCAACTTAGCGGCTGATTTGATGCATCAAACGACAAAATTAATGGATGAAACTTAAGATGAATGAAGAGCTATATACCGAGATTGTAACGGAGGAAGGAGTGTGATGATCCAACGGCTGGATTACCCAGAAAACACGTACGAAGTCGCTGTTTCGAGATGCGTATTCTGGCTTCACCATTCGTGCGCGTCGACGAAACTTCTATTTCGAAGTCAAAATCGACCTCCTGTGAGGCTCGGGGAGGGGACCCACTGCAAGGGGGTGGCACACTGGGCTGCGCACAGCCAAGACACGACGACGACGGCGACCGGAGGCGGCTGGCGGCGGTGGTTGGCTGTCTGCGAGCGCGACCACGTCACGCGCACGAGCTCGCTGCACAGCAGAGACCGCTGCTCACGTGCACGCGTAGGCTCGTCGGGGACTCGTCGGGGCGGCGCCTCCCTCCTGGAGAGTCGCAGGGGGCCGGGCGACCAGGCTGGGGTGGCGCACGACGCTTGAAAGTGGCTGCCTCGACAGCAGCAGCAGTCGCAGCTGTTCGCAGCAGCAGCAGCAACAGCCGCAGCTATTCGAGGAGAAGAAGGAGGAGGAGGAGAAGGAGAATGATAGTGGTGATGGTGGTGGTTGTGGTATTAGTTAATGGTGGTGGTCTTGTTCACGGTGGTGGTGGTGTCAAGGAGGAGGAGATGATGTGGAAGATGATGATGGGGAAGTTGATAAGAATGGTGGAGATGAAGTGAAAATGAAGAGAGAAAATGGGAGGGGTCTGTCGAATTTAGAGTGGGGGTGGGCTGTGAGTAGAGAGAGGAGAGAGGGGAAGTATGGGTGGGGGTGATGGTGATAGGGGGAGTGTATGTGTGACCATGGAGAGAGAGAGAGAGAGAGAGAGAGAGAGAGAGAGAGAGAGAGAAAGAGTGATATATGTATTTATATATATCATCCATATTATTAGGAAGAGAGAGAGATATATATGAAAGAAAAGGAGAGAAAGAAAGTTAAAGGGGAGAGAGAGTTCGGCTAGGAGGGGGATTGGGTGTGCTGGTGTGTGTGTGTATGTGAGAGAGAAGAGAGAGAGAGAAGATATATATATATATATATATATATATATATATATATATATATATATATATATATATATATATATATATATTTTCTGTATATATATATATATTTTTTTTTCTGTATATATATATACAGAATATATATATATATATATATATATATATATATATATATATATATACATAATATATATATATATATATATATATATATATATATATATATATATATATATATATATATATATATATTTTCTGTATATATATATATATATATATATATATATTTTTTTTTTCTGTATATATATATATATATATATATATATATATATATATTTTATGTATATATATATATATATATATATATATATATATATATATATATATATATATATATATATATATATATATATATATATATATACATAAAAAATAATTATATATATATATATATATATAATGAAGAGAGAGGGAGAAAGAGATATTTATATAAAACAGGAATATTTTTTTGTAGGAAAAAAGGGGAATTATACCAGTTGGGTTTATGGGCAGTCATGCGAGGGTCACACCAAATTGGGCTGGGTGTTGGGTCATGTTTGGACAAGCTTAGGCTTGGGTTTGATCAAAATAACAAATTTAAACCATTTAAAAATTACGGATAAAATGGGAACACAAGGAAGATCAACTTGGTGGCACGCAAGTGGCACGTGCATAGTAGGCTCAAAACAGGCCAGCACCATATATTGGATCTAGCAGATTGGACCGATGTCGGGCCCAGAAATTAAGTTGGAAGTAAATGTGACTCAGTGGGGTGAATGAAGATTGGGTCTAAGGTCAGGAAAGTTGTGCGATGAAAATGAAGCACAAGATGATGTGTCTGAGTGGGACACGAACGTCTTGGACGAAGAGTGTCTCGAGTAGATCATGTATGACAAGTTGGTTTTGAGAAAATGCCTAGTCTTGTGCTCTTAAATTGAAAGTCACGATAATATATACATGATAATCAAGAATAAAAGTAGGAATTTAATGATAACTAAAAATAATCAAATGGCCTAAATTGATCCGAAAGTTATGCGATGCAAATAGAGCACACGGGAACAAGTTTGAGTGGGACATGATATATCATCATGAAGATAAACTTGTCTAGACCAAAACTCATGAAGGGCATTTCGAGATACTGACATCTCTTGCGCTCCAAAAATTAAAGTCGCGAAGAAGTATATTTAATAAAAAAATAAATATAATTAAGATATTTATTGAAAATAAATCCTTTAATAAAATTTTAAAATAACCCCTAAAATCCAGGGTGCTTACACTTCCCCTTTCCAACTCTCATACCCGCTTCGAAGACAGCGACACCCATCCCACTCCCGGTGATTCCCCACCGCCGTGTACTGATTTAATTAACTACCAGCCCCCACCCATCCCCCATCAACAACAGGTTCGGTACTCTTTCAACCTCCACTGAAGAAGACCTGCCGCTTACGCCACCTCTGGCCGAGTGCGAGAAGACCACCACAGACTCTCCGATAGCCGCTCTTTCCTTCAACAACGACCAGGAGCAGCATCAGAATACGGTTACCCCTCCGAGCGACGCGATCTCACTCATCAACCCCAGCAGCCCCACTTTAGGCGATCTGGCTATCTTTGGCCCATGAGCGATTCTTAGGATCACGCAAGCCAAAGAAGCAGGATTCTTGGATCCCCACAACCCTCTCTGCGCGCTTTCTGATACAGAAGAAGAGGCGGCATCCACCCCATCAGAACACACATGATCCAATACACAAAGGTTGACTGTTGCGGCGGAGGATCCCACAGTTCAGACTCGGGGATCCCCCCAAAAAAACTCTAACCGTAAGAAGAAAAAACTCAACCTAGAGCCCTCGGTCATGACCACGTGGTCGACCGCAAAAATCAACAACCCCCACCCTCATCACCAGCCCAATGTTAAACATCCTTGCGTGGAATGTGAGAGGGCTGGCCAATAAACCCACTCAGAAGAGAATCAAAAGCCTCATAAAAATCCATCGGATTGACATCCTATGAGACTCGTCTCACTGTATCAGTATTTATGTATGGGTACGTATTTTGAGCCATATTTCGTATTTCTTGGTTTTCAAATATTTTAAAAAATTTCTAAAGTATAGGTTAAACTTGACTTGGTTTAATTTAGTTCGGTTCAACTTGGTATTGGGCTTGGTTTGGTTTAGGTGGGTTTGAGATGAGAAGGTTTGTATAAAACCTAACTCCTCTCTCTCTCTCCTCTATTATTTTTATTCTCTTTCTCTTCATCTTCTTCCTCCAACCCTAGGCAAGTACATCTTGCCAAACCTTAATCAAAGTTATTTTGCTTTATTCTACTTTCTTTCTTGCATGATTCTAAGTATCTTTAGAACTTAGAGTTTTCGGTTTGGACGGATGAATTTTTGTAGATCTAAGTTTATAGTCTTTTTAGTTTTCTTGGGTTTTAATCTACTAAACTTTATTATTTTCAAGTTTTGATTGTTCTATGTTGTAGATAATTCAATTTTACCCAAAATAGACCTTTGAAAAGTTAGATTTCGACTTGTTTTAAGAAAGTTATGGCTAAAATAAGATTTAGACATCTTCTATGTTCATCTGTCCTGATTTTGGCAAGGACGATGAATAGTGCCGCATGGATGAATAGTACCATAGGCATGAATAGTGCCTTATAGATGAATAATTCTACAGGCTTGCATAATGCCGCATGGATTAATAGTACCGTATGGATGAATAGTGCCGCAGGCATGAATAGTGCCGCATGGATGAATAATACTGCAGGCTTGCATAGTACCGTATGGATAAATAGTGTCGTAGGCTTGTATAGTGCCGCATGGCTTGCATAGTGCCGTAGGCTTGTATAGTGCCGCATGGTTTGCATAGTGCCGCATGGATGAATAGTGTTGTTGGCCGCATAGTGCCGCAGAATGCCGTATAGTGCCTATTTTGGCTGTTTTTGTCTGTTTTATGTCCTATTTGGCTGATTTGTGGCCAAAATTTCTTCCAACTCCCAACATGAAAGTTGTAGGTCTTTTCTTGACTTCAAGAATATGTTACCAACTATTTTATGCAAGTTTCTTTCATTCTTGAAATGGAGCTTATGATTGATTGCATGTTTTCTATCTTGGCCTAAATTACGACGACCCTACTTAATAGCTTGATATTTCTTTAATAAATAAATTTCTTAACATGGTTTGATAATATTGTGCAGTTATAGAATGATTGTACCCCTCTCATATCCTTAACGCTAGCACAGATTCAATTGGTGTTTTAGGCCAAGTAGTTACCTCATTTATTCTTTCTCATATGTTATGATGCACATTTTATCAAGATCTATCTACAAGCTTTCTTACGTCTATGATTGCTTAACATGATAGTGGCCCGTTGTGGTATACTCATAATATATGTCTTTCTTCTTTGCTTAACATGATAGTGACCCGTTGTGGTGCACTTATAATATATGTCTTTCTTCTTTGCTTAACACGATAGTGACCCGTTACGGTGCACTCAAGTCACATATCACTTCTTTGCTTAACATGATTGTGGCCCATCGTGGCACACCCCTAACAAGTACTCTTAACATAATGGTGACCCGTCGTGGTGCACTCCAGGCTAGTAATATAACAAGTAATATGACATGACATGAACCATGAATATTGTTGCGACGGCTTTATTGGCTTACAAGTAATGAATGATTTGGACACCATAGGTGTTTCTCTTGAGTGTGTTTGTACAAGCTATATGTTCTGTATTGCATCATGTCTAAGGCATGGATTCCTGATGACCACGGTCAGGGATTCATACTGAATCTGGCTAGGATTAATGACTAGATTTATCAAGTAGTTCATGAAGAGACTTTCCCAGTTACTTGTTTCCCGTTTGATCCCGGCCTTATATATATATATATATATATATATATATATATATATAGGATTTGGAGCTATCTATCATGATGAGCACATTTCCAGCCCGCCGTCGAGTGGGGCACCTCTTTAGGACACATGTATCTTACTGCAGTGTGTCTGTTATACTTGTTTTTCTTTTGCTGGGGTCACTCAGGTAGCAGCAGGCAGGTAACTGGACTTGGAAATCTCATTGCATCTTGTTAGTAACTAGGCTTGTGATAACCCTAGTTAGTTAAAGTATCAAGCCGTACTCATTGCTTGGCCATGATTGATGGATGGAGTCAGTCCAGTCCAGTTTTGTCTAGGCAGTGTCCGTATATTTATTTCAGTACACTATGGTTTATGCTTTACTTTGTCAATAAATGATCAAAGGCTAAGTTCTGTTCAGGATAAGGGTTACAATCCCGGTCCTTGTTTGGTTTAAGGGTTGTAACTTGGCTTCCAGAATAGTTCCCATGTCATCTTATCATTTGTCGTCCTATTCAGTACTTATATTCTATACATGATCTTTATGCTATACAATGATCAGAGACTAAGTTCTGTTCAGGAGAAGGGTTACAACCCCGGTCCTTGTTTGGTTTAAGGATTGTAACTTGGCTTCCGGAATAGTTTCTAGGTCCACTTATCATTGTCTTTCTATATAATTCTTACATGCTCACATGTTCAATTATCCCACAAGCTATACATGAACCCCTATGTCGGGTCACCATGCTCTTATGACCCGGCTATCTCACAAGTTCACATGTTCAATTGCCTTTACATATTATCAAGCTTCTGTTTACTTAACATGTCTACACTTTACATTATGTTACATGATAATTACTTTATGCTCCAAGATGCTTACTTATTGTCTCCTTATGTTTGGGATAAGTGCATTGGCAGTGCACTAGTCTCGATCTGCTCTTACTCATTTGTATCTCTAATTGTTGATGTTAGTGATTGCTGATTTTAGTTCATAGTTTGGCTTCCTTTTTGGTACTTGCTATTCGGGGTCTGACCCCACTGGTTTTGTTTGGCCAGACCTAATAGAGAAGCCCAGAGGATCTTTCGCACCATCTACTCGACGGTGACCATCCAGAGCACCAGAGTACCCAAGTGGGTTTCTCATTTTATTCTCTCACTGGTTATGTACATTATTATTTGTGGCGTTTAGCCTCCGAGAACGTGTTTAGCTCGTGTTTTGGTCCTTGACATTTAGCCTACGGGCATAAACATGATGTACATATTCTAGACTGCAGCTAGAGCTATCATGTATGACTAATACTCTTGCTAGTTTCTCCATTTTGTATTACTAGCTTCATGATCATCCATGTATATATGGTTTGGGATGCTATACTATTGTATATCTGATGATCATACTTCTTGTACCTTGTATAATTACCTGTGATTGAGATACCTAGGATTATTTTGACCTAGGATCGACTGTTGGCTTGTAGAAGTAACCACCATGTCTTGACAGCTTATACGTGATTTCAGAGTACTGATGTACTTTGGTATTGCGTAGCTGGCCATGTCCGTCCCCACTTGCCAGTATTCTGGTTTTGGGGTGTGACACATCCTTATCATCATCGAACCTAAAATCCCTCAAAAAAGACTCAAATCCATCCATCTCCAGCTCGGCTTCCCGTCCGTCGTCGTCGGATGTAACGATATTTGGACCCTCTTCGGCTCTGAAATCCAGTTTGGAATCATCCATGATTCTAGTCAGGCGCTATCCTGCTGGGTGGAGCACCCCACTCTCACGTCCCGCTGCCTTTCAGACATCCACGATAGCTGCGACATCCCAGAGCGCAAGCTTCTCTAGGACACTTTGATCGACACCCACCTACAACTCAGCAATCTCCCGTGGATCTGCATTGGAGATTTCAACACGATATCGAGCTGAAAATAGAAGTCTGGACGTCGCCCGCCTCCTCCCCCAGGCGGCAATGAACGACTTCAACAACTTCATCTTCAATGCCCACATGACACCCCTCCCTTTCTCTGGTAACGCCTTCACCTGGTGCAACATGCAGGAAGGCGACCGCCGACAATACTCCCGCCTGGACCGTGACTTGATCAACAATTGCTGGCCTGACATGGGAGTTATCTCCATCCTATCCTACCTAAACACCACCGAGTCGGACCACTCTCCCCTCCTGATTGAGATTAACAGCAACTCCAACCACATCAAGAAACCCTTAAGGTTCTTGGACTTCTGGCAACATCATCCTCAATTCCGAAACATAGTGGCCTCGGCCTGGAGCTCCACTAACGAGCCCGACCCCCTTAGTCGAGTGGCGAACAAACTCAAGGCTACCAGGAAAGCCTTATCGTCTTGGAGCAAGAGCTCTTTCGACAACATTTTTCAGGCTATTAAAGAGGCAGAATACGACGTCACCCGCGCTGATTCTCACTACGCTACGAACCGATCGCCGGAGACTCGAACCACGCTCAACCTCACCAGAGTGCTCCTTAAATTATGGATTAAGGTGGAAACTGAATTCTGGAAACAGAAAGCCAGACTCACCTGGGACATCGAGGGAGACAAGAATTCAAGCTACTTTCATTCCTGCGTCAATGGCCGCAGACGTCAGCTCCATCTTCACCAAATTTTTGACGATAACGGCTTGGTCCTCAAGGATCAACGGGGCATCCAAGTTGCCGCTGCAAACTTCTACTCCAAACATTTTACCAAAGACGTCATCGTCAAGGATGTGGACCTTCTCGCCAAGATCCCCAGCTTGATCAACGATCGGGAGAACGACCTACTCCTTACCCCCTTCCACGGAAGAAGTCAGATCCGCTGTCTGGGCTCTTAGTGAACACAGCGCTCCCGGGCCTGATGGCTTCTCCAGGGTCTTCTTCTGGTCCTGTTGGGATATCATTGAACATGACTTCCACGAGGCGGCGATTGCCTTTTTCCAGGGGGTGAAGTACCCTAGGTCCATTTCCTGCGCCAACCTCATCCTTATACCAAAAATAGACAACCCGAATACCTTCAGAGATTTCTGCCCAATCAGCTTATGCACCTTCACCAATAAAGTCACCTCAAAGATCATCGCTAGCCGCATGTCCCCTCTCCTCCCCAAGATTATCTCCGTAAAACAAAGTGGCTTCATCACTGGACGGAACATCATAGACAACATCCTTCTGGCACAAGAGATGATCATTAGCTTGAAATTCCCGTCCAGAGGCGGGAACATGGTCATCAAAATTGACATATAGAAAGCAAATGATCGTCTGGACTGGCAATTCTTGATCTGGGTGTTCAGGGCCTTCGGCTTCTCGGAGCCTTGGACCGACATCATCTTTCGATCCATTAGCAACTCTTGGTTCTCTACTGTCATCAACAGGCAAGCGGAGGGTTTCTTAAAATCCAGTCGCGGCGTCAGACAGGGAGACCCTCTATCCTCCACCATCTTTATCATCGCAACCGAAGCGCTCAGCAGAAACCTTAACCTTTTGCCGAACACTCTCGGTTTCCACTACTTCCATACCACCACCGGGTGCCCCATAATCACTCACCTAGCATACGCCGATGACATTCTCATTTTCTCCTTCGGAGATATCGGTTCTGTGGAGGTTGTCACCATTACTCTTGAGAGATACACCAGATGCTCGGGTCAACGTGTCAACTCCTCTAAAAGTGTCATCTATACCTATCACAAAGCTGATAGTATCTACTCAGCTTCTCTCGCCAACCTGACCTCCTTTTCAACCGTATACCCACCGTTCAACTACTTGGGCTGCCCGCTGGTGTACGAGAAATCGAGTTCGGGCATCTTCGACGGCCTTACGAGCAGAATCAGAAAAAAAATCGAGGGTTAGAATAACGCAACCCTCTCTCTGGGAGATAAGTTGATCCTCATCAAGCACGTCCTCTCCTCCATCCCCATCTACACCCTTGCAGTCTGCTCCCCCCTAAGAAGGTGTTGTCCTCAATAGAAATGCTCTTCTCCAAATTCTTTTGGGGACACATAGATGGCAAGAATAAACACCACTGGGCCAGTTGGGAATCGATGGACAAGCCAACCGATCAAGGTGGACTGGGGTTCAGCAGAGTACATCACATCGTTGACACCTTCTCCATGAAGCTCTGGTAAAAACTTCGTTCGGGAAACTCGCTCTGGAATCGCTTCATGAAGGCCAGATACTTCCGATACTCCCACCCTTCGATTGTCGTTGCCAATACCAAATCCTCTGCAAACTAGAGACGCATCCTTCTCGGTCGTCAACTCGCCGAAACCCTAATCCTCCTGTAGCTTGGCAATGGATGCTCGTCGATGAGCTACGAATGGTGGCTTGGAGATCAAATCCTTCTTCCTACCGAGGCTGCCCCCCCACAACTGCTCGATCCGAGACTTATGGGACTGTAACTCTGGTTGGAGATGGGACAGAGTGGCAGATTGGCTTGGGCCGGGGCGGTCAACAGTCTTATGGCCGCTAATGTTCGGCTCAATGATGACCCGGACACTCTTCAGTGGTCCCACAATCCCAACAGTGTTTTCTTGCTGGCCTCCGCCATGACCGTGGCAAGAGGCATCGGCACGTCGGCCCCTTACACCACCCCCTTCTGGAAATCTTGTATTTTCCACAAATGGTCGATTTTGATTTGGAAAGCGCAGCATAAAAAGCTCCCAACCGATGACGCTCTTATAACTATTGGCTTCAGCCTGGCCTTTAGCTGTCACTGTTGCACAGCCCACAAATCCGAAATCATGGAACACGTCCTACTCGACGGGGACCTCGCTGCATAGATCTGGACCAACCTGGCTACCAATTGCAATCTTACTCATCCGTCCGGCGACTTGAACGATCTACTCGTCATTTGGGAAAAGTCTTACGGGCATCAGATCGTCGCAGCCACGGGCATCTGGGTCCTATGGAAGAACAGAAATAAATTCAGGCACGATGGGCGAGCGTACAACTACAACTCCTTCTACAGGGAGATCCTCAAGCGGATCTCCAAAGTCGGCGGGCGCTGCCACCACCCCTCTGATAGCCCATGGCGGGTGCTGTGCTAGCCCGGGTACGGCCCAGCGAGCGAGTCCGGCTTCTGGCCTCCTCAGACTTTATTTTCGTTGAGTTTTGGCCTCTTTGTGCGCTTACTTGTATAGGCTTCGACATTTTGCCCCTAATACATCAATAAAGCTAGTGTTCTTCCAATATATATATATATATTATATATATATATATATATATATTTTTATATATATATATATATATATATATATATATATATATAATGAGAGATCTGCATCCTCCATGCATCCCCTCGTTCACATCCATTAGATTTTTTTAAGTCATCTAATCTTAATCGTTGATTTTTTAACGGTTAAGATTAGATGACTTAAACAAGATCCAATGGGTGTTATCATGGGGATGCAAGAGGGATGCAAAAGTAAAGAAATATATATATATATATATATATATATATATATATATATATATATATATATATATATATAATATATATAACCAACGTTTTAACGTTGTTTTCATAGAGCTACAAAAATATCTTTTCTGAACTCTTTTGTAAGAGTTCGCGGGGCCCATCCCCCAATCTTGGCTCTCATCCTATCTCTCTCTCTCTCTTTCTCTTTCTCTATTCCTCCACCCTTTTCTGAACTCTGTTATGAACACCAGAGAGAATAGGCTTTCATCCTCTCTCCCTCTCTCACGGTTCCTTGCGCGGCTCCCTCCTTCGCGGTTCCCTCCTCTCTCACCATTCTCTCCGACCTTGCGTGACTCCCTACGCTCCTCCAACATTGCGCGTGGCTCGCTCTCTCTCTCTCTCACCGTTCATATCTCTTTTTGGTCCTCGGTAACGCCATGGAGGTATCTCGGCCTTTTCGACTCCAAGGCCTCGTCCATCGAGCACCTCGGTCTCCACCGATAAGATCTACCTACTTTACACTCATCACCGCAAGACTCAGGACGAGATCGACTTCGAGCTCCTTGACAATGCTCGAAGGTGATGGTGTTGTCGCAGCTTTTTTCTACGCTGGAGGAGGTGGCGTTATCACAGAGTGGAGGCGTTGTCCTCTTGTGATGGCACTGTCCTGTCGTATCTTTTCTTCTTGTGGTGGTGACCTCCTCCTCCGATGTGGTGTCATTGTCTTCTCGTTAGTGGTGTTGTCCTCTCATGGTAGCGCTGTCCTATTGCAGCTCTTCTTCTTCGTGACAATGATGGCATTATCCTCTCGTGATCTCCCAAATTCCCCTCTTCTTCGCTGGAGTCGACGGTGTGCTGGATGCGTTTGGGAGGAACTCATTTGGATACAAACATTTGCGGACACAATTAAAAATTATAATTTTTTTACCAAACACAATTTTTAACTTTTGTTTCTTAAAGAAAGCAACCAAACGCAAAGTCAAAATTTCTATACTCGAAAAACGACTTTATAACTTACTTTTAGAAAACTATTTTCAGAACTAAATTTCTAAAAACATATCCAAACGGACTCCGAGCTTCCACTAGCCAAATTCTCCTTACCAAAAGCAATCAACCCATGATCTAAAGCAGTTGTACCATTAACGAAGCCACTTGTCACGCACGAAAGTTTGCGCTCTACCGAGATGGACTTGCATAAATCCTTACGGAGCGAAGTTATGCAGGAAGCTTCCAGAATATTCCAGAAGATGGTGGAATCTTCCAGAAGGCCCCAGAATCTTCCAAAGGACCCGAGAATCTTCCAGAAGACTCAAGACCTTTCTAAATGTCTGATAAACTTTCTGGATGTACTAGAAGATTCCTTAGAAATATCTAATCCTTAGAATATGCCAATTCTAGAAGTTTCCATGTAAGCCTTGGAGGCTCTATAAATAAGTGAGAGGCTTATTTATTTCTCACCACCCAAAGTTGTAGTCTCTTTCTAGTATAGTAAAGTTTTTATACTTCCAGTCTCTATATTTTTCTCCACGTTGTTCTTAATATTGCCTTAGCGATCTAGCTAAGCGTTAGGGGAAGACTGGCACAACTCTTTGAGTAGAAAGAGAGTGTGCCGTACGGGTTGAAGTGTAGCCTAAAATACTAAGTCAGTAACAAGGAGTATCGAGCGAAGGTCGATTGGTGCCATGTTGACATCCGATGACGTATAGGAGGGACCAACGTCGCCTAGGGAGGGGCACGCCAAGACCAACAAGAAGGACAAGAGCAAGGAGTCTTCGATGGAGTGTAGCCTTGTGGATCTTGTCAAGCATGTTGGAGTCTTGGAGGCAGATTCGAAGGACAAGAAGATGCGCATTGGCTCCGTGGATCAAAGCAACACGAGCCTAGAAGAGTACTTTGATGGGCTGGAGAGCGACGTTGATTTTCCCATGGCAATCTTTCGGGAGCAATTCTAAGAGATTCGATCCGCACTCGAGGAGGAGCTCAAGGGACGTCGTACAAAGATTGAGGACTTGCGTAGGAAGGTCCAAGGTTACGAGGAGCTAAAGACCGTGGTCGAGAGTTATGGAGAACTCAAGACCAAAGTTGCCATTCTGGAGAAGGCCATTGTGAACGATGGACCTTCGAGTAGGAAGGCACCGAGGAGACGAAAGATCCTCGAGCCAAAATCCTTCAGTGGGGTGCGGGATGCCAAAAAAGTTAAGAACTTCTTGTGGAACATGGAGCGATACTTCAAGGCATTGCACATCAACAATGATGCCGAGAAGGTGGATATTGCTTCACTCTACTTCACTGACAATGCTATGTTCTAGTAGCGTCGAAGGTGCATGGAGGCCGAGAAGGGTTTGTGCTCGATTGAGACTTGGAAGGATCTCAAGAAGGAGATCAAGTCTCATTTCTATCCAAAGAATATAGAGTTTGCAGCGAGGCGAAGCTTGCGGCAACTCAACCATATCAGGGCGATCAAAGAGTACATTACGGATTTCACATGCTTGATGCTTGCGATATCTAGCATGGACGAGGAAGATCGCTTGTTTTTCTTCCTCGATGGACTCAAACTGTGGGCGGCCCAAGAATTGCAGCGACAGAGGATGCAAGACTTGAACACCGCCGTAGCTGTAGCTGAACGGCTCGTCGAGTACATGTGGGACGACAACGATGCCGATGCCAAGCCAAAGTCCACCAAGAGGAATGGTGGGGGAGAGTGGGAGAGCTCTCCTAAGGAGGGTCCATCCGAGGGAAAGAAGCACAAGAAGGCCCAGAACGAGTTGTTTCGTTGCTTCATATGCGGAGAGAAGTACTTTGCTCGAGATTGTTCGTTGAGGAGCATGTGTGTGAATTTCGTCCGAAGCGAGGAGGTGGAGTACGAATAGTTCGAAGTGGAAGCATACATGGGAGCGTTGCGCTTACTCAACGCCATGAAGACCAAGTCTGCTGTGTCGAGGACTCAAAGTAGGGAGCTTATGTACGTTGACGTGAGGATCAATGACATGAGCACACGGGCATTAGTTGATACGGGCGCCATTCATAACTTTAACGCGGACGCGGAGGCCCGTTGCTTGGGTCTAACCTTAGAGAAATATTCGAGCATGATGAAGGCGATCGATGCGGAGACGCGCCCCATGCAGGGGATAGCCAAGGGGGTCTGTATAGCAGTAGAAAATTGGTTGGGTGTTGCCAATTTCACTGCTACGTCGCTGGATGACTTCATGATGATACTAGGCTTGGATTTTCTTATCGTGGCTAAGGCGATTCCGATGCCACATTTAGGAGTTGTTGGCTTCATGGAGGAAGGCTCAATGTACATGGTAAGAGCTGCCTGAGGTAAGCCTTCGAAGGGGAAAATTATCTCCGCTACTCAGCTGAAGAAGGGTGGCCAAAGGGAGACGTCATACCTAGCGATGCTCGAAAAAAATGGAGACTTCGAGGAGGAAGCCCTTTCATGCGAGACCAAGGGAGTTACAAAGGGGCATCCCGAGGAGCCACTTCCGCGGAGGGAGGTGGATCATGCTACCGAGTTGGGTACGAGTACAGAGAAACGCGTCGCAAGCTGCGCGAAGGTAGAAACGAGAGACGGAGTAACTCGTGCAAAGAGTGGCTCAAAGCTCATAGGGGACATTCGGGTCGAAAGGTTTACAATGGGATTCGCATTCGCAGAGGTATGCAAAACCAAGTGCAGCCACGTGAGGAGGGAGATCAGCGACTCGATAGCGCGTATGAGGGCATAGACCGAAGACAAAGTTGGTGCGACGAACCAGTTTGCTTCCGATCTTGAGGAGAAGTTGGGCTAAGGGAAGCGTCGCACGTGACACACAAAGGAGGGATTGTAAACCCTTGGCTCCATTATTATTATCATTATTATTATTATTAAATGTTAAATGATTTATAGAGTTTGTTTGTAAATATTCATCCAAATTAAAAAAGAAAATAAGGGCATTTTTCAAAAGTGTTTTCACAAAGGGCCTTAATGTAAAAACACTAAATTTAAATTCTGCTGGTCGATCCCTTAGAATAATTGATCGATACAAACCTAGAGATTATTCGAATCCCCAATAGGAATCAAGGAGATCAATCCTACCTGATTTTAAATCAGATTCTCCCTATCTACTTCCCATGAACCCTATATATATAAGTATAATAGGCGGGGCGGACGACCTTTATTCATTCACAACATCCACAAAATTTTATGTTTTTTTCCATCACCAGAGCACTCGAGAAAGGACAAGGCAGTTTCAGGAACAATCAAGCCCCATCCCCAAACCATCTAGGTAAGTATTCTTCCTAAACTCGGTAAATTCTGCTATTTTAAGGAATTAGTCGAAGTATTTGATAAAATATCTGTAAAGGGATTGGTAGTAGTGTCTATGTACAGATATCAGGTGCACAGATTGAGATAATTGTGTGTGCCTTTGGAGGAGTGTTCTAATGTTTTCAAGCCTTTGTAACCAAATCATAGATGCACCAAAGGTAAATAGAAGAGTTGCAGGTAACATTGCAATGAGAAGTAGCAGGTCAAAAATATAGTATTGAGGGTGTATCAGTTTTAGGACTAATTACATGATATATGATATATGCGGTAGTGTTTGTCATTAAATATCAAGAACAAAAATTACAGAGGAAATGAACTTGATTGCAAACTCGCTTGTACAAAAGAAAGCCTAGAAAGAAAGCCTATGAAACAATCTAGGTACAATTGTTTAGTTTTTGATTCTAGGGGGTGACGATGGAGGCTCGAGAAAGTGTAGCAACTCTGTCTTACTCCTTGGACTATCAGACACAGTCTTCACTATCGAAAAAGTTTGCCAGCCTATGATTGCCAACCTTTTGCAGGGGTTTGGCACCCTGCTATTTATAGTGATCCCTGCAATAGCAGATTTTGGGCCGTATAAAGGGCCACATGGCCACGTGTCTGTAACAGCACACAAAGACTCAATCTTGGGCTGCCAGCTGGTGGGGGTTGTTGAGATTTTGTTGTAGCAAATCTGGGTGGTTGAGACTTGGTCAAATTGCCACGTGTCTCCTCCAGAAAGTAGAGTCTGACTCATTTTGGCCGCATAGTAGCTTTAGGGTCCTTGCTTCTGCGGCTCGGCTCCACTTGGCCGCATAGGATCTTTGAGAACCTCGCTCCTGTGGCTTGGTTCTATTTGGCCGCATGGGATCTATAAGAACCTTCCCTCTGCGGCTCGAGTCTCCTTAGCCACATGGGGCCTTCGAGAGCCTCGTTTCTACGGCTCGAGTTGTCTTAGCCGTATGGGGTCTCCAGGGGCGCAGCTTCTGCGGCTTAGTTTCGTTTGGCCGCATCGGGTCTCCAGGGGCGCTGCTTCTGCGACTTAGTTTCGTTTGGCCGCATGGGGTCTCCAGACGTACTGGTTCTGTGGCTTAGTTTTGATTTCCGTATGGAGTCTTCATGAGCACTACTTTTGCGGCTTAGTTTTGCATGGCCGCATGCAGTCTTCATGAGCACTATTTCTGCGGCTTAGTTTTGCTGGGCCGCGTGGAATGATGATCCGCATAAACTCCATCTTTTCTATGCTTCTACAAAACCCCCTTCAAAGTTTTCAAATTATAAATTTTGAATACTTTGAATAAGAAGCAAGAAGAAGAAATATCAGTGTCACGCCCCAGAACCAGAATACTGGAGAGCGGGGGCGAACATAGCCAGCTACGTATATTGAAATGGAATCCACCTCGCTATACGGTCACGGCTGTCAAGATATGAGGGTTTACTACAAGCCAATGGTCTCTTAAGGTCAAGCCTATTGTCTCAATCTCAAACAAGTAATATAATTACAAGATGTTAGACCACCAAATATACAATAAAAGGCGTCCCAAATATTACATATTCAGCTGATCATGAAGCTAGTCGTACAAAATGCGAGGACTAGCAAGAGTTAAGTCATACATGATCAACCCTAGGATTTGTTAATCATGTTTATATCCTGTAGGCAAACAGTAAGTAAATGTGCATCGAGCTAACAGGTGCTCGTTGGCTAAACGCCTCAAAAGAATAATTTACAATAGAGTGAGCGAAACAAAATAGAAAAAATCCACTCGTAGCCCGGGTTCCTTCTAGTCGCCACCATCGGGCTGGAGGTTTGGTAGATCCTCGGGTGCTGCTCCGAAATCTGGCCACACAAAACCAGCTGGGTCAAACCCCAGAAAGAGCAAGTACCACAAGGGAGGCAACGAAATAAGAACAAAAGCCAGCATATCAGAACATAAGAAAATAGAAGAAAAGTACAAGTAACAAAGAGCACGTCAGGACAATAAACGACTAGGAACGTGGAACCATTCTGGGAGCCAGGTTACAACCCGTAAACCAAACAAGGATCGGGGCTGTAACCCTTCGCCTGAATAGCACCTTGCCTCTACCCAATTATTGTTTAAGATAAATAAAATAATCATGTATAGGGTACCAGGTATAGGGACTTAGACGAGACTTAGACCAGGCTGGACACCATACATTCACAAGCGGCCAAGCAATACTACGGCTTACTACTTTAACTAACTAGGGTTATCACAAGCCTAATTACTAACAAGATGAAATGAGAATTTCCCAGTCCCAAGCCCTACAGACCATCCAGTTATCCTTCCGCGGGTTGAGAGTATGGTTGGGTACATCGCCCAGAAGACGATATACCCTTAGGTGACTTAGAGGGTGCAACACATGACAGTGTGCTGGAAATATGCTCTACTCGTCGGCAAGCTACAAGTCCAATTGAAGCACCTAGATGACGAGATTGCCTGTGACTGGAAATTCTCCATATTCTAGTTTGATCTAATCATTAGCCTAATCCATATTAGCACGAATCCCTGACCGTGGGAACCAGGGAGTCACGTCCTAGACATGATGCAAGACGAGACAAGTGGATTGCACAAGCAAGCAAGCAGGAACACCCACGGTGTCAGAGTTAGTTACAAGAGTCAAGTTCGACCAGTTATCAAGTCGAGTAAAGGCAGGTCAAGTTACAAGTTACAAGTTACGAGTCAAGAGTGCGCCGCCACGGGCCACTATCAAGTTACTTAGTTACCGAGATAATTCATGAATCACAGGTTACAAATCAAGTGTGTACCCCATCGGGTCACTATTAAGAAGATCAGAGGTACTAAAATCATACTTCACAGAATCAGGAAAATCGCATTAATCATAAGCAAAATCATCAAAAACCGTGCCAGGTCGTGTTGGGTCAAGATGGTCGTGCTGTGTGAAACAAGATCTCAAAACCCAATCCACAAGAGAGAAGCCAAGTCCAAGAAATAAAACCAAAACATCGTGGGCAAGTGGGTTGTGCAGAGGGTGGATGGCGCAGGGGTCAAGTGCGCCGGGGATGGATGGCGTAGGGGATGGATGGCGCAGGGTGCAGGTTGCGCTGGGTCGGGTGGCGCAGGGGCCAAGTGCGCAGGGGGTAGCAGAGGGAGCAGGGCCGATGGCGCAGAGGCCAACGGTGCACGGCCGAAGGAGCAGCGGCCGATGGCGCAGGGGCGCGCGCACAATCGGACAGCGGCCAGGGCTGCGCGGTCAGCGACCAGCGCTAAGGAGCGCGGCGTGGGGGAGGCTGCGCGGTTCAGCCCAGGGGACTGAGCGCAAGTCAGTCCTGCACTAAAGAGCGCAGGCCGAGGGGGGTCTTCTTCTCCAAGGCTGAGATGAACATATCAAGAACACCAAAACTTCAAATCTTCATATCTTGGCCAAATCAAAACGAAATCCGGATTTTCAAAGTTCTATCTTGGGTGAAATTTGATTCTCTCCAACATAGGAACATCAAAACCCACAAAAATCCAACTTAAAATAGATCAAAACCATGTAAATCTGAAAATAGTCAAAACTTAGATCTAGGAAAATGGAAGCTCCAAATCCAAAAATGTCAAGTTCTAATGTTGATCTCCATGTCCTAATCTAGCTAATGGACAAATAAAATATGGTGCTTATTTGTTGGCAACGTGCACTTGCCTATGATGGTTGGTGGAGGAAGGAGGAAGAAGAAGATGGAGGAAAAATAAATGAAAGTAAAGAGGAGAGAGAAAAGTTAGGTGGGATTAAATGGTGGAGGATAGGTTGTGTTGAGGGCGGAGGTTAGCTAAGGTGTTCCAAATGCATATTAAACCAAACCAAACCAAACCAATCCTTCTCCACGAAATAAAACCAAATCATGTCAAAATCTATTTTACGAGAAAACCCAAAATCTGCAAGTCGAGCCAAAATACAATTAGAGGCCAAAATCCGATTACGAGTATTAATACGAAATACGGGAAACGGGGGTGACAACTCTACCCACCTTAAAAGAATTCCGTCCTCGGAATTTAATCAAGGAGCTAGTGACTGCCACGGCAAGTTACGCTAAGCATCAACAACTACACTAAACAGTTCAATCATACAATCATACATGCAAGCAAGGGATGGAAAGCATAAGGCGTAAGAAAGACATTATACCTTACGAGTCAAACAAGTAAGGATATCGTGATCAGATATCATCCTCACGCTCCCACGTTGACTCACCTAGAGAGTGATGACCCCAAGCAACACGGACTAAGCTAATAGTCTTGTTCTTGAGTATCTTCTCCCTCTGGTCCAAAATAGACACGGGCTTCTCCTCATACGAAAGGTTGGTACCAACAACCAATTCCGAATGGTCTAGGATATGGCTCGGGTCCGGGATATACCGTCGTAATTGGGACACATGGAATACATCATGCACCTCACTTAGCGACGGCGGAAGAGCAAGACGATAGGATACATCTCCTACTCGCTCCAGGATATCGAACAACCCTATATACCTAGGACTAAGCTTTTCCCGCACGCCAAAGCGAATGACGCCGCGGTTAGGCGAGATCCTAAGGAATACATAGTCGCCAATAGCAAATTCTAAGGGACGCCGATGGGCATCGACCCAATGTCGCTGGCGGTCTTGGGCAATTCGAAGATGATCTCTGACTCTTCTGACCACTTCAACTGTCTGGGCAATCATTTCTGGAGCGAGCATCTGCCTCTCTCCAATATCGTCCCATGCTAGCGGGGATCTGTACTTCCTACCATACAGAGCTTCGGACGGAGCCATCTGCATACTGGCCTGGAAACTATTATTGTATGAGAACTCCACCAGGTACAGGTAATCTTCCCACGAACCGCCGAAGTCAAGGGTACAAGACCTCAACATGTCTTCAACAGTCTGGATTGTGCGCTCTGACTGGCCATCTGTCTGCGGATGATATGCTGAACTGAACTGGAGACGAGTCCCCAAACTTTCTTGCAGGCTATGCCAAAAGTGTGACGTAAACCTTGAATCTCGGTCTGAGGTGATACTGACGGGCACACCGTGAAGCCTGACAATCTGCCTGAGGTACATCTTTGCTAGCTGAGTTGTAGACTGTCCAACTCTGAATGGAAGAAAATGAGCCACCTTCGTGAGCCGGTCAACTATAACCCAAATGACATCTCGACCATCTGGGGATCTAGGCAATCCAGTCACGAAATCCATGGTCACATGCTCCCACTTCCATTCTGGAATCGACAAGGGCTGAAGAAGTCCAGCGGGCCTCTGATGTTCAGCTTTAACCTGCTGGCAAACCAAACACCGAGAGACAAACCGGGCTATCTCCCTCTTCATGCCATTCCACCAGAAATGCTGACGAATATCTCGGTATATCTTCGTACCACCATGATGAATAGAATACTGCGAACTGTGAGCTTCTGCCATAACTTCCTGTCTGATATCTCCACTAGGTACACAAAGACGAGAGCCGTGCCAAAGTGTACCATCTTCATGAATGCACAACTCTGGCCTTTTTCCTGCCTCACACTCTGCTCTGAGCCGCTGAGTCTTAGAATCTGTAGACTGCGCCATCCGGATTCTCTCAAATATGCTGGACTGAACCTGTAAACTGGCCACCATTGCCATACTGGTAGGAAGAACCACCTCAATTCCCATCTTCTAAAAATCTGCCAATAACTCTGGTTGCGCCATTAGGAGGTAAACTCCGGCTCTCTGGCTCAACGCATCTGCTACAACGTTGGCCTTCCCTGGGTGATATTACAAATCCACATCGTAGTCCACCAGTAGCTCAAGCCATCTTCTCTGCCGCATATTAAGGTCCTTCTGGATGAAAACATACTTCAAGTTCTTGTGATCTGTAAATATCTCCACTCTATCTTCGTACAAGTAGTGTCTCCACAACTTAAGTGCAAATACTACTGCTGCCAGTACCAAATCGTGGATCGGGTAATTCTTCTCATGATCACGAAGTTGACGTGATGCATAAGATATTACCTTCCCATGCTGCATCAAGACACACCCCAATCTTCTGCCTGAAGCGTCGTAATAAACTGTGAATCCTTCGGTCCCATCAGGAAGTGTGAGAATGGGAGCCGTTATCAAACCTCGCTTCAACTTCTCAAATGATTCCTGACACTCTGCTGTCCAAGCGAACAGCACATCCTTGCGGGTCAACTGGGTCATCGGCACCAAAATCCTTACAAAATCTGAAACGAATCACGGTAGTAGCCGGCCAATCCAAGGAAGCTGCGAACCTCTGCCACTGAGCTAGGCACTGGCCATGACTCGATAGCCACAATCTTTTGGGGATCCACTTCCACTCCTCCTCGAGTAATGATGTGGCCCAAGTACGAAATACGATCGAGCCAGAACTCGCATTTGCTGAACTTGGCATACAACTGATGCTCTCTAAGCGTCTGAAGGACGATTCTGAGATGCTGCTCATGCTCTGCTTCGCTCTTGCTGTAGACCAGGATATTATCTAGGAACGCGATCATGAACTGATCCAAGTAAGGTATAAAAATGCGATTTATGAGGTCCATGAATACTGCCGACGCATTGGCCGCTCCAAAGGGCATAACAAGGAACTCCCAATGTCTATACCTAGATCGAAAAGCTGTCTTCGGGATGTCCTGCTCTCTGACTCTGATCTGGTGGTACCCTGACCGCAAGTCTATCTTCGAGAACACTGAAGCCCCTCTGAGTTGATCAAACAAGTCATCTATCCTCGGGAGAGGGTATCTGTTCTTGATTGTCACTGAGTTCAAGGTACGATAATCTACACATAACCTGGACGTACCATCCTTTTTTTTCACAAGAAGCATCGGGACTCCCCAAGGCGATCCACTTGCACGAATGAATTCCTTAGTCCTGAGTTCTTCAATCATCTTGTACAAAATCTCTAGCTCTGAAGGCGCCATCCTGTAGACTCGCTCTGATACTGGTGCTGTTCCGTGGATTAAGTCTATAGTGCACTCGATCTCCCGCTCGGGCGGCATCCCTGGAAGTTCTTCTGGAAAGACATCTGGAAACTCTTCAACTATCCTGGGTAACTGCACTGCTGCTATTGCCATCCGCAATACTAAAAAAGATGGCTCCATAGCGCCTCTGGAAAATAAAAACTCTGGCTCTCCTGGAATGCTAAAAATAACCCTGCCAACATGGCAGTCTATCCTAGCATACTGGTTCCTCAACCAATCCATGCCTAGGACAACATCATAGTCTGCCATAGGGAATTCTATGAATCTAGCGAGGAACTCTCTACCGCTAACTACGATCCGACACGAGGAAAACACTCGATCTACTCCCACAAGACCATTACCAGTAAGTATATTGAGCCATACTGATAATGACTCGGGCTCCAATCCTATTCGTGTCACGAATCGTGGAGACATGAATGGATATTATGCACCAGAATCAAATAATACCAATGCTGGAGAGGAGTTAACGAGAATAGTACCTGCTACTACCTTACTTGGTGCAACTTCTTCTTCCATAGCCATCACAATTGTCACGCCCCGACCCGGGAAATTGCTCGTCCTCGCTAGATTTTACTCGAATCATCGTTCTCGCTGGGGCGTGATGCCGCATGAGCCTGGAGTTGCGCTCGTGCAAGGCAAGATAACAGGTTCACATAGAACTATCTCAAATCGATAACATAAGCAGCGGAAGGAAACAAAGTAAAACATAAGAATCTCTTTTATTCATATTGAACTGAAGGTTACAAAGGCTCTGAATAGCCCAACATAAAATGCCAATTGGCTACAATGCTCATGATCTCTCTAGCTCACAAAGGATTACATTGTCCCATATATTATGCCTCTGTATAGCCACCAAGTAGTCTTCGGCCGAACGTCTCCATGTCGCAAGTCCGAACGCATAAGCGGTGCTCCTCTTGAACGCCAAGGACTCCATACCTCGGTACGTCCAAGCCAAGCTTCGTTCCGAGCTGATCATAACCTGAGCCTGCACATAAACTAGTGGGGGTTTAGTGCTTTCGTCCTCGCTTCGTACTGATCAAGACCCGCTCACACCCAAACCAAACACTTAATCATTTAGTGAGCATGCATCTTACCTTGTGGTCTTTCTATTTAGCCTTAGGATCAATTTCATAGTAATACTCATGCATAGCAACTTATCTTAAATGTGTCCCATACCGTGTTCCTGCAGCAGACACAGTTAGTCATAACATGAAACATAAATATAGTGTTCGTGCTCATGCCATCCCATTTTCCTTAGCCTGCAGTGGTTAGAACTTAACATAAGCAAACATACAATTCGCACAACCAACCGATCATAACGTAAACATATGCATAATGGGTAGCAGGCCCTGCGCCTGCACCCAGCTCTCATCTCAGCCCACCGGCCCTATCTATATGAAGGTCACGGTGTGTCGCACCGTAATGGACTTGGCATCTCATATGTGTAAGCCTACAATCGCTTCGATACGGGTTGCTAGCCCAGTATCCGAAGGATCCCAAACTTACGGATATCATAGCTTATCACAGCACTGGACGGTCGCAATCCGTTCGAATGTTGTGCACCATAAATACCACACATAATTCCCTCCTAGGCCGAACGGTCCCGGCGCCCCGGCGTAACCGTTCGAGGGAAGCCGCACCCGTGCACGGGCAATCCGGGTCCATTGACCATGCAATACGTTCCATATCATACAATCCATAGCATACCAACCGATCTCGTATTCCATAAACGTAGTGTCGCACATAAACGGTTTCCCGTGCCATAAACATAATCCACCATTCATATGGGGAGCTCCGTCGGCGTTATGCCCCAACACATCCATATTGATGCACGACGCCCAACGGCTTAGTCGTCTCGTACTCATAATCACGCGTCTCGTTCATAATGTTATTCGTATGGCCTACTTCCGTATTTACTTAGTCATTTAATAGCATAAGTGCCCGAGGGCACGCTCAGCACCGTATTCAATGTTCTACGCCTAGTGTTCAATGTTCTCGTAGCCGTGCACCTGATGCACATCTCGATGTTGTCTTTCAATGTTCTACCATCATGCCCTATCGCAACTCGTGCACTTGATGCACGTCGCTTCAATTGTTCGATTGTTCAATGTTCTATCTTAGTGTTCGACACATACTCAAACCTTTCGTCGCCGAGCCACGCTCGCTAATTCGATAACATCTTAAGCATACCATAACATATTTTTATTAAGACGTGAAGGAATAGGGAGAGAGAGTCAAGAACCCGCCCACCTTAAGCCGATACGCCTTGTCGTTTCGCCGATTGAAGCGTCTCGCTTCCATAACTCGATCGCATAGCTAACTCTCGGACTTAGCCATCCCTTTGAACTACTCGGTTGATTTAGCCTATCGCGCCCATGCCACAATCCGTTGCAGGGCCTCGATTTGGTTTCGCGGACACTTCCTTGCATAAGGCAAAATGTCGACCTCTTATCGTCCAGCATAAAAGCATAGCCTGCACACCAGATCAACTAAAATCAGCACTTACTCAAACGGGACTTATCCTTTGCATCGATTCGATTCATAGATTCCAACCGACCCAAAGCTTACCTTTGGCCAACGCAACACTTGCATCGATTCGCATCGATACCTTATCGGGTCAACGCAACTCTTCGAGTCAACGACTCATCGTAATGCACCGATGCGGAGTGGGGCATTACATAATATACCACTCAAAATCAGGTTCGTCCTCGAACCGAAACCAACACTTAATCCAAGTGCCTCGGATAGATCGCTTCACGATCTCGTGCTACTATCGTTGGAATCATACAACTTAGATTGGATCATACACATATTTTAGGCGTCCCACCAATATATGCATTTCAGCCAAGCTCAGTTGTAGGATATCAGGACAACTAACAAACTCAACTTAAATCCTCAAGCATCCATCGGTCCGTACTCGACTTAGTCATATCTTAGCGCCTATTCCCAAATTACTCTTCGTATGCATCATCCCATAACATGCGATCATCTTTCAACATCTTACACATAACTTAATTCAACCATAACTTCGATCTCGTAAGTTTCTCGCCGGCCACCTAACACTCGCATTGCATAAGTCATTGCGCATCCGATCGCAACAAGCTCCCGCAACGTCTATTCGCCCAACCGTTTGCCTATCTCTCGCATAACTCAAGTCTTTCATCCAACCATTCATAACACTTGGCCTATCGACATGGACTACGTCAACATGTCACAAATTCTTTTGTCTACAATCCGTACTAAGTCTCACACACAACTATTTCAATACGATCCACATTCTCGAACTACCCGCGCATCGAGTCTGGGGCTACCCCCGCTAGGCAACTTATCCAGACATCATGCTCGCGCTCTCCCGACACAAGAGGTTAACTTGAGTCTACGATGCTCAAAGGCAACAATCTTTCCGACCCAAGGTCTCTTACGATACGCCTATCACCGATACTCGACCGAGTATGAATCCTTTACTCAATTCCCAATCAATCCCGACTAGTTTATTCGCAACATAGATAGCGCGCTCCAAACACATAGCCTAACCGTTACTCAACCGATCTACGACACAACTCTTAGGGTCGTTCCTCTATCCGTCGCTCTCGCGCATTGCAAAAATCCTTGTAATCACCTTACCACGTCATTACGCTAAGCACGTTCCTCAACATCTATTCGATCATCGACTAGCCAACAACTCGAATACTTATTTGATCGACCGTAATTCTCTGACCATATCGATTCTAGTACTCGCTAACTTTCGAGACGCGATACTCGCTCGCTTTTAGACTTATCCTCAACATGCACTACCTCATTCCTTATCCTTCTTACGTGACTTCATTAGGGTCGTCCTATGGTTTCCCACATTCACTTGATTTGGTGGTCAAGTCTTCTAGGGTCATCTGCCCCGAAACTACGCTCGATAATTGAAGATCATCAACGAGGGACAGTTACAACGAACCATGCTATATCCTACCGCGGAGCCAAATCAATTTCCGACGCTTCCTATGGGACTTTACCCAATCCGACATACCAATCCATAATTTCTCTACTCCCGCGCGACTGATGCGCCGTTAACTACTCGAGTCACTTAGGCACTGCCGTTGACAATATCGCACAATCCTCAATTCCACCTTCGCATCAAACCACAATTCCATATCCAAATTGCCACGCCTTGCAAGTTCGATCATCCCCACTGGATGAATCACCATACCAGTGCTCACGCGGAATGATCGTTCTAATTTTGACGTGACGCATGTGCGAGGCTGGTGTTGCGCTCGCTCAAGACAAGAATGTCAACATAGTGGTGATCCGCGAAGCAATCCAGACACTTTCGATTTCATCCGAGCAACATCCATACACTCTCAAATTCTCCGAAACGTTCCTACCGTTATCATCTCAATTGCCATAACTTAACTTGCATCTTATTCATCCAACAACAATGCTCAACATAATTTTTGTTCATTCGATCAGAGTATCCCCGAGTTATTACATATCGTCTTTGATACGCCTCAATACCATCGCCGATATGCATAACTTGAACATCCTCCTTTCTTATAAGCTCAAACCCGTTGCAATCATTGCCATTATCCGAACTCGAATACGAATCAAGTCTCGCACTTATCAAGATCCATTCCGTTGTAACTACTTAACATCGTCGTGACACAATTTCGATTTCACATATCCATTCTCATATTCCTAACTCGTACTTCCAAATCGTGCTACCGATTCGTCGCGTTAACCCAAACTCGTTCGCACAATTTCTCCGTACTTACTCTACATGTTCCGAAGAAGTCTCCGTACTAACTCAACATAAGTTCGACCGGGTCGACTATTTCCTCAACGCAACATTCATTCGCATATGCTCGGCCTATCATTCAACTTATACTTAACGAATCCTCGTTCGACGTATCATCCATAGGCACGACTTCACGCACGTAATCGTTCAACTCAATTCACCGAAGCATTCTTGCATCGACTTCTATCAAGTCATTCCCACTCGAGTCTCGATTCTACTCCGTCCGTTGCGGACAATCATATCGTAACAACATAATCGTCTCGACGTAACCTATCGCAAGTCACCAAACATCTTAACATAGCTATCGCTAAGTGGTACTCCATATACCACTCAGGATCGAGCCTATCGTTATCGACACAATACTTCGCTATACTTGCTCGCATAGTTGGTATTACATATACCACTCGAAATTGAGTCATTACTCGACATCACACTTCGCATAGGTCCGACTTCTATCTCAACTTAACCGTCCCGTATGGTGATCCTTTCGATCCCAGCTCTAACGTTAGCTTAAGTTTGGAACTCATTCAATCTAACCGTACTATGGCGATCATCTCGATCACACCCGCAACATTCGCTTATTCAAAGCTCAATGCAACATATGGCCAACATACACGTTCGCCTATACAACTCGACTTAGCGACCATCTCGACTCATACTATCGCATCCGCGATCTTCCAATCTCACTCGTTGCAACTCGTGCAACAACTCATTCTCGATACTTAAGGTCTTTACTCAATCTTGCGCAACATATCGCTATCTATCCGCATAGCCATACAACACGCATCATACCATATCGACTCGTTGCACCGATACAACGAACGATCCACGACTTGCTGCACTCCGTGCAACCGATAGCACATAATCACTCGCATAGCCACATAATACGCATCGTCTCACATATCGATCCGTTGCACTTCGTGCAACCAACAACACATATCTCTCGTACTTCGTGCGACCGCCAACACATTACGCCTCGCACTTCGTGCGACCGATAACACATAGCTCTTCGCACTTCGTGCGACCGACCGCACATATCGTTGCACTTCATGCAACCAACATCACCATATTCGCTGCACTGTGTGCAAATAACATCCCATAACTCGTTGCACTTCGTGCAACCAACACTCTCTGATGGCACCCGAAGATAACGTGATAGTCACGACATACTTGTGGCAGACGTATGCACTTAATATAGACTTATTGTATGGAACATCCAATGTAGCGTCGAGTAGATCCATGAGCCATGCGGTTGCGGAAACAACTTAGAGTCAACTGAATTTCGATATCGAAGCAACTGAGGGCCAAAGAGATTCACGCACGGTCCAAAGGATGGAACCGCTCTGATACCAACTTGTCACGCCCCGACCCGGGAAATCGCTCGTCCTCGCTAGATTTTACCCGAATCATCGTTCTCGCTGGGGCGTGATGCCGCACGAGCCTGGAGTTGCGCTCGTGCAAGGCAAGATAACAGGTTCACATAGAACTATCTCAAATCGATAACATAAGCAGCGGAAGGAAACAAAGTAAAACATAAGAATCTCTTTTATTCATATTGAACTGAAGGTTACAAAGGCTCTGAATAGCCCAACATAAAATGCCAATTGGCTACAATGCTCATGATCTCTCTAGCTCACAAAGGATTACATTGTCCCATACATTATGCCTCTGTATAGCCACCAAGTAGTCTTCGGCCGAACGTCTCCATGTCGCAAGTCCGAACGCATAAGCGGTGCTCCTCTTGAACGCCAAGGACTCCATGCCTCGGCACGTCCAAGCCAAGCTCTGCCCCGAGCTGATCATAACCTGAGCCTGCACATAAACTAGTGGGGGTTTAGTGCTTTCGTCCTCGCTTCGTACTGATCAAGACCCGCTCACACCCAAACCAAACACTTAATCATTTAGTGAGCATGCATCTTACCTTGTGGTCTTTCTATTTAGCCTTAGGATCAATTTCATAGCAATACTCATGCATAGCAACTTATCTTAAATGTGTCCCGTACCGTGTTCCTGCAGCAGACACAGTTAGCCATAACATAAAACATAAATATAGTGTTCGTGCTCATGCCATCCCATTTTCCTTAGCCTGCAGTGGTTAGAACTTAACATAAGCAAACATACAATTCGCACAACCAACCGATCATAACGTAAACATATGCATAATGGGTAGCAGGCCCTGCGCCTGCACCCAGCTCTCATCTCAGCCCACCGGCCCTATCTATATGAAGGTCACGGTGTGTCACACCGTAATGGACTTGGCATCTCATATGTGTAAGCCTACAATCGCTTCGATACGGGTTGCTAGCCCAGTATCCGAAGGATCCCAAACTTACGGATATCATAGCTTATCACAGCACTGGACGGTCACAATCCGTCCGAATGTTGTGCACCATAAATACCACACATAATTCCCTCCTAGGCCGAACGGTCCCGGCGCCCCGGCGTAACCGTTCGAGGGAAGCCGCACCCGTGCACGGGCAATCCGAGTCCATTGACCATGCAATACGTTCTATATCATACAATCCATAGCATACCAACCGATCTCGTATTCCATAAACGTAGTGTCGCACATAAACGGTTTCCCGTGCCATAAACATAATCCACCATTCATATGGGGAGCTCCGTCGGCGTTATGCCCCAACACATCCATATTGATACACAACGCCCAACGGCTTAGTCGTCTCGTACTCATAATCACGCGTCTCGTTCATAATGTTATTCGCATGGCCTACTTCGGTATTTACTTAGTCATTTCATAGCATAAGTGCCCGAGGGCACGCTCAGCACCGTATTCAATGTTCTACGCCTAGTGTTCAATGTTCTCGGAGCCGTGCACCTGATGCACATCTCGATGTTGTCTTTCAATGTTCTACCATCATGCCCTATCGCGACTCGTGCACTTGATGCACGTCGCTTCAATTGTTCGATTGTTCAATGTTCTATCTTAGTGTTCGACACATACTCAAACCTTTCGTCGCCGAGCCACGCTCGCTAATTCGATAACATCTTAAGCATACCATAACATATTTTTATTAAGACGTGAAGGAATAGGGAGAGAGAGTCAAGAACTCGCCCACCTTAAGCCGATACGCCTTGCCGTTTCGCCGATTGAAGCGTCACGCTTCCATAACTCGATCGTATAGCTAACTCTCGGACTTAGCCATCCCTTTGAAATACTCGGTTGATTTAGCCTATCGTGCCCATGCCACAATCCGTTACAGGGCCTCGATTTGGTTTCGCGGACACTTCCTTGCATAAGGCAAAATGTCGACCTCTTATCGTCCAGCGTAAAAGCATAGCCTGCACACCAGATCAACTAAAATCAGCACTTACTCAAACGGGACTTATCCTTTGCATCGATTCGATTCATAGATTCCAACCGACCCAAAGCTTACCTTTGGCCAACGCAACACTTGCATCGATTCGCATCGATACCTTATCGGGTCAACACAATTCTTCGAGTCAACGACTCATCGTAATGCACCGATGCGGAGTGGGGCATTACAACAATGGCCTGACCTTGTCCTATAGTTGCGGGTCCCCTCTGCTGGAAACCTCTCTGCCTGCTCTACACTTGGGCTTGGGAATACTGCTGCTGGTTCTGCTGATGAAATGCCTGGGCCTGAGGCAACAATGGCCTCGGGTACTGTTGCTGCTGCACAGGTGCTGGTCCCCTAACCGATGGACTGGTTAGGTTGGAAGAGGATGAACTACCCCTATTCGGGCAGGCTCCTATCTTGTGATCTGCCGCTCCACAAGCCAGACACAATCTTTGCGCCCTACAAAAATCCTCCACTACATGGCCTGGCTTTCCACAATGAGAACATCCCATCGCGGAAGTCTGCTTCTGCTGCTGCGGGTACGTCGGGGTCGAATGCTGAACCGACGTTACCGAGACCGCCCGCCTCGGAGTTCTAATAGTCAAACTTCTAGCTGTCGGGACTGGAGCTGACGATTGGTGCATCTGGCTGTGGGACCGTTTCCTACCTCCGGTCCTATCCACGATCCTCTGGGAGGTGTACTCATGCCTCCTGGCTGCTCTCAAAACTGCATCGAACGTCTGGTGCTCGAACTGCTCGACTGCCAACAAGATCTCCAAATACAGTCCCTGCTGGAACCGCTGGGCCCTATCAAACTCGGTCGCTACCAAGGTGGGGGCAAACCTACTGAGTCTAGAAAACTCAGTCGCATAACCGTCGACCGTTCTGCCTCCTTGCTTCAAGTTGGTAAATTTTTTCTGTAGGTCATACCGAGCTACAGCATCAAAATACTTCGTTTCGAATCTCTCTCTAAATACTGTCCAAGCAATGGGTGCCACTAATCCCATGGTCTGCGCTGCCCACCAACTGCGAGCTAAGTCCAGCAACTGTAGCCGTACCACGGCCACCTTCTCATTCTCAGGTGTTCTAGCTGCTTCCAGAATTACCTCGGTATCCTGAAGCCAAGCGTCCGCGGCAATCGCATCCTTACTGCCGTCGAAGAATGGAGGGTTCAGGCGCTTGAAGCTGTCGGCCGCGCTGTTCCCTGGATGACCGCCTCTGGTCAAAGCATCTGCCACTGCCTGGTGCAAGGCGTCTCCTCTGCGATCTTGAGAAGCTATCAAGGTCCTGATAAGACCTACCAAAGTGCCATCATCCGGCTCGGCAGGCTGAACGGGCTGAACTGGGGGCTCTCCTCCAGTAGGCACAACTCTGGAGGCTACTCCGGAATGCTGGGCTTGATCTCCGGGGTGCTGGTCCGCGGGAGTTGCTCCGCCTTGCTGATCGGCTGGTTCATGAACAATGCCGCTGAAGAAAATGATATAGGAAACAATAAGGAAAGACCAGGACAGATCAATGATACAAGCATGTGATCAGGTCAAGATTCCAGAGATTCAGAGGATATGAACGGAGATCAAGGGCGAGTACCGATTGAGACATCTATTTGGTAAACCCTCACATTTCTTGAATGTCAAGACCTGCATGGGCCACCACTTAAACCATGTCACGTCCCAGAACCAGAATACTGGAGAGCGGGGCCGAACATAGCCAGCTACGTATATTGAAATGGAATCCACCTCACTATACGGTCACGGCTGTCTAGATATGAGGGTTTACTACAAGCCAATGGTCTCTTAAGGTTAAGCCTATTGTCTCAATCTCAAGCAAGTAATATAATTACAAGATGTTAGACCACCAAATATACAATAAAAGGCATCCTAAATATTACATATTCAGCTGATCATGAAGCTAGTCGTACAAAATGCGAGGACTAGCAAGAGTTAAGTCATACATGATCAACCCTAGGATTTGTTAATCATGTTTACAGCCCGTAGGCAGACAGTAAGTAAATGTGCATCGAGCTAACAGGTGCTCGTCGGCTAAACGCCTCAAAAGAATAATTTATAATAGAGTGAGCGAAACAAAATAGAAAAAATCCACTCGTAGCCCGGGTTCCTTCTAGTCGCCACCATCGGGCTGGAGGTTTGGCAGATCCTCGGGTGCTGCTCCGAAATCTGGCCACACAAAACCAGCTGGGTCAAACCCCAGAAAGAGCAAGTGTCACAAGGGAGGCCACGAAATAAAAACAAAAGCCAGCATATCAGAACATAAGAAAATGGAAGAAAAGTACAAGTAACAAAGAGCACGTCAGGACAATAAACGACTAGGGATGTGGAACCATTCTGGGAGCCAGGTTATAATCCGTAAACCAAACAAGGACCGGGGCTGTAACCCTTCGCCTGAATAGCACCTTGCCTCTACCCAATTATTGTTTAAGATAAATAAAATAATCATGTACAGGGTGTAGGTAAAAAAAAAAAAAAATCAAACTGCGCCTAGTTGACTGCTTAAAGACAAACTGTGCCTAATTCATGAACCTGGGCAGACTGCGCCTAGTTTTCCGTCAACAGGGCAGACTGAGCCTAGTTTTCAGCCAGCTAGCCAAACTACGCCTAATTCATGAATCTGGGCAGACTGCGCCTAGTTTTCCGTCAATAGGGCAGACTGTGCCTAGTTCTCAATCAAACTCAAATAGCGCCTATTCAGTACTCAGAGAGGCGCGTTTCTCAAACCGCGCGTAGATCACATAATCATTATTATCTGATAGCACGTAAATCGAAATGACATCTCATCATTATTCTGACAGCGTAGCACTCGAGGAAGATATGATAGCTGTCTAGACAGATTGCACCTACATCGAAGAACCAGGCACTATCGACAGACTGTGCCTACTTTTGACTATATCAAGCACACTTTGCAGATTGCGCTTACGTCTCAGTGAAGAAGGCGCAGTTCAATACAACATCAATTCAGAGCTTGCCACGTGTCCCTGAAACAGGCGCGCTTTGACTAAATCAACGCCTAACTACCACTCTACATGTCCAACACGTGTCCCACTAACTGTACACGACCAAGCGCATGTCAATCAAATAATGCCATGTGTCTAGAGCAGTTGGTGCACGTTCGTGATAATGGAGTGAAAACAGGCACAGTTTGTCATACGTGCTCAAAACAGGCGCAGTTTGTCATACATGCTCAAAACAGGCGCACTTCAATCAGGCGCTCTCCAGAATAACTGCCCAAAATAGTTATTTCAGAACTCTATAAATAGAGTTTCGTTTCCATTCAACAGGGGACTGACACAATCAAGAGAATCCAGGAGTTCTTGCTAAAGTGCTGCTGCGTTCTTCAGAGGCTCTTCGCCTTCAGTTCATCAGAGGCTTCCTGCCTTCGTTCCATCAGAGGCTTCCTGCCTTCAGTCATCTTCAAAAGCTTTCGTCTTCAAAAGTTCACATCGTCCAAGGGATAAAGCGATCGTCATTTCAGATCGGATTCCTATAGTTGTACTTTCCCAGAATTCTTGTAATATTCTTTACAAAGTTTGTGAAATAAATATCATACTTTTGTTTTTTGCAAACAAAATGGCGACTCTGCTGGGGACGACCTTTTCCTCTGATGAAAAGGTGACAACTCAATGTGACACGGCGTCTATCGGCTCGACGCAGAAGACTTTGGTCGTGAAAGTCGACCAAACAGCTTACGAAGCAATGATTAATGCACAAAGCACTCCTCGCCGCACTACGACTTCCGTCAAGAGCAAGACTCGCTCAGTGTGGGCTCCCAAGAACTCTGCTCCTTCTCTGATGAAGAACGCTGCCACTTCTTCGGCACAACCTGCTTGGAAAGCCTATCTCTAGCAACCTGGCGCAGTCTGTTCCCTCTTTAGGGAAACAGATTGTTCAGGCGCAGTCTGCGGCCAATCATGCCAACCAGGCACAGTCTGTTCTCTCCTTAGAGAAACAGACTAGAACTATGAACCAGGCGCAGTCTGCTGTCAAACCATCTTCTGGCACAGTTCATGCCAAAACAGCACAATCTCTGCCTCACAATCAGGCGCAGTCTATTCTCTCCTTAGGGAAACAGGCGCAGTCTGCCACCAAACCTTCTTCTGGCACAGTTTGTGCCAAATTGGCACAAGTCAAATCTTCTGCTGCTGCCAAGGCTCAATCCAATACATCTGCTGCCCTGACTAAACAGGCGCAGTCTACTCAGGCGCAGTCTGCTCAGGCGCAGTCTACTCCGAATCACTCCAGAATCCAGAAACCCCAAACTGCTCAGGCGCAGTTTGCTGAAGACAGTCCTTTGGCTGTTCCTTCTTCCATTCCATCAAAAGAAAAAGGCCCCTTGGTCTTCTCCCAATCTTCCCAAGCGCAAAACTTGGAAGATAACAGAGGGAAATGCTCTTTAGCTATCCCTTCATCTCAAAACAATGGAAAGGGTCCTCTGGCCTTTTCCAAGTCTTCTTTGATTCTTATCGAGGAGGATCCAACTGATAGTGCCTCTGCACCTATTAGTATGAATATCCTCCTTAACAAGGGTTCTCGTACTAATCAGAGAGGTATTTTACCTACTCCCAAGGCAAATATTCAGGAATTGCCTAATTTGCGGATTTCACGATCCGAACAAGGCAAATTACAAGTTTCACAAACTGAAGTTCCCAGGGGCGGTTTAAATGATTTACGGGCATATCTTAATAGAAAACCCCAATCAAAACCTACCTCTGTAAAATGCAAGCATGCTAAGATCAACTTGCCTCAGTATCAACCTTTTGAGGCAAGGAATCCTGACAATTACGCCAATCAGATGAGTACCTCTCTTTATACTCATGGAATCGAACGTTTACGAAATCGGAATCATGTTCCAAATGTCATCTATGAGTATATCCCTGCTACTTCTTCTCATCCCGTTGTCTCTGATCTTCGGGATCATCTCAGGCAGAAACGGAATATCACCCCCAGTTTTCCCAAACAATCACAAGTTCATCATTGCAATCATCCTCACGAAGTGGTTATCAAATGTTGTTGCCAAACAACCAAACGTTCTGTCTTCGAGCGTCTGAATTTCCCTTATGTTGATCAAAACAGTGATGATGAAGAAGAGGTAATGTTTGCCTCCGTCAACATGACTTCCAGAGACTCTGGGGGTAGAAAATGCAAGCATGGAAAGATCCGGAGACCTAGCCAGCACTATCTTGACCGACTTAGAGAATCAGATGATGGTGTTTACCAGTATACTCGATCTCGAAGCCGAGAAACAATCAGTCAAAGGAATCTTCCTTACAGTGATTGGTCTACTTCTCATGATGGGGGTAATTCGAACTTTGCTGTCGACAGTGATGGCTCTGAACAAACTGTGTCATCTGTCATGGCACGAGAAGTGACAGCATACGTTACTGAAGAACAAGATGCTTCTGGTTCTAACAATCAGAATCAAAGGATTGTTGCACTAGAAGAACAACTGAAGACTATGGCCGAAATGATGGCTAAAATGCATGATGTTATTATGGCTCAGCATACTCCACCAGTTATAACTCCTGAACCATTGGTTTCTTCCACTCCTCAGAACCCTGGTCTGGGGGTACCACCTCTTCCGAACATCACAGTACCAGCTCAGGTTACTCTTAGCCAAACTGGTGCTGGGGGTGATGCTTACCATGCGGTTCCTCCTCCGGTCATTACCAATCAATCTAGCAATCCTCAATCTTCAGGGAATGCTAATGATGCTGTTGAACAATTGCGGAATCAATTTGAAGCCTATACACAAAGGGAAGGCTTACAACGGTTGGGCATTAAACAACCCTATCCCGCCGAATGGAAGAAAATGCAGTTTCCACCAAAATACAAATTCCCTACCATTATGCAGTTCGATGGCACTTCATCTCCCAATCAGTATATTAATCATTTTGAATTGATGACTGATCCTCTTCAGCCTAATGATGCCCTTCTTACTCGGGTATTCGTCAGTTGTTTAACTGGCGCTGCTTATGACTGGTACCGAAGTCTACCAGACGGATGTATCACTTCTTTTGCTGGTTTCAAACAGATGTTCCTTGAACGATTTTATGAAGGCGTCAACGACATGACCATGTCAGCCCTCATTAAAATTAAACAAAGAAATAATGAGCCTGCTGAGCAATTTATCGAGAGGTTCCATCGCGAAGCTCTCAAAATGCCAATGGGAACACCATCTGCTGTTACAATCGATACTTGCAAGAATAATCTCTTGCCAATTATCAGTATGTGGACAGGGGCAACTCAATTCCAGGATTGGCCTTCTTTCATTATTAATGCTAAGGCAGCAGAACTCAGTGCTGAAAAATTCAAGACATTGGGGGTTCACATGAATCCTGACCAAGGCGATCATAGCTCAAACTCTAACAACAATCACCAAAATAACAAGAGGGGTAAAGATACATCTACTCCTAAAGAAGCTTTGGCCATAAATCTAAAGAATAAAGAAGCACTGGTTGTCAATGTTGCTTAATCTGCACATACTCCATCACAACAACCTCAAAGAGCACCACGTCCTAAAGAAGAGTACTCTTTCGATGAAGATGACATCATGGGTATCTTTGAATGTCTTACAAAGAGCAACAAACTGCAATTACCCGACCCTAAAAGGGCGGAAGAGGTTGGTAAGACTGACCATCCAAAATATTGTGTCTATCACAGGTTTGTTGGACATCCTACTCGAGCATGCTACGTGCTCAAAGGCAAGATCCAAGAGCTAGTCAACGCTGGGGTTATCACTCTTCAACAAGACGAAAAGACTGTGACCACAAACATGGTCTCAGTTCAATTTGGAGACTTTCCTCCTCTGATGGTGCAAGACGGCGTCATTCCAATCCCCAAAGCTACTCTTGAGATTGAGAATCTCCCTCTTTCTCAGAATAAAGGCCTTGTTCCATTATCTCTTGATAATGGTGAAATTATGTGGATCCATCCTGATCTCGCTTCAGAGTTTGAAGTCTCATATTCCAAGAAGAAAGATCGTTCTAAAGGCAAGATAAAGATTTGCAACATGGTGTCCTTCGACCCTACAAACGAAGAAGAGATCTTGATCGGCACCAGATCAGGAAAAACATATCAACGGGAAGTCCCAGAAGCTCCAGAGTCTTCTTCGGAGTCTGCTCCAGCACAACCTGCATCTATTGAGGAGAATCCTTCTGCATCTGCACCAGTAGTGGTGTCTATTCCTCCCAAATCTACTGCAGTAGACAAGGGCAAGCAACAAGTCCGCTTCGACAAACCTCTGAAGAAATTATCACTCACAGGATTTGAGAAGCCTTACAATTTCGATATTTTGGTTCAATTAGCTAATACACCAGCCAGATTGTCAACCTTCGAGCTCTTGCGTCTTTCCAGAGAGACTCGAGAAACTCTAAGTGAAGCCCTGATGCAAGCAGAAACCTGCTTGACTTTCCTCAAGAAGCTGGAAGCAGAACCAGTTTCTTGCCTACACTGCCACAGTGTTCTGGACTTGATGCCGAACATCACTTTTACGCAGGACGATATGCTGCTAGAAGATAATCGACATGACCGTCCTCTATATTTTACGGGCTATATCGATTCCATGAAGGTTGATCGTCTATTGATTGATCCTGGGTCCGCTCTCAGCATTATGATGAAGACTATGCTAGATGCACTGAAAATACCTGTGCATAGTCTTTCTGTTACCATTACCACAATTCTGGGATTCAACCAAGGTAAAAGCGAACCTTTGGGCAAGATTCGCCTAAAACTACAAATAGGCAATCTGCGCACTAAGGTTACCTTTTATATCATCGACAACCATGGCTGCTCATACAATGCTATTCTGGGGAGGCCATTCCTGCATGAACATAACATCGTTCCTTCCACTCTTCATCAATGTTTTAAATACGTTGATGACAATGGAGAAGTCCATAAGGAGGTGGCTGATCTCCATCCCTTCAAAGGAGTTGAGGCATATTGCAATGACTCTCGCATGTATAAAAAGGAATTCATGAAGATTGTTCTGTCTCTTGACACAGAAGAAGATCAGGAAGCAACGTCCAGTGAAACCCTCATCATACCTGTTAAAGGGCGGGTTTCTTATCCTCAGTCCTCTAAACTATTGGCTATTCACTTGCCAATTCAGAAACAGCCAACTGATGATGATTAAAGGGAGCTCACCTCCTCTGAGCCTCTTGTTATTTGACTTACGTCGTAACAAGATAAAAAAAAAAAAAAAGCAGCTCACTTCCTTTGAGCCACTTGTTATCAAAGACAAGGAAAATAGGGAGCTCACCTCCTCTGAGTCGCTTGTTATTGACCTCCGTCGTAAACAAGTCTAAACTTCCTTCACGTTCTTCCTCTCCCCCTCTTGTAATCAATCTGACCAAGTCTGCTAAGGCTAAAGGTCCTGTTGTAAATACCACTGTGTATATCAATGAAGATGTATCTCCTTTCCAGTATACTGATGTCATCTACTATACTAAGTATTATTTGGAAATGTTAGATAGCTTCCAATCATTCACAATGGGAGTTGTGCAAGCTCTTCAGACGGAAGTCTCAAATGATCGGCCAGAGAAGTCCTGCTTTATTGTTCCTTCTCGA
The DNA here is from genome assembly GCA_029216955.1 of Iris pallida. Taxonomy (NCBI): domain Eukaryota; kingdom Viridiplantae; phylum Streptophyta; class Magnoliopsida; order Asparagales; family Iridaceae; genus Iris; species Iris pallida. The sequence continues at coordinate 6,813,150 of JANAVB010010794.1, read as the reverse complement.
AAGAAAGGCGAGAGTCCAATACTTTTTAGTAAAGGACCAGAACAAAAGTTCAGCTATACGGATGACAACAAAGTTAACGATACTGGACCTATTCAGCATCATCGTTACAGTCAGCAGTGCAAAGACATCCTCCGAAAGATGGGCTACGACTTCAAAAGTGGCCTCAACTACGGCAAAGGAAGGCGAACTCCTGTTCGTACAGCTGTTCCATATGGAAAGTCTGAAATGTACTACAGCAGGACTAACAGAGGGCTCGGATATGCTTCTCCGCAAGAGTTATCCCCAGCAGTCTTTAAATCTGATAGTGACGAGCGCTCTAATTCTTCTGATTCCAGATCATGGGATTCTGACACCAGTATTGGTCAAATTCATCGATTGACTATATCTTCTAAATGAACATCCTATACAAAATTATCCGATGGCTCATCCCGTTCATCATTATCATCTGACGGTTCATCCCGTTCATCATCATCATTTGACGGTTCATCCCGTTCATCATCATCATCTGACGGTTCATCCCGTTCATCATTATCATTTGACGGTTCATCCCGTTCATCATCATCATTTGACGGTTCATCCCGTTCATCATCATCATTTGACGGTTCATCCCGTTCATCATCATCATTTGACGGTTCATCCCGTTCATCATCATCATTTGACGGTTCATCCCGTTCATCATCATCATTTGACGGTTCATCCCGTTCATCATCATCATCTGACGGTTCATCCCGTTCATCATCATCATTTGACGGTTCATCCCGTTCATCATCATCATCTGACGGTTCATCCCGTTCATCATTATCATCTGACGGTTCATCCCGTTCATCATCATCATTTGACGGTTTATCCCGTTCATCATCATCATCTGACGGTTCATCCCGTTCATCATTATTATTTGACGGTTCATCCCGTTCATCATCATTATTTGACGGTTCATTCCGTTCATCATCATCATTTGACGGTTCATCCCGTTCATCATCATCATTTGACAGTTCATCCCGTTCATCATCATCATCTGACGGTTCATCCCGTTCATCATCATCATTTGACGGTTCATCCCGTTCATCATCATCATCTGACGGTTCATCCCGTTCATCATTATCATTTGACGGTTCATCCCGTTCATCATCATCATTTGACGGTTCATTCCGTTCATCATCACCATTTGACGGTTCATCCCGTTCATCACACCATTTGACGGTTTATACCGTTCATCTTCATCATCTGACGGTTTATCCTCTTCCTCACATCATCCGGTGGTTTATATTCCTCCATAAAGAATTGAATTCAATCAGTCTTGAAAAATGAAGATTCATCATTCGGATATTCATTAAATGTCTGAAACGTGAGGTTAATCCTTCCAGATCGAGCAGACAACTTAGCCTATGCGCAACTTGATTTGATTTTCAAAATTCAACGTATTTCGAAATTTTGAATAAAATCAACTTTCGAAAACTTTGAAGGGGGTCTTGTAGGTAAAAAAAAAAAAAAAAATCAAACTGCGCCTAGTTGACTGCTTAAAGACAAACTGTGCCTAATTCATGAATCTGGGCAGACTGCGCCTAGTTTTCCGTCAACAGGGCAGACTGAGCCTAGTTTTCAGCCAGCTAGCCAAACTGCACCTAATTCATGAATCTGGGCAGACTGCGCCTAGTTTTCCGTCAACAGGGCAGACTGTGCCTAGTTCTCAATCAAACTCAAATAGCGCCTATTCAGTACTCAGAGAGGCACGTTTCTCAAACCGCGCGTAGATCACATAATCATTATTATCTGATAGCACGTAAATCGAAATGACATCTCATCATTATTCTGACAGCGTAGCACTCGAGGAAGATATGATAGCTGTCTAGACAGATTGCACCTACATCGAAGAACCAGGCACTATCGACAGACTGCGCCTACTTTTGACTATATCAAGCACACTTTGCAGATTGCGCTTACGTCTCAGTGAAGAAGGCGCAGTTCAGTACAACATCAATTCAGAGCTTGCCACGTGTCCCTGAAACAGGCGCGCTTTGACTAAATCAACGCCTAACTACCACTCTACATGTCCAACACGTGTCCCACTAACTGTACACGACCAAGCGCATGTCAATCAAATAATGCCATGTGTCTAGAGCAGTTGGTGCACGTTCGTGATAATGGAGTGAAAACAGGCGCAGTTTGTCATACGTGCTCAAAACAGGCACAGTTTGTCATACGTGCTCAAAACAGGCGCACTTCAATCAGGCGCTCTCCAGAATAACTGCCCAAAACAGTTATTTCAGAACTCTATAAATAGAGTTTCGTTTCCATTCAACAGGGGACTGACACAATCAAGAGAATCCAGGAGTTCTTGCTAAAGTGCTGCTGCGTTCTTCAGAGGCTCTTCGCCTTCAGTTCATCAGAGGCTTCCTGCCTTCGTTCCATCAGAGGCTTCCTGCCTTCAGTCATCTTCAAAAGCTTTCGTCTTCAAAAGTTTACATCGTCCAAGGGATAAAGCGATCGTCATTTCAGATCGGATTCCTATAGTTGTACTTTCCCAGAATTCTTGTAATATTCTTTACAAAGTTTGTAAAATAAATATCATACTTTTGTTTTTGCAAACACAGGGTACCAGGTATAGGGACTTAGACGAGACTTAGACCAGGCTGGACACCATACATTAACTAGCGGCCAAGCAATACTTCGGCTTTCTACTTTAACTAACTAGGGTTATCACAAGCCTAACTACTAACAAGATGAAATGAGAATTTCCCAGTCCCAAGCCCTGCAGACCATCCAGTTATCCTTCCGCGGGTTGAGAGTATGGTTGGGTACATCGTCCAGGAGACGATATACCCTTAGGTGACTTAGAGGGTGCAACACATGACAGTGTGCTGGAAATATGCTCTACTCGTCGGCAAGCTACAAGTCCAATTAAAGCGCCCAGAAGACGAGATTGCCTGTGACTGGAAATTCTCCATGTTCTAGTTTGATCTAATCATTAGCCTAATCCATATTAGCGCGAATCCCTGACCGTGGGAACCAGGGAGTCACGTCCTAGACATGATGCAAGACAAGACAAGTGGATTGCACAAGCAAGCAAGCAGGAACACCCACGGTGTCAGAGTTAGTTACAAGAGTCAAGTTCGACCAGTTATCAAGTCGAGTCAAGGCAGGTCAAGTTACAAGTTACAAGTTACGAGTCAAGAGTGCGCCGCCACGGGCCACTATCAAGTTACCTAGTTATCGAGATAATTCATGAATCACAGGTTACAAATCAAGTGTGTACCCCATCGGGTCACTATTAAGAAGATCAGAGGTACTAAAATCATACTTCACAGAATCCGAAAAATCGTATTAATCATAAGCAAAATCATCGAAAATCGTGCCAGGTCGTGTTGGGTCAAGATGGTCGTGCTGTATGAAACAAGATCTCAAAACCCAATCCACAAGAGAGAAGCCATGTCCAAGAAATAAAACCAAAACATCATGGGCAAGTGGGTTGCGCAGAGGGTGGATGGCGCAGGGGTTAAGTGCGCCGGGGATGGATGGCGCAGGGGATAGATTGCGCAGGGTGCAGGTTGCGCTGGGTCGGGTGGCGCAGGGGCCAAGTGCGTAGGGGGTACCAGGGGGAGCAGGGCCGATGGCGCAGCTGCCAACGGCGCACGGCCGAAGGCGCAGGGACGCGCGCGCAATCGGGCAGCGGCCAGGGCTGCGCGGTCAGCGACCAGCGCTAAAGAGCACGACACGGGGGAGGCTACGCGGTTCAGCCCAGGGGGCTGAGCACAAGTCAGTCCTACGCTAAAGAGCGCAGGCCGAGGGGGGTCTTCTTCTCCAAGGCTGAGATGAACATCTCAAGAACACCAAAACTTCAAATCTTCATATCTTGGCCAAATCAAAACGAAATCCGGATTTTCAAAGTTCTATCTTGGGTGAAATTTGATTCTCTCCAACATAGGAACATCAAAACCCACAAAAATCCAACTTAAAATAGATCAAAACTATGTAAATCCGAAAATAGTCAAAACTTAGATCTAGAAAAATGGAAGCTCCAAATCCAAAAATGTCAAGTTCTAATGTTGATCTCCATGTCCTAATCTAGCTAATAGACAAATAAAATATGGTGCTTATTTGTTGGCAAGGTGCACTTGCCTATGGAGGTTGGTGGAGGAAGGAGGAAGAAGAAGATGGAGGAAAAATAAATGAAAGTAAAGAGAAGAAAGAAAAGTTAGGTAGGATTAAATGGTAGAGGATATGTTGTGTTGAGGGTGGAGGTTAGCTAAGGTGTTCCAAATGCATATTAAACCAAACCAAACCAATCCTTCTCTACGAAATAAAACCAAATCATGTCAAAACCCATTTTACGAGAAAACCCAAAATCTGCAAGTCGAGCCAAAATACAATTACAGGCCAAAATCAGATTACGAGTATTAATACGAAATACGGGAAACGGGGGTGACAGTCAGGCCGCAGGAAAGCTTCAAGCCGCAGGAAAAAATCAAGCCGCAGGGAAGCTTCGAGCCGCAGGAAGACTTCGTCCAGGCTATTCCGATGTTACTGCTACATTTAATGCTCGGATTTACTTTTTTTAGATTTGGGGGGCTTCCTTTTCGGTTACTGTAATAGTTATAAAGGATAGAATCCTAAGGGTCACCATTATCTTTTAGTGGACACGATAACCGAACCGGCGTCTATCTATTTCTACTTCTTGGTAGCCTATAAATATATGGGCCGTACAACAGCAGCGAGAGGACTCCTATTGCTTTCTTTCGTCTTCTTCTCTTCCATCATTCTTTCTGTCATGACCCGATACCCAAATTGTTGGGCCGGGCCGAGCCATGTCCAGCCTACGCTTGGTTAAAGTGCAGTAAGATGTTCTAGAATAAACAATAAAGTATCTAAGCAGCTAACAGTTCTAAAATCATATTTAAGGTTCATCACAACACAGCATCTATAAGCGAAGGTAACATAAGCACAGACTTAATAATACACTTCCAAGTATCTAACTGGAGACAAAGTCCAGTATCCAAATATAAGTACAGACAAAGTCTAAGTCTCAAAACACAAGAAAGATAACTAAGCAAGGTTCCCCGCTGGGGCCTCTTCTGGAGCTAAGGCCAGGTCCTCAATGCAGTACCATAATGTGTAACACATAGCGTTTTCTTCTCGAAAGTATACATACAACGTTATCCTGTCAGGCCGAAAACAAGTACAACCTCTACAACTAAAGTACTGAATATATAATGAAAGAGATGTACAATAAGAAACATGGTGTGATAAATCTATAAAACATGAAATACTGGAAACATGGCCTCATGGTACAACTGGGATCACAGTATCATGGTAACATAGGGAACATGGCATATCATGGTTTAATTGGTTCTTTTTAGAAATGACAACATATAGTTTAAAAGTTTAAAACTGTGGTATGTACGTGAATCGGTCAGTAGGTGAATAGGATGTACAGTGGTACATATCAATTTTCTGAAGTGTACATACGTACACTTAACGACATCGGTGTATATCCATACATAAATGCGGGACCAGAACATACGGCAAGGTCACATTTAGAATGGCACCGAGCGCGGTAAGTACATACGGAGAAGGGGATCATGATCACGTACACTACTAACAGTTTTTCCTTAACCCGTTATTTAAACATATGAGAGATACGAGAACAGTAAAAATATATAGAAGATACGAGAACGATATAAAGTATGTGAGAGATACTGGAAGCAGTATAAGCATGGCAGGTACTGGGAGCAGTATAAAATATGTGAATACTCAGAGCAGTCTAAAGCATAGTGAAAAATGTACTGAGAACCAGTAAGAAGCATGTGAAGATATAAAAACTGTCTTAAGCACGGAAGGTACTGAAAGTACTATAACATGTGAAGATTTAACTTGCTACCTCAAGGATCAGTATTTTAACAGGGTTAATACATGTTCTAGCATTAAAAGACAGTAAATGAGTTTGTAGATGTACTTGCCTCGAGCAAAGCAAGAATACTAGTACAAAGATATAGATGTCCGGTGTCCTGTCAATAATGAATTACAACTTAGTATCTAAGTTATGTTCAATATTACACTAGTGGTGTGACACGACTCCTAACTGGATACTAGCCAAGTGGGGACCTAGCATAAAAGTCTAATGTAGAGTGACACTATATCCAAACTAATTTTCTAGGGACTTTACACTAGTGCGGGGTGAGGTCCAATATGTCTGTAACTCAAAACAACACAAAACTTGCAAGTCGTAACTATTCAATAAATAAATCAAACTGTACACTGAGTTCCAATAATTTTTGAGATAGACAAAAAGCTCAATTATATATAAAATAAAGTACCAAAATAATTCTTGTTAATTATAGAAATTTATACTAATTTTTTTGGGATTTATAAACCTTCATAAATATTTACTAAAAATCAGCAAATACATGTATCCTGAAAATGAGTTCTATTTTCCTATTTTTATAAAATACCAAAAGTACTTATTAAATGCTGGAAAAATTATAATAAATTAGATAAATTAACATAGTATTTAAATAAAAAAATTTCAAGATTTTTACAGAAATTAAAATATATATAAAATTCAAAACCAGAAAGTAACAATATATGTAAAAATAATTAATTACAAATTAAGGATAATATATAAGCAAAATCTACAGATATCGTCGGATGATAAAATAAATATCACCAATATGTCCAAAACGGACAAATTAGCTAGGATAGCCTACCCATAAGTCCAATTTAGACACAGGGGCAAAACGGTAATTTTGGGTCAAAATGATGTCCGTCGTTGGACACACTTTGCACCAAAAAATGTGTCAGGAAAGAAGTCTACAAAACCTAACAAATTATATGTCCACGAATCTAGAATGATGATACTAACCCAACGGTATGTCCGAAATAGAATTCCGATGTGCCGATCTCAAAATGACACGTTGACGCGGACACTTGGTATCCGGTTTGCACCGAAATACGTGTCGGAGCAAATATCTTCAAACTCAGCAAAATATATGTCAACGAGTCCATAATGACGATATGAACTCAACGGTATATCCGGAATTGGATTCCGATGAGCCGATCTCAAAGTGACCCGTTGACTCGGAAAGTGGGACCCGCTTTGCACCGAAATGCGTGACAGGGCTCACGTTCTCCAAATCAAGCAAATTTTATATGAAAATATGCCAGAACGACGTCACGAGTCTACTGGTGGTGTCATAAATCGAATCCGGAGTCCCGGGTTCAAAAATGGAATTTAACAAGTGCAAATTAAAGAATTCGGACGCCCAACTTTGGCGTCGAATTCGACCAACCGAACGTGCTTAAAATGAAACGAAACCTAAAGGAGGCAGGAAGAGGGTTATACCATCTACGCACAGGAACTGGTAGTGCGCCAACCGGAGCTGCAATGGCAAAGTTACGAGCTGACGAAGTCGGCTCCACGAAACTGTCCAAAAACAGTTCAATTTAAAACGTCAACTTGGTGGCCAGTTTTGAGGTATCAAACGACGAAATTAATGGACGAAAATTGACAGGAGTGAAGATGGATATACCGAGATTGCGACGGAGCAAAAATTTCACCGATCCAACGGTCGGATCTCTTGGAAAACACGCACGAACTTGATGCGAAGGAGCGCACTTTCTGAGTTCAAAACGCGCGCGTCACGACGGGATTTCGACGTAAATGCACAAATAGCCTACGTGGCTCGTCGGGGAAGAGCACAGTGGCCATGGGGGCCTGCCCGGGGGTGCGCCCGGTCGAGGGGGAAGCTTTGCCGGCAGCGGCGACGGCCATGGCTGCGCACGACTGTCGGTACGCGTGCGCGGCCATCGCGCACGCTGCTGCTGCATCTCGCGTTGCTGCTGCTGGCTGCGGCTGGCGTGGTGCAGGGCCGGCTGGCCGGGCACGACGACGGCACGGCGAGGGCGGCGGTCAGGCGTCATGGCGTGTGGTGGTGGAGGGGATGGTGAAGGTGGTGGTGCATGGTGGTGATGGTGATGAGAGTGGTAGTGGTGATGGTGGAAGTGGTGTTGGAGGAGGAGATGGAGAGAAAGGAGGCTATATCAGGGAGAAGCTCAGCCAGTGAGGAGGAGAAGGTCGGTCGGCCTTTGCTGGGAGGGTGGTCGGCCAAAAATGAAGGCTGGTGGTGGTGTGTGAGTTGTGTACGTGTGTATTTGTTGAGAGAGAGAGGATGATATGTGTGTGTATATATATAATATATATGGGTGTGTATATATTATATATAGAGAGAGAGGGGGAGATATTTAGAGAGAGAGGGGGGTTGTGAAGTCGGCTAAAGGGGGGTTGTGAGAGAGAGTGTAGTGAGGATGAGAGAGAGAGAGAGAGTTATCCATATATATATATATAATATATATATATATGTATATATATATATAGATAGAGAGATATTTAGAGAGAGAGGAGAAAGAAAAGTGGATAGAGAGAGAGGGGTGTAGGCCGGCTGTGAGGTGGAGGGGGTAAGGTGTGTGTGTGAGTGTTTTAAGGAGGAGAGAGAAAGGGAGATATTTATATATATATGTATATATATAAACATGTGTGATATTTGAAAAGTAGAGAGAGGAAGAGATATTTTTCAAAATAGGAAAAAGGGGAAAATTAAGTGGGTTACTGGGACAGTCATGAGAGGACAACGTGGAGCTTGGGTTCGGGTTCGGTCGAGCCGGGTCGGGTCAAAATCGAACAGGGTGCAATATTTGAATTAAAATGGGTATTTAAAATCGTGGGCAAATAAATAACATGTGGGGACTCAAATAAATGGGACACAAGTTTCAAGTGGGTATTAGGCTTCATATGGGCCACGTCCATACTTCGGGTCGACTAGGTTGGGTCGATGTCGGGTTCCGAAATTAAATTGGAAAATAAATCAGATTTTACGGTTGATAATTAATTGACCTAAATTGACCCGAAAATTGTGGAAGAAAATAAAGCACAAAATGGAGTGTCTGAGTGGGACACGAAGGTCATGGGTGAAGAGCGTCTCGAGTAGATCATTCATGAGAAGTTGGTACTGAGAAAATGATTGGTCTCGTGCTCCTAAATTAAAAGTCACGATAACGTGCAAACGAAGATCAAAGATAAAAGTGGGAATAATTATTCAACGATTAATTGGTGTAAGTTGACCCGAAGTTGCGCGATACAAAAAGAGCACAAGAGAACGAGTTCAAGTGGGACATGATATATCAAAACGAAGATAATCTCGTCTATTTCAAAACTTGTAAAGAGAGTTTACAGAGATTGGCATCCCTGACGCTCCAGAAGTCAAAGTTACGAAAAGTGCATTAATGATCATAACAATTAAATAATAATATATATCTAAATTAATTCATTCAGAAAATTTAAAATAAACCCTGAATTTCATGGGGCTTACACTTTTCGCACCCGATCATTCATGGCCCCCAAAGCTTCTAAAGCCACTAGCGCCGCCGACAAAGGGAAGGGGGCCGCTTCTAACAAGTCACCTTCCTTCCACCCAGATGTAACACCCAGATGAGGGTAATTTTAAAATTTTGTAATTATAATTATTATTTATTGATTATTATTTTATATTATGATTTTTGGTGATTTTTAATCATTTTTAAACTATTTAAAATTATGACTTGTGATTTTGACATTTTACTATTGTTTAGTTTTAATTTCAAGGAATTTGTCACCCCCAGTTTTCAGGAACAAGGATATTTTTGTCATTTTTTATTTTTGAAATATTTTTGAAATTTATTTTATTATTTATGATATTATTTTGGGATTATTTGAGTCGGGTTCGAATTTCAGCTCAATCCGACTTGAAACGGGGACCCGGGGGTAGTGTTGACTTTAGTGGACCCACACACTAGTTAGGCATGGCCCACACGATATTAATTTTAGTCCACATGATATTAATTTTAGTTAGATGTTAGGCTAATTATTATGGATAAGGTTAGTGTGATTAGAGACTTTAGAATGACTAATTTAGTCCCAACCAATTAGCCCTTTCCTAATACTAATAGAATAGGTTAGTGGGGGCATTTTGGACCTTACCATAATAGGACAAATAGCCCCATATGGCTAGCCACTTTGGGAGAGGATAGGCTCAAGTTCATTTCATTATTCTCATCCACACTCTCTCTCTTGTTCTTCCCCAAATATCTAGAGAGTAATTCCTAGCAATTTCTCCGCCAAATCCTTCCATTTTGCCACCAAATCTTTATCTTTCCTTCTCCATTCTAGCCAAGGAGGAAGCTACCCAAGTTTGGGAGGATTCGGAGCTCATTCGTGTCCTTTTAGAATCTCTACGTGTCGGTGTCGCTCCGGGAAGACTTTTCTTCGATTCGATCTACCGGGAGGTATAAATCCCTTCTCCTTTTCATTTCCTCATGCATATAGGTCTATTTTGAACCAATAGGAATGCCCCCCATGGTTGTATCTCCATTTTATTTCCATTTTATGTCCATTTGGAGGTCATAGGAGTGTCCTTTGTGTTGTGATTGTCTCATAGTGGAAAAAACCCCAAATTTGGACGCACTATGTGTTGATGTTATGTATGAATGAATTATTACATGTTTAATCTCATATTTTTGTATTGGAGATGTGTTCTATAGTGTCTTATATATATATATATTAGTGTAGAGAGTAGGTTCTTGATATATTATGTTATATACTTGTGTTTCTTTTGTCTCAAACTACCTAATTTTGTCATAATTTTTATCCACGTTTTTAGTAGCCAAAACAACTTAGAAATGTCATAACTTTTAGCTTAAAACTCCGATTTATCTTCCGTTTTTTTAAAAGAACCATATCGAAGTTAGCTTTCCAAATATATATTTTAATAAGCCAAATTCTTTATGTAACTTTCTGTAGAATTATTTGAGTGTCAGCTGTACGAAAGACGAACGTGTTTCGGTATTTTTGCGATTCCGGGAGCTTCCGGACACGAAATTGCGATCCGTTTAAAGTTTCGGAAAGCTAACACGAAGATCTACAACATACTTTAATCCTAGAATTTAATGAATGCCCAATTGGTACAGTATTGATTTTAAGTAGAAGAGTGATTATACGATATATGTATTTTGTGTAACCTATGAGGCTATGTAGTATGGATATTAAATGAATATAGAGTATGTAATGTATGATATGTTAGATGAATAAAATAATATATATATGATATATATTCTCTTTACATTAATTTATATATATGGTTGAATGCAAGCATGTAGGAATGCTATTAATATAATGCATATAAGCAATGCATGAATGAAAGAATGATATACAATGTATTCATATGTATAAAACATGTAGGTAATGCATAGATGCATGAATGAAATGAATGTTTGCAATATGTTAATATAAATACAAGTATCTAATATGCATGAATGTAAGTATAATATAATACAAGTATACATGTATGTATCATGTAAATGTAATATATATGATATGTATGTATGCATGTATACAAGGTAAGTATGTATGTATGTATTTCTATAAACTGAGTTAACCTATAACCTTTTACACACATACATTCATACACCCTTTGACATCATGTATCCCATGTCACATACACCTACCTATCACTAAATTTTAGAACATTAACACATATCCTTTCACATACATGCCAAACACACACATACTCACTTACTCTTTTACCTCTCTTTCTCTCTCTCTCTCTCTATATATATATATGTATGTGCCTATATATATAGCTTTCCTATATATATCTATGTATATGAATATGTGAATGTGAATAATATATATACATTATATGACTAAGTTTGTGTGCCTTGTTAGCTTATGGTTTAGTTTTGTGCTTGGTTTAGCAAGTGACTTAGGCTATGGGTTAGTAGCTATCTCGGATACTTGATTTGCATATACTTAGTTTGTTTAGACCTAGAATAACTTGTTTGACCTAATTTAGACTTGTTAGACCTAGTTTGACCATAGTTGACCTAGGTTTGACTTTCAGGGTTGACCTAGAATCATGTAGAATGCATAGTAGAACTTTATATTGTCATTTTGGACTTGTTGTGACTTGTGCTGTTCTGATTAGGAGCCAGACACCTCTTATCGGACTGTATATTTACTTTGGACATTCAGACATCAAGCGAGTACATTCTCTGATAGTTCTTTCATTTATTTGTTAATTACTGTAGTTCAGTTCTAGTTAGTTTTATGTTATTCTTATAACACGTATGGATATTTCTGGATTCATGTATGCGACACACATACCATATTATCTGGCCTCTTTTTCTGGAATCACTACCGGCATCATCATCTGGAATCACTACTGGAACCACCTACTGGAATCACTCTGGAATCTTTTGCTGGTATCATTATGTTTGGCTGGACTCATCTCGATTCTCGTGTCGTTTTCTGGATTCACTTGTACTTGTGGGCGGGGAAATATTGGAGTAGACATGTGAACATTCCCAAATACTGGAACCACTCCTTTGGAATTATACTAGAACGATAGCCATCCCACACTTGGCCGAGTGTGCGGTGTGCCGTATTACCTACAGCCGTTCATATGTCGATTCCGATATTTTAAAACACATGGTTAGAGTATAGGCTGGACTCACCCTGGAACCTTTGATCACCAACTGGACTCACCATATACCGGACTCATCTTGTATTGGAACCACCTGGTATCAGATTCATGTTGTCTGGATTTACTTGGATTTTGTACTTGTTTACATTTACTGTCTGGACTTATATCATGTTACTTTAGTTCAGCTAGATTTATTTTACAATCTTTATTGCCATCATTCTTCTCTTGTTTTAGTTCTTACTTTTCTTGTATCTTATCTATTCTCCATACCATCACCTGTATATAAACTGCCATATTCATCAATAAAACTGTCTATAACTGCTTTATAGTTCTCTGTCATTTACTTGGGATTTTTTGATGAGTTGTACTCGTTCCTGTCCTGACTGGACCTGTTGATAAATTTTACAGATAGCCTGGAGGTTGCCTGCTAGCCTAGAGGAGACACAATAGAGGTTGTATAGTTAGTTATTTCAGTTATATTGAGTTGTATTTATTCTATGGATTACTGTATTGAGCTTTGAGATATTTTCTGGGTTTGTGTATCTTAGACACTTAGACTTCTATCTGCTGTATCTTTTTTGGATTTCATGTTTTACCTATCTTTTATCTTGCTCTACCTTAGTTATGATTGAGACTGTATCTGCTATGTCACCTCCATTCGGAGAGTACATACTGTACAGGTACCTTTATATTGTTAGATATTTGACCTAGGACAGCGTTCTATCGCCGACACTGCGGCGTAGGCTGGACATACCCACGTTTCGTGCCCTTACTCTAGGGTGCGGGTCGTGACACATTTTTAGTGGTGGCCCATGCAGGTCGAGTTTATGTAGTGGTATTCGAACTAGAGTATCACTACAGCCTGCAGTAGGATTAGGATATTTTTTGAGGTACTCAATCACATTAGGAAAAACTCTTAATCCGATTCCTTTTGTCTAAAATTGTTGCTTATTGACTTCCCTTGAATATAAACTCTTCTCCTTTGAATTTTTGCTTCATTCTCAGAAATTGCTTCTTGTTTTGATCTGTCTTCATGATGGTTATGAAGACACGATCTCATCGCTTCGGTTCGGGGGATACTATCGTGAGGCTGGCCACCTCTCGTCCTGTTCGTCAGGGCCTCGAGACAGCAGCTTCTGTTGTGCCGACTCAGGTTGGCGTTTCTGCTACATTGGAGGTGCACCTCCGTCTGTACAGATACTTTTCCCTTTATTTCCGGTTTCTCTCAACAGCAGCGATTCATGCAGCATCAGTAGCAGAGATTTGTACAGTATCAGCATCAGGCTGGAGGAAACCAGCAGGGCGAGCTATCGTCAGGACAGTCGAGGATGCACAGACCGTTGGAGATCTTGCTGCAAGTTTCGTTCTTCTCAATTCCATTCCCGCAATTGTCTTTTATAATTACCTTGAAATCCGATTCCATCTGTTCCTTGTTGATTGATTAATTTTGTCATGTTACTCTTTTGTTGTGTTTGTTTTTCTTTTAAGAAAATCATATGGGCTAGGTCGCCTAAATCATGGGATCTAGAATCCTCGATAGTCGTGTTAGTTGGCATAGTGAGGACTTGTAGTCAGATTTTGGATGTATTTTTGGGTATAGGAATTTAAGGTTTTCGCCGTCGCATACGGCAGTACGAAAATTTTAAATACCATGAACCTAGAGGTACGTACCTTAGTCAAGGACTGTGATTATCGTAGCCTTGCTCACTAGCATGATGAAGACTCTGGACAACATGATTTTGGACAGACGCATATGATTAACAGATTGTATCTTGAGAAGGTTTAAACATCATACCCTTTTGATTGTTATAAATGACTTATGAGTAGGGATATTTAGTTTTGTAGAGCTTATTCATAGGTAGTTCCTTCATAGTATAATGGTATGATGACTTGTAGAGTATCTGTATCCTAGAGGTGATAGTTAGCATTGGTGTTAGAATAGTAACCCATTGCAGATAATTCTCCTGTTATCTATAATACCAACCAGTTACACATAGGATGTTAGTATGCCTTACAGCCTTGATGATTATTACTACTTTTTCTTACCTTTTCCAGTGAGGCACCCATGACCAGAGCCCGCCTTTGAGTATAGTTGTAGTTTCACCTAAGACCGAGAGGTCTATTTGCATAGATAGATTCACTACAACAAATATGGCCTACAATAGCATGCAGGGAACGCTATAGAAAGCCTTCTATAGCGTATTATGTCCGCTATAATTGCCCACGCTATAGTATGTCAAGGCATGTGAACGCTATAACATTATAGCATTCTTGAATGCTGTAGATGGATTATAGCGTTCGTGTATGCTGTGGATGGTTTATAGCATTTGTGAATGCTGTGAATGCTTTATAGCGTTCTTGAATGCTGTAGATGGTTTATAGCGTTCGCGAGTGCTGTAGATTATTTATAGCGTTTGTGAATGTTGTGGATGCTTTATAGCGTTCGTGAATGCAGTAGATGGATTATAGCATTCATGAATGTGTTGATGAATGATAGTGTTCATGAACGCTGTAGATGGTTTGATTTATTATAGCGTTCGTCATATGCTATCGTGATAGCAGCCAACAGTTTTGGAAATGCTATTACATTTAGACGTTTTGAGTGCTATAAATCTGCTACAGAATTTCATATCTAAATAACCTGTTTTGTATCATATACAAATAACCATAGAAATTCATACTAAATCACAATTTTGATTTCAACAATTTCAATCGCAACTTCCATTTCGATCAATCAAGATATAGGAAAGGTTTGCCAAAATATGAACAAGTTTCATTAAAACATTCAAGATGTACAAAAAGTAGTTGTCATTAAAACATTCAAGATGTACAAAAAGTAGTTGTACGCCTACTAGTCCAAAATAAACCATTCCATTTACAAAATATCTGTAGGCCAAAAAATAGCTCGATCGCCTCTTTCCTTCTAGCTATCCACAATCATCAAAAATTTATAAGCCAACCTACACAAAATTGAGAAAAAAACACATTATTATTATATAAAAAATAAGTTCACACAAGATCATATATTGATGAACAAGATTTATTTATCTTCAACTGAAGAAACGATAGAAACTATTTTGTTTTTCGGAAAGCAAGAAAAAGAAGGAAACTGAAAAAGCGTCTATCACTGTGATTTATTTATTCGACTAGATCTAGAAATGAACCTAATTTCTACAAGGCAACTAGATAGAAATATTTGACACCATGAAATGAACTAAGAGTGTTACCAAACAACTTTTACTGCTACTTTCCAAAGAATACGCAAAAATAGCCCTGATAAGCAGTAGAATACGTAAAAACAGCTTTTACTGCTCCTATATATGTCATGTAAATTAGGTATGCAGGACCCTGAGACATCCATTAATGTCTTAACATGTCCAATAAAATTAATTCTTCAGGGAAAATAACATTAATAGATGTCTCCAAGAAACTATGATTTGAAGTTTATGTTGAGAAAAAAGACCAAGAATTTATTGAAGAACACCAATAGCATTGTATCCAAGGAAACATAAGATATTTCATTTCTATACTTGTTTCTTGTTGATTCAACTTTTCTCTATCCACTGTTCACTGATTCAAATATTCTGCACACAACTTAATTTTTGACTATCTATTCTAAGCGCTGCAACGATTTGCATAAGTACACATAAGTATATACATCATCAATGGAAACTTCTAGAAACAAGTAAGTATACTCAAAGCAAGAAAACTTACAGAAACAAATAAGTGAAAATCACAACTAATTACAGGTGAGATATACAAAAGTACATACCTCATCAACGAAAATAATAACAGGAGCTAATCGGGTAGCGAAAGAAAACAAAGCCTTAGTGAGCTTCTCAGCATCTCCAAACCACTATAGAAAGAAACAATCAATTTTGACATCCATAATGAAGGAACAAAAAGTAGACAACTGATAGAGAACTTATACAATGTGAAGTGAATGATTGCCTACAACATAGCATACATATTCCAAGATCTGGCATAAATTTGCCTAAAATAACAAATGACAGACACGGACTACAGAGCTAACATTCAATGCAAGCTCTTATGAGGAAACCAGTTTATCGTAGCAGCAGCAAGTCTAACCAAGCTACTGACCTAGGGAAAAATCCAAGTAATAAGGCACTAGAGACAGGGCCGGCCCAAGGAGATGGGTTGCCCTAGCCAGAGCTATTTTTGGTTGCCCCTTCCCTAGGACTAACCTTGCAACTTCATATATTAATCCCTATCAGCTATCCTAAGACTGGAAGGTCGAGTTCAGCAAGTGCATATCACCATCCATCGCCAAATAAATCTTCCATAACCTCTTAATCAATAAGATGTTAAAACAAACCCTCATAAATATTTAGACTTCAAAACAAGAGAATATAAATGACACCCATAGTCAAAATGGAATCACACAAATACTATTTCCTCTCATGGTGGCAACATTCAGCTAATCCAGAATTTTGTAAGCTTCGGAATTTTGTTGTCGAAATCTGACTCGATCCTTATCATTTTTATTCTTCGTCATAGTACCTATAGAAATACAACATAATTTGTTGAAAAGAACGACCGCAGTACTCATAACAGAAAAAAAATACTCTAAAAATTGGTGAAGGTGGAACCGTTGAAGACCAAAGTGCTTAGGAAATATTTCACGTGATCCCCTCTCCTGGTCCATGAATTTAAATATTGAACCTCAAATGTAATTTTTCCTTTTGTTGTTATTTGGTAACTTGTTCCTATGTGATCATTTGTGAGTCACTTTTCACCTCTCATCACAGATTCACATGTTATGGTTACTTCAACAGTATAATACTCAAATGAGAATAAAGGGAAACGTTATCCAATGCTCACAATTTGTCAATTTACATAATTACATCCATACTAAAAAACATGCATAGCAGCATATATAATGTTACAGTTAGTGTCAACCAAGAAGAAGAAAAAAAAACAAGGATAAGAAGGAATGAGAAAGTAAACATACAGTAAGGGGGCAGTGTTTTTCTTCAGCGGAGGGAGGCAGTAAGGAAAGGTAGGGATTTGAGAAATATTGTATTTTCACGTGGTCCCCTCTCCTGGTCATGGATACAGGAATCATCAGGGATTTGGGCTTTCTAATTTTTTTTTTGTTTGACCTGGGCGCCTCCTGGAACCTGGATACAGCAAGCTCAATATTTGGGCTTTGGAATTATTTTTTTGGGGGACCAGGGGGTTGCCCAAAGTGGGGGGGGGGGGGGGGGTTGCCCCAGCCCAAGATCTTTCTGGGCTTGCCCACGGGCCAGCCCTGACTAGAGAGAATATCAAATAACATTAAGATTGAACAACTGTAGTATCTAGCCTATGTAAGAACTGAACCAGTTATGCTGATAAAATTTGCACCAGCTTCTGTAGCAAGTGCCTTTGTAAGAAGAGTTTTACCCGTTCCTGGTGGTCCAAAGAGCAGTATCCCTTTGCAAGGCTGACAAATAAAATAATATAGGGTTAGAAGACCATAATTTCTTCCCCACTTTTTAGAAGACCCAGTAGTTCTAATTTTTCCAAATTGAAAGTATAACAAAATTTGCCCAGACGTCTTGCATCAATTTTGATATCAAGCCACATTGCATGAATCTCCCTATTGTCATCGATTATACCAAAACTCAGGCAGAAACAAACAGGAGAACAGGAACCAAGAAAAGAGGAAAGCAGAAAACTTCCATGTCAGTAAATGCTACCAAAAGTGTGTATGGGCATATTCATATTTTTTTATTATAAAAATAAGAGAGTGAGAGGTAAGATTGATGGCTTCCTATGCAGGATCACCCTAATAAACAACTCCCATATGATATTGGAAGTAACATAAACACCAAGAACAGACATAAGTGATGACAATAGGCCATGGATGGCTCCGTAAATGAAACTTGTCCCAAAAATTCTTGCAAGACTAGTCTCCTTGAATTGGGCATCTATAACCATGTAAATACTGTTCCATCTCCTATCCACTAAAGAGTGTTACGATTCTTTAGTCCCACATCGGTTATATGGTGAATTCGATGTGGGATGATATAACCTTGGGCTCTCTTCTTAACAGCTAGCTTTTAGGAATGAGTTCTTCTAAGGTTCATATCAAATGGTATAAGAGCCTACATCATGTCTCCTGGTTGTAATCGTGTACGACACATGTGGTGACATTAGCATATGAGTGTTTTCTTGAGACTGGAAGTCAAGCACAATTGCAAAGCCAACCCGTATGGGTGATGGGACTGCAGACTATGGTGGAATGTTACTATCCAGAGAAAATTGATGTGGGTTGATATAACCTTGGGCTCTCTCCTCTTAACGGCTAGCTTTTAGGATGAGTCCTCCCAAGGTTCATATCAAAAGAGCCCCCTAAATTTGTAACCTTAAGCAACATATTTAAAAATCCCTCGAAGAAACATTTTGGAATAGAACTGCAGGAGGTCAAAAGCCTAAGAACTTGAAGCAACCTACTCAGAATTCCTTGAATAAACATTTTGCAAGATAATTGAAAATGCAACATCACTCGAGCCCAATTCTCAAACTTAGCATGACCACAAAATTGGGAAAAATAATTCCTTTCAACTTGATTCTCTTCCAATATAAAGAGAACATTAAGAAGTAAATCTCAAGCCTACTATTTTGTTTGTCGGAACGCTGACGAATAAACATTCATATGCACTCATCACGTATAGACTATCGAAGGGAAGTCTTCCTCATGGTTACTGATTGATAGCATTTGTAACCAATTGATCACTATCATGCTCTAACTTGGCAATTCCGTTTTAAGGCCAGTAGAAAAGTTTGATTGATAAATAGGATTAAACGGGCAATACTCAACAGATTTGGTCACAAATTAATATGATTCTTATAACAGTGCTACATAAATGAATTTCCGTGTTTGATTATACTGATTCATGTTGGTGCATGTGATTATATATAACTTATAGATCAAATTCCCACATAGCTAGGAAAACAACCAAATGGAACAAACTTTGAAACCAATAATAGGCTTAACATTGAGGATGTAGCAGAATGTAAAAAACAAAAGAATAATAAGAATTTTACCCTTAACAAATTTTCGCGAAGGAAGAGCTCTGGTCTCTTCATTGGAAGTGTGACAAGCTCATTCAATGTCTTCTTGACATCCTCAAGGGCACCAATATCATCGAACTTTACTTATTTATACAAGTGATCTGTGGTGGTTGTTTAACTTATTTATATAGCAGGAAGAGACGATCCCATTCGACTGTCATTTATTTATTCGACTGACCTCAGTTCTACATGGTCCAGTTTTATTCCCTTCTACCGAACATGAAACCAGCCTTAAGGTAATAAAATCTTCATAAGAAAGACTTAACATAAAGTTATAGAAGACCAGTACTTACATCAATATATATGATCTGATACGGCCGATACCTACATCAATATATATGGATGGATTTTTTTACGATGTCTATAACTGGTTCACATTACCCATACTGTGAAGATCAAGTTTGAATCATAAATCTCTGTCAACATTAGACTTGTATCTAGTTAGATTTGCATCTAGTTGGTTTAGTTAGCTTTTAGTTAATTTTTGTTTAATTTAGAAAAGTTATTCCCATATTTGGAACTCTTATACTGATGGGTTTCTATGCAAGTGTAATGAGTGGTTTCCTTATGGTAGTTACTTTCTAATTTTGAGCCAAAGTTCAAGGTTTGCTAAACAAGAAAATAACTCTAAACTAACAACTAGGGAAAAGAAGCAATCAGTGTATACAAGATGTAGAACAAAAATGATGATTCTATCATAAGACCAATTTAGCAAAAGTTTCAAATGTGTATGTGTAATTCTAAATTCAACTAGAATGGCAACTAAAAACAAGAAATATTTGAAACCGAATTATAATCGATCTAAAGGACCCCATAGGCTTCAAAGAAGTAATGGTACCGCTGCAGCAGATTTAATTCAATTTCTGGTTCTGCATTGTTGAATTTTTTTTCTTCAGGCTCCACTTTTGGTACCAATATACTCTCCTACAAATGACATTATGATGGACAAGTAACTGTATATATCAACTACTTATCTCACTTTCAGTAACTACATGATTTAGACATTCATTGATATTTCCTCGCTTCACGGAGTTTTCAGGAAAAAAATGTTGAAGAACTCCGTTTGAGGACTATAAGCTCACCTACATCATAAGATTAAGTAGTACCCTATGGTAATTAAATTAAGAAAAGGGGATAATTATACTTGTGAAATAGCAGCATATCAAGCGAGCCCCCAAGCAGCTTCCTTCACCACAAGAGCCGATGGGCCATTGGGGATGCTGACCACGGTACGCCTGCAAGAAGATCCATCGGTATATGTAAAAATCTTTAGCTGAACATATACTTCAAAGAAACTAACAAGTGATAAGTAAGACTAACTACAGACTTAAGGAAAGAAATTAAAACAATTAAGATACTCCAATCTGATGTAACCTTGAGAATACATAGATAAGACCAACATATTGTCTAAGAGAACTGCTCCATTTGCACTATATTGCTAAGATATCTATCCAGATCAATGCTCACAAAATGACGTGAACTGCAAACATGGATAGCTTGGTGATTCAACTTTTTCATTCCTTGCATATGAAAGTACTTACTGTAGAATCAGATATGTCCTCATGACTAGTACCTTGGTAAATGAAATTAATAAGAACATTACTTATGAGTACCTTATAGTGTCAACTAGAAATAAGTTTGAAACCATATTTTATGACTGCTATAGTTAACTACACATTTTCTTGTAAACAGCAGGAAATAGACAATAAAAAAGAATTGCTTTGCAAAGGCCAAAACATGGATAGGTATATAAAGTAGAACCTAACTTAAACCAGTGCTACATATAAGCTGGAACAATTAAACTTCCTGCCAGATAATACATACTATGTCATAATTAAACAAAAGAACAAAACATGTGTTAATGTCTGAGGAAGGGAAATATGAAAGTCAAATAGATAGAAAGTACAATGAAATACAAACCTCTCATCGCTCTTTCAATAAGCAATCTCCAAGATGAATTATAACAAGTTCATCATCCTTTGTTCTATTTGCTGTTATCATAGCCAAATTTTCTTCCCACTCGTCTAGCATGGCATTGGCTAGAATCTGAAAGCAATTTAAAAAGATAATAAGCTTACTTGCACAAAAAGAACAAATAATATCATATATCATGCCAACTCCTTCATGAAAAGGTTCATAATATTAAAACTATAATAATTTAGCACAGCTCAAGGGAAGTTCAACTCTGAGAGAGTCGTACACAAGTTAGTTTAGAGTTGATATTACCATTCCTAGGTTGCTCCTATACTTTAGGCAACTTGTGGGTGGGGTATATGGGAGTAGAAGTCAGGATATCTCCAAAATAAGTTGTTGCTATACTTTAGGCAACTTAAGAGTAAAAGCATTGCTACATTCATTTTTTCATGTAGATAGTGTAGTTCTAATCTACTGGCCCAAGTAGCTAATGATTTCCATTCAAATTGGGGTGGAAGTTACACTAATTTGTTTCATCAACCATGTTCATCGCCCATTACTGATTGCACATAAGATTTCCCAATTCGGAGTCATTATAGTAATATACTTAAACTTCATGGTGGAGGCCTAGACATGCCACCCGGATAATTAACTTTCCTATAAATTAATACCTGAATGAAATGTAACCTCACTAGACAGCCTAAGAAGCATGGACACTCTAAAATTCATGTCTTGTCCATATTGGACACATGTATCGGATCTAGATACGTGTCCATGTCCGCGAAGAAGTTGAGATCCGACGCCTCCGTCAACCCCTTCCACGTGTTTATGTGTGCGTCTGTGTCCACCTTAACATCGATAGTAGCTGCTACCGAGGCCCTGGAGGCTGCGGAAAGCGGGTTGACAACGAAAAAGCAGTCTTGTCGACGCGTGAGGGGGTTGACAGCATCGCAAGGTTGACGTCGCCACAATAATCCCTTGTTTTGATTAGTAAATACCTTAACAATATATACCTATCAAATTAGATCTAGATAATGGGTCAGAATTTGGATCTTAAACTCTTCGAAAAATCATGGAGGTAAAAATGCAGTATTTGAATGTAGGATTACGTATCGGCCATTAATAATTCACCAAACCAACACTAAACTAAAAAGGGGTACGTTTACATATTCTGTTAAAGTCAAATGATAATAAAAAAGTTTGAATATGTAAAAACTTATTAATTTGAAGATTACATATTCATTTCATAAATATCCAGTTGTTTATACGATTCATACATTACTAGATGTAGATATATTAGTTCCAGATCTAAATTAAGTTTGGATCCAACCTCAAAATAACCTTTCAAAGTATAGATGTGGATCAAGAACTCAATTATTTACTTTGGTAACATATTCTTTAATTCAATAGTAAACAATTACTTTTTCTAGATCTAGATATGAACCATTTTATATCCAGATTTGAGAAGGAAAAAAACTTGATGTCTCACCTTGCTCTTGGTGACGGAGTCGTTGACGTTGATGGACGGGAGAGCAACGGTCCCACTGGCCTGAATGGGGAGGGATGTCCAGAGCTTCTCCCCGGGCGTTTCGAGCGGACGGTGTAGACGGGGGTGCGGTCGGAGGCGCCGATGGAGGCGTCGATGCCGCTGCAGGAGCAGAGGAAGGAGATGAGGAGGGTGGAGTTACGAGGGAGGAGGGTGGCATCTTGCCCCTCGATAACCTGTGAATGAATGAGTTGATGAAGGAAGGAAGTTGGAATCAGTGAGTGGGAGAGGGAGTTAGGGTTAGTAAAACTGACGATGATGAAGTATTTGAGGTTAGTGGACTCGAAGAACTCGAAGACGTAGAAGAATCCGGGGCGATTGGAGACGGGGAGGAGGTCTTCAGGATCTCCTTCGACAGCGGGGACAGTCTCTTCCACAGGATCTAACTTCCCATTTCTTTCTTTCTTCCTATCGATTTAAGGATTTTGTTGGGGAAGAGAGAGGAGGGGTGGAGATGGATCCCGTTAGGTTGAGGAATGAGTTGTTTTTGGACATTAGGGATTTAGGGATTTTTATTGGAACTCTTCTCTTCTGAACATAAGAGATGCAAGAATACAGAGAGACCTCAAAAATTTTGAAGAAGGAAAAGGGAAAGGAAAAAAACCTAATTTTCTGCTGGTAAGGAGCGCCAATTTTTGGGCACACGCGGCAAAGTAAAAAAAAGTTGTGGGAAATAAAATTTAAGACAATACTTTAAAAGTGTTGTATAATTGTTTACGATATTTCTAAAAGTATTGTATTTAGCAGTAGATGAATATTATAGATTCTACAACATTCAGGAAACGCTATAAATAGATATTTTTATAGTACTGCAAAAAAAATGCTATTGTTGATAACATTCTATAGCGGAGACACTTGAACGCTATAGAAAAACTGCTATTGTATGCCATATTTGTTGTAGTGATTGCAGATGATATTGGCATATGGGATATAGGTTAGTTGGTATCTATAGGCCATTGTTGTATAGGATTATAAACATGTTGTTTAGCCTATACTTGGTTCAGTTTTCCATTTTAGTTAAGTTCTTTTCGTGTTGGGTTCCTTTGTGTTGATCACCTTTATAGGCAGTGTGCAGACCCTTCACTAGATACCATGTCCCCTTGATTCAGACCATTCATCCTTAGCCTAGTTCTAAGCATTATTTCAGACCCTTATAAGTTTAGTCTGCCTTAACCCTTGGTTGATCAGTCATGTATATATATATATATATAGATGATATACTTAGAATATTTGTTCTTGAGCATATATATATATGTGGTATTTGGTATTCATGTGCTTAGCTTGTAGATATTTAGTTATAGGTGACTTGATAGGATTGGGAAGTTAAGATCTAGTCTATTATAGAGTTTCTCTTTTGCTAAATTCTAGTTGCCAACACCTAGATAGCTAGCATAGGTAAAACCCTAAGAAGTTGACCAGTTGATGACCAAGTACTTGGATGTTGAGAAATTGACTAGTGATTGACCCTTGACTATGTTTGACATAGAAGGGGGTGCGATCAACTTAATTTCGAGGACGAAATTTTTATAAGGTGGGTAGGATTGTAACACCCAATTTTCCAGATGAGGATAATTTTAAAATTTTGTAATTATAATTATTATTTATTGATTATTATTTCATATTATGATTTTTGGTGATTTTTAATCATTTTTAAACTATTTAAAATTATGACTTGTGATTTTGACATTTTACTATTGTTTAGTTTTAATTTCGAGGAATTTGTCACCCCCAGTTTTCAGGAACAAGGATATTTTTGTCATTTTTTATTTTTAAAATATTTTTAAAATTTATTTTATTATTTATGATATTGTTTTGGGATTATTTGAGTCGGGTTCGAATTTCAGCTCAATCCGACTTGAAACGGGGATCCGGGGGTAGTGTTAACTTTAGTAGACCCACACACTAGTTAGGCATGGCCCACACGATATTAATTTTAGTCCACATGATATTAATTTTAGTTAGAGGTTAGGCTAATTATTATGGATAAGGTTAGTGTGATTAGAGACTTTAGAATGACTAATTTAGCCCCAACCAATTAGCCCTTTCCTAATACTAATAGAATAGGTTAGTGGGGGCATTTTGGACCTTACCATAATAGGACAAATAGCCCCATATGGCCAGCCACTTTAGGAGAGGATAGTCTCAAGTTCATTTCATTATTCTCATCCACACTCTCTCTCTTGTTCTTTCCCAAATATCTAGAGAGCAATCCCTAGCAATTTCTTTGCCAAATCCTTCCATTTCGCCACCAAATCTTCTTCTTTCCTTCTCCATTATAGCCAAGGAGGAAGCTACCCAAGTTTGGGATGATTCGGAGCTCGTTCGTGTCCTTTTGGAATCTCTACGAGTGGTGTCGCTCCGGGAAGGCTTTTCTTCGATTCGATCTACCGGGAGGTATAAATCCCTTCTCCTTTTCATTTCCTCATGCATATAGATCTATTTTGAACCCATAGGAATGACTCCCATGGTTGTATCTCTATTTCGTGTCTATTTCGTGTCCATTTGGAGGTCATAGGAGTGTCCTTTGTGTTGTGATTGTGTCCTAGTAGGAAAAAACCCCAAATTTGGACACACTATGTGTTGATGTTATGTATGAATGAATTATTACATGTTTAATCTCATATTTTTGTATTGGAGATGTGTTCTATAGTGTCTTATATATATATATATATATATATATATATATATATATATATATATATATATATATATATATATATATATATTACTGTAGAGAGTGAGTTCTTGATATATTATGTTATATACTTGTGTTTCTTTTGTCTCAAACTACCTAATTTCGTCATAATTTTTATCCACGTTTTTAGTAGCCAAAGCAACTTAGAAATGTCATAACTTTTAGCTTAGAACTCCGATTTATCTTCCGTTTTTTTTTTAAAAGAACCATATCTAAGTTAGCTTTCCAAATATATATTTTAATAAGCCAAATCCTTTATGTAACTTTTTGTAGAATTATTTGAGTGTCAGCTGTACGAAAGACGAACGTATTTCGGTATTTTCGCGATTTCGGGAGCTTCCGGACACGAAATTGCGATCCGTTTAAAGTTTCAGAAAGCTAACACGAAGAGCTACAACATACTTTAATCCTAGAATTTAATGAATGCCCAATTGGTACAGTATTAATTTTAAGTAGAAGAGTGACTATACGATATATGCATTTTGTGTAACCTATGAGCCTATGTAGTATGGATATTAAATAAATATAGAGTATGTAATACATGATATGTTAGATGAATAAAATGATATATATATGATATATATTCTCTTTACATTAATTTATATATATGGTTGAATGCAAGCATGTAGGAATGCTATTAATATAATGCATATAAGCAATGCATGAATGAAAGAATGATATACAATGTATTCATATGTATAAAACATGTAGGTAATGCATAGATGCATGAATGAAATGAATGTTTGCAATATGTTAATATAAATACAAGTATCTAATATGCATGAATGTAAGTATAATATAATACAAGTATACATGTATGTATCATGTAAATGTAATATACATAATATGTATGTATGCATGTATACAAGGTAAGTATGTATGTATGTATTTCTATAAACTGAGTTAACATATAACCTTTTACACACATGCATTCATACACCCTTTGAGATCATGTATCCCATGTCACATACACCTACCTATCACTAAATTTTAGAACATTAACACATATCCTTTCACACACATGCCAAACACACATATACTCTCTTACTCTTTTACCTCTCTTTCTCTCTCTATATATATATATATATATATTTTTTTTTTTTTTCTATATATATATATATATATATATATATATATATGTATGTGCCTATATATATAGCCTTCCTATATATATCTATGTATATGAATATGTGAAGGTGAATAATATATATACATTATATGACTAAGTTTGTGTGCCTTGTTAGCTTATGGTTTAGTTTTGTGCTTGGTTTAGCAAGTGACTTAGGCTATAAGTTAGTAGCTATCTCGGATACTTGATTTGTGTATACTTAGTTTGTTTAGACCTAGAATAACTTGTTTGACCTAATTTAGACTTGTTAGACCTAGTTTGACCATAGTTGACCTAGGTTTGACTTTCAGGGTTGACCAAGTTGACCAAGAGTTGACTTTGGTCGAGATTGACCTAGAATCATGTAGAATGCATAGTAGAACATCATATTGTCATTTTGGACTTGTTGTGACTTGTGCTCTTCTGATTAGGAGCCAGACACCTCTCATCGGACAGTATATTTACTTTGGACATTCAGACATCAGGCGAGTACATTCTCTGATAGTTCTTTCATTTACTTTTCAATTACTGTAGTTCAATTCTAGTTAGTCTGGCCTTTATTTCTGGAATCACTACTGGCATCACCATCTGGAATCACTACTGGAACCATCTACTGGAATCACTCTGGAATCTTTTGCTGGTATCATTATGTTTGGCTGGACTCATCTCGATTCTCGTATCATTTTCTGGATTCACTTGTACTTATGGACATGAAAATATTGGAGTAGACATGTGAACATTCCCAAATACTGGAACCACTCCCTTGGAATTATACTGGAACGATAGCCATCCTACACTTGGCCAAGTGTGCGGTGTGCCGTATTACCTACAGCCGTTCACATGTCGATCCCGATATTTTAAAACACACTGTAAGATTAGAGGCTGGACTCATCCTGGAACCTTTGATCACCAACTGGACTCACCTTATACCGGACTCACCTTATAGGCCGTTCACATGTCGATCCCGATATTTTTGGTAATTTTTAATCATAATTAAACTATTTAAAATTATGACTTGTGATTTTGACATTTTACTATTGTTTAGTTTTAATTTCGAGGAATTTGTCACCCCCAGTTTTCAGGAACAAGGGTATTTTTGTCATTTTTTATTTTTGAAATATTTTTGAAATTTATTTTATTATTTATGATATTGTTTTGGGATTATTTGAGTTGGGTTCGAATTTCAGCTCAATCCGACTTGAAACGGGGACCCGGGGGTAGTGTTGACTTTCGTGGACCCACACACTAGTTAAACATGGCCCACACGATATTAATTTTTGTCCACATAATATTAATTTTAGTTAGAGGTTAGGCTAATTATTATGGATAAGGTTAGTGTGATTAGAGACTTTAGAATGACTAATTTAGCTCCAACCAATTAGCCCTTTCCTAATACTAATAGAATAGGTTAGTGGGGGCATTTTGGACCTTACCACAATAGGACAAATAGCCCCATATGGCCAGCCACTTTGGGAGAGGATAGGCTCAAGTTCATTTCATTATTCTCATCCATACTCTCTCTCTTGTTCTTCCCCATATATCTAGAGAGCAATCCCTAGCAATTTCTTCGCCAAATCCTTCTATTTTGCCACCAAATCTTCTTCTTTCCTTCTCCATTCTAGCCAAGGAGGAAGCTACCCAAGTTTGGGAGGATTCGGAGCTCGTTCGTGTCCTTTTGGAATCTCTACGTGTCGGTGTCGCTCCGGGAAGGCTTTTCTTCGATTCGATCTACAGGGAGGTATAAATCCCTTCTCCTTTTCATTTCCTCATACATATAGGTCTATTTTGGACCCATAGGAATGACCCCCATGGTTGTATCTCGATTTCGTGTCCATTTCGTGTCCGTTTGGAGGTCATAGGAGTGTCCTTTGTGTTGTGATTGTGTCCTAGTAGAAAAAAAACCCCAAATTTGGACACACTATGTGTTGATGTTATGTATGAATGAATTATTACATGTTTAATCTCATATTTTGTATTGGAGATGTGTTCTATAGTGTCTTATATATATATATATATATATTTATATATTAGTGTAGAGAGTGAGTTCTTGATATATTATGTTATATACTTGTGTTTCTTTTGTCTCAAACTACCTAATTTCGTCATAATTTTTATCCACGTTTTTAGTAGCCAAAGCAACTTAGAAATGTCATAACTTTTAGCTTAGAACTCCGATTTATCTCCTGTTTTTTTAAAAGAACCGTATCTAAGTTAGCTTTCCAAATATATATTTTAATAAGCCAAATTCTTTCTGTAACTTTCTGTAGAATTATTTGAGTGTCAGCTGTACGAAAGACGAACGTGTTTCGGTATTTTCGCGATTTCGGGAGCTTCCGGACACGAAATTGCGATCCGTTTAAAGTTTCGGAAAGCTAACACGAAGAGCTACAACATACTTTAATCCTAGAATTTAATGAATACCCAATTGGTACAGTATTGATTTTAAGTAGAAGAGTGACTATACGATATATGTATTTTGTGTAACCTATGAGCCTATATAGTATGGATATTAAATGAATATAGAGTATGTAATGCATGATATATTAGATGAATAAAATGATATATATATGATATATATTCTCTTTACATTAATTTATATATATGGTTGAATGCAAGCATGTAGAAATGCTATTAATATAATACATATAAGCAATGCATGAATGAAAGAATGATATACAATATATTCATATGTATAAAACATGTAGGTAATGCATAGATGCATGAATGAAATGAATGTTAGCAATATGTTAATATAAATACAAGTATCTAATATACATGAATGTAAGTATAACATAATACAAGTATACATGTATGTATCATGTAAATGTAATATACATGATATGTATGTATGCATGTATACAAGGTAAGTATATATGTATGTATTTCTATAAACTGAGTTAACCTATAACCTTTTACACACATGCATTCATACACCCTTTGACATCATGTATCCCATGTCACATACACCTACCTATCACTAAATTTTAGAACATTAACACATATCCTTTCACACACATGCCAAACACACACATACTCACTTACACTTTTACCTCTCTTTCTCTCTCTATATATATATGTATGTGCCTATATATATAGCTTTCCTATATATATCTATGTATATGAATATGAATATGTGAATGTGAATAATATATATATATATTATATGACTAAGTTTGTGTGCCTTGTTAGCTTATGGTTTAGTTTTGTGCTTGGTTTAGCAAGTAACTTAGGCTATGAGTTAGTAGCTATCTCGGATACTTGATTTGCATATACTTAGTTTGTTTAGACCTAGAATAACTTGTTTGACCTAATTTAGACTTGTTAGACCTAGTTTGACCATAGTTGACCTAGGTTTGACTTTCAGGGTTGACCATGTAGACCAAGAGTTGACTTTGGTCTAGATTGACCTAGAATCATGTAGAATGCATAGTAGAACTCAATATTGTCATTTTGGACTTGTTGTGACTTGTGCTGTTCTGATTAGGAGCCAGACACCTCTCATCGGACAGTATATTTACTTTAGACATTCAGACATCAGGCGAGTACATTCTCTGATAGTTCTTTCATTTACTTGTTAATTACTGTAGTTCAGTTCTAGTTAGTTTTATGTGATTCTTATAACACGTATGGATATTTTTGGATTCATGTATGCGACACACATACCATATTATCTGGCCTCTATTTCTGGAATCACTACTGGCATCACCTTCTGGAATCACTACTGGAACCACATACTGGAATCACTCTGGAACCTTTTGCTGGTATCATTATGTTTGGCTGGACTCATCTCGATTCTCGTGTCGTTTTCTGGATTCACTTGTACTTGTGGGCGGAGAAATTTGGAGTAGACATGTAAACATTCCCAAATACTGGAACTACTCCCTTGGAATTATACTGGAACGATAGCCATCCCACACATGGTCGAGTGTGCGGTGTACCGTATTACCTACAGCCGTTCACATGTCGATCCCGATATTTTAAAACACACTGTTAGAGTATAGGCTGGACTCACCCTGGAACCTTTGATCACCAACTGGACTCACCTTATACCGGACTCTTCTTGTACTGGAACCACCTGGTATCAGATTCATGTTGTCTGGATTTACTTGGGTTTTGCACTTGTTTACATTTACTGTCTGGACTTATATCATGTTACTTTAGTTCAGCTAGATTTAATTTACAGTCTTCATTGCCATCATTCTTCTCTTATTTTAGTTCTTACTTTTCTTGTATCTTATCTGTTCTCCATACCATCACCTGTATATAAACTGCCATATTCATCAATAAAACTATCTATAACTGCTTTATAGTTCTCTGTCATTTACTTGGGATTTCTTGATGAGTTGTACTCGTTCCTGTCCTGACTGGACCTGTTGATAAATTTTACAGATAGCCTGGAGGTTGCCTGCTAGCCTAGAGAAGACACAGTAGAGGTTGTATAGTTAGGTATTTCAATTATATTGAGTTGTATTTATTCTATGGATTACTGTATTAAGCTTTGAGATATTTTCTGGGTTTGTGTATCTTCGACACTTAGACTTCTATCTGCTGTATCTCTTTTGAATTTCATGTTTTACCTATCTTTTATCTTGCTCTACCTTAGTTGTGATTGAGACTGTATCTGCTATGCCACCTCCATTCGGAGAGTACATACTGTACAGGTACCTTTATATTGTTAGACGTTTGACCTAGGACAGCGTTCGACCGCCGTCACTGCGGCGTAGGCTGGACGTACCCACGTCTCATGCCCTTACTCTAGGGTACGGGTCCTGACACGTTTTTAGTGGTGGCCCATGCAGGTCGAGTTTATGTAGTGGTATTCGAACTAGAGTATCACTACAGCCTGCAGTAGGATTAGGATATTTTTGGAGGTACTCAATCACATTAGGAAAAACTCTTAATCCGATTCCTTTTGTCTAAAATTGTTGCTTATTGACTTCCCTTGAATATAAACTGTTCTCCTTTGAATTTTCGCTTCATTCTCAGAAATTGCTTCTTGTTTTGATCTGTCTTCATGATGGTTATGAAGACACGATCTCATCGCTTCGGTTCGGGGGATACTATCGAGAGGCTGGCCACCTCTCGTCCTGTTCATCAGGGCCTCGAGACAGCAGCTTCTGTTGTGCCGACTCAGGTTGGCATTTCTGCTACATTGGAGGTGCACCTCCGTCTGTACATATACTTTTCCCTTCGTTTTCGGTTTCTCTCAGAAGCAGCGATTCATGCAGCATCAGCAGCAGAGATTTGTGCAGTATCAGTATCAAGCTGGAGGAAACCAGCAAGGCGAGCTATCGTCAGGACAGTCGAGGATGCACAGACCATTGGAGATCTTGCTGCAAGTTCCGTTCTTCTCAATTCCATTCCCGCAATTGTCTTTTATAATTACCTTGAAATCCGATTCCATCTGTTCCTTATTGATTGATTAATTTTGTCATGTTACTCTTTTGTTGTGTTTGTTTTTCTTCTGAAAAAATCATATGGGCTAGGTCGCCTAAATCATGGGATCTAGAATCCTCGATAGTCGTGTTAGTTGGCATAGTGAGGACATGTAGTCAGATTTTGGATGTATTTTCGGGTATGGGAATTTAAGGTTTTTGCCATCGCATGCGGCAGTGCGAAAATTTTAAATACCATGAACCTAGAGGTACGTACCTTAGTCAAGGACTCTGTGATTATCGTAGTCTTGCTCACTAGCATGATGAAGACTCTGGACAACATGATTTTGGACAGACGTATATGATTAACAGATTGTATCTTGAGAAGGTTTAAACATCATACCCTTTTGATTGTTATAAATGACTTAGGAGTAGGGATATTTAGTTTTGTAGAGCTTATTCATAGGTAGTTCCTTCATAGTATAATGGTATGATGACTTGTAGAGTGTCTGTACCCTAGAGGTGATAGTTAGCATTGGTGTTAGAATAGTAACCCATTGCAGATAATTCTCCTGTTATCTATAATACCAACCAGTTATACATAGGATGTTAGTATGCCTTACAGCCTTGATGATTATTACTACTTTCCCTTACCTTTTCCAGTGAGGCACCCATGACCAGAGCTTGCCTTTGAGTATAGTTGTAGTTTTACCTAAGATCGAGAGGTCTATTTGCATAGATAGATTGCAGATGATATTGGCATATGGGATATAGGTTAGTTGGTATCTATAGGCCATTGTTGTATAGGGTTATAAACATGTTGTTTAGCCTATACTTGGTTCAGTTTTCCATTTTAGTTAAGTTCTTTTCGTGTTGAGTTCCTTTGTGTTGATCACCTTTATTGGCAGTGTGCAGACCCTTCACTAGATACCATATCCCCTTGATTCAGACCATTCATCCTTAGCCTAGTTCTAAGCATTGTTTCAGACCCTTATAAGTTTAGTCTGCCTTAACCCTTGGTTGATCAGTCATGTATATATATATATATATATATAGATGATATACTTAGGATATATGTGATGGGTTGTTGTTCTTGAGCATATATATATATATATATATATATATATATATATATATATATATATGTGGTATTTGGTATTCATGTGCTTAGCTTGTAGGTATTTAGTTATAGAAGACTTGATAGGATTGGGAAGTTAAGATCTAGTCTATTATAGAGTTTCTCTTTTGCTAAATTCTAGTTGCCAACACCTAGATAGCTAGCATAGGTAAAATCCTAAGAAGTTGACCAGTTGATGACCAAGTACTTGGATGTTGAGAAATTGACTAGTGATTGACCCTTGACTATGTTTGACATAGAAGGGGGTGCGATCATCTTAATTTCGAGGTCGAAATTTTTATAAGGTGGGTAGGATTGTAACACCCAATTTTCCAGATGAGGATAATTTTGAAATTTTGTAATTATAATTATTATTTATTGATTATTATTTCATATTATGATTTTTGGTGATTTTTAATCATTTTTAAACTATTTAAAATTATGACTTGTGATTTTGACATTTTACTATTGTTTAGTTTTAATTTCGAGGAATTTGTCACCCCCAGTTTTCAGGAACAAGGGTATTTTTGACATTTTTTATTTTTGAAATATTTTTGAAATTTATTTTATTATTTATGATATTGTTTTGGGATTATTTGAGTCGGGTTCGAATTTCAGCTCAATCTGACTTGAAACGGGGACCCGGGGGTAGTGTTGACTTTAATGGACCCACACACTATTTAGGCATGGCCCACACGATATTAATTTTAGTCCACATGATATTAATTTTAGTTAGAGGTTTGGCTAATTATTATGGATAAGGTTAGTGTGATTAGAGACTTTAGAATGACTAATTTAGCCCCAACCAATTAGCCCTTTCCTAATACTAATAGAATAGGTTAGTGGGGGCATTTTGGACCTTACCATAATAGGACAAATAGTCCCATATGGCCAGCCACTTTGGGAGAGGATAGTCTCAAGTTTATTTTATTATTCTCATCCACACTCTCTCTCTTGTTCTTCTCCAAATATCTAGAGAGCAATCCCTAGCAATTTTTTTGCCAAATCCTTCCATTTCGCCACATAATCTTCTTCTTTACTTCTCCATTCTAGCCAAGGAGGAAGCTACCCAAGTTTGGGAGGATTCGTAGCTCGTTCGTGTCCTTTTGGAATCTCTACGTGTGGTGTCGCTCCGGGAAGGCTTTTCTTCGATTCGATCTACCGGGAGGTATAAATCCTCTCCTTTTCATTTCCTCATGCATATAGGTCTATTTTGAACCCATAGGAATGACCCCCACGGTTGTATCTCCATTTCATGTCCATTTCGTGTCCATTTGGAGGTCATAGGAGTGTCCTTTGTGTTGTGATTGTGTCCAAGTGGAAAAAAACCCCAAATTTGGACA
Organism: Iris pallida; assembly: GCA_029216955.1. Taxonomy (NCBI): domain Eukaryota; kingdom Viridiplantae; phylum Streptophyta; class Magnoliopsida; order Asparagales; family Iridaceae; genus Iris; species Iris pallida. The sequence goes on along the minus strand of JANAVB010010794.1, from coordinate 6,778,466 downwards.
CACTATGTGTTGATGTTATGTATGAATGAATTATTACATATTTAATCTCATATTTTTTTATTGGAGATGTGTTCTATAGTGTCTTATATATATATATATATTAGTGTAGAGAGTGAGTTCTTGATATATTATGTTATATACTTGTGTTTCTTTTGTCTCAAACTACCTAATTTCGTCATAATTTTTATCCATGTTTTTAGTACCCAAAGCAACTTAGAAATGTCATAACTTTTAGCTTAGAACTCCGATTTTTCTCTCGTTTTTTTAAAAGAACCGTATCTAAGTTAGCTTTCCAAATATATATTTTAATAAGCCAAATTCATTCTGTAACTTTCTGTAGAATTATTTGAGTGTTAGCTGTACGAAAGACGAACGTGTTTCGGTATTTTTGCGATTCCGGGAGCTTCCGGACACGAAATTGCGATCCGTTTAAAGTTTCGGAAAGCTAACACGAAGAGCTACAACATACTTTAATCCTAGAATTTAAAGAATGACCAATTGGTATAGTATTGATTTTAAGTAGAAGAGTGACTATACGATATATGCATTTTGTGTAACCTATGAGCCTATGTAGTATGGATATTAAATAAATATAGAGTATGTAATGCATGATATGTTAGATGAATAAAATGATATATATATGATATATATTCTCTTTACATTAATTTATATATATGGTTGAATGCAAGCATGTAGGAATGCTATTAATATAATGCATATAAGCAATGCATGAATGAAAGAATGATATACAATGTATTCATATGTATAAAACATGTAGGTAATGCATAGATGCATGAATGAAATGAATGTTTGCAATATGTTAATATAAATACAAGTATCTAATATGCATGAATGTAAGTATAATATAATACAAGTATACATGTATGTATCATGTAAATGTAATATACATGATATGTATGTATGCATGTATACAAGGTAAGTATATATGTATGTATTTCTATAAACTGAGTTAACCTATAACCATTTACACACATGCATTCATACAGCCTTTGACATCATGTATCCCATGTCACATACACCTACCTATCACTAAATTTTAGAACATTAACACATATCCTTTCACACACATGCCAAACACACACATACTCACTTACTCTTTTACCTCTCTTTCTCTCTCTCTCTCTCTCTCTCTCTATATATATATATATATATATATATATATATATATATATATATATATATATATATATATATATATGTATATATGTATGTGCCTATATATATAGCTTTCCTATATATATCTATGTATATGAATATGTGAATGTGAATAATATATATACATTATATGACTAAGTTTGTGTGCCTTGTTAGCTTATGGTTTAGTTTTGTGCTTGGTTTAGCAAGTGACTTAGGTAATGAGTTAGTAGCTATCTCGGATACTTGATTTGTATATACTTAGTTTGTCTAGACCTAGAATAACTTGTTTGACCTAATTTAGACTTGTTAGACCTAGTTTGACCATAGTTGACCTAGGTTTGACTTTCAGGGTTGACCAAGTTGACCAAGAGTTAACTTTGGTCTAGATTGACCTAGAATCATGTAGAATGTATAGTAGAACTTTATATTGTCATTTTGAACTTATTGTGACTTGTGCTGTTCTGATTAGGAGCCAGACACCTCTCATCGGACAGTATATTTACTTTGGACATTCAGACATCAGGCGAGTACATTCTCTGATAGTTCTTTCATTTACTTGTCAATTACTGTACTTCAGTTCTAGTTAGTTTTATGTGATTCTTATAACACGTATGGATATTTCTGGATTCATGTATACGACACACATACCATATTATCTGGCCTCTATTTCTGGAATCACTACTGGCATCACCTTCTGGAATCACTACTGGAACCACCTACTGGAATCACTCTGGAATCTTTTGCTGGTATCATTATGTTTGGCTGGACTCATCTCGATTCTTGTGTCGTTTTCTGGATTCACTTGTACTTGTGGGCGGGAAAATATTGGAGTAGACATGTGAACATTCCCAAATACTGGAACCACTCCCTTGGAATTATACTGGAACGATAGCCATCCCACACTTGGCCGAGTGTGCGGTGTGTTGTATTACCTACAGCCGTTCACATGTCGATCCCGATATTTTAAAACACACTGTTAGAGTATAGGCTGGACTCACCCTGGAACCATTGATCACCAACTCGACTCACCTTATATCGGACTCATCTTGTACTGGAACCACCTGGTATCAGATTCATGTTGTCTAAATTTACTTGGGTTTTGCACTTGTTTACATTTAATGTCTGGACTTATATCATGTTACTTTAGTTCAGCTAGATTTATTTTACAGTCTTCATTGCCATCATTCTTTTCTTGTTTTAGTTCTGACTTTCCTTGTATCTTATCTGTTCTCCATACCATCACCTGTATATAAACTGCCATATTCATCAATAAAACTGTCTATAACTGCTTTATAGTTCTTTGTCATTTACTTGGGTTTTTTGATGAGTTGTACTCGTTCCTGTCCTGACTGGACCTGTTGATAAATTTTACAGATAGCCTGGAGGTTGCATGCTAGCCTAGAGGAGACACAGTAGAGGTTGTATAATTAGTTATTTCAGTTGTATTGAGTTGTATTTATTCTATGGATTACTGTATTGAGCTTTCAGATATTTTCTGGGTTTGTGTATCTTAGACACTTAGACTTCTATCTGCTGTATCTCTTTTGGATTTCATATTTTACCTATCTTTTATCTTACTCTACCTTAGTTGTGATTGAGACTATATCTGCTATGTCACCTCCATTCGGAGAGTACATACTGTATAGGTACCTTTATATTGTTAGATGTTTGACCCAGGAAAGCGTTCTACCGCCGACACTGCGGCGTAGGCTGGACGTACCCACGTCTCGTGTCCTTACTCTAGGGTGCGGGTCGTGACACCAGACGTCAATCCTCCGATCAAGGGTAAGACGAAAGAATGATCGCTCGAATTTAAACAGTCATGTCGCATGCTTTATGCGCGGGTCTGACCACCCTTCGCCACTGTGCCATGGTTTTAATGCCTTTAGTGCACAGTTGGCCTTTATGAGGCATGTGCCACATATGCTCTGTGTGACTGGGCCGCATGGACCGAGCCGCATAAGTATCAGTCTATATCTGGGCCTCATAGATTCCATACGATCGAGCCGCATGAGCTCTCCTTTGATCTGGGTCGCGTGTGTTCTATTGTGGCTGGGCCGCATAGACTTCTGTGTATTGTTTAGAAGCCCATTTACTTCTGTTTTCTTCTGACTGCTAACCTCTTCCTTTTTTTATGTTCCATATAGATCTGGTTAGCAAATTCCCCTAGGACTGGTATCGACAATTTTGGATATGGTGAAGATGCAACATTTGACACACACATCTGACAGCTCAGAACTCTCCGTGCTTTGGAAGGATTTTCCTTAGATGGTAGGAAGAACCTTTATACATCGGAGAGTCGGACGTTGGTTGGGTGTCATCGTAAAAGTTCTGTTTTCACGGCTCTCCAAGTAGGCAAAAGCAACACAATGGATGTTGTTTTGAAGGTATGATCTTCTGGAGGAACGGGCCTAGGACGTCCGTAATACGGAGGAGAAAAAGTCAGCGTCTGTAGATGCTTTTAGCATGCTATATTTGCCCTCCTCCGTACAGCTTTTCAAAGATTCAACAGCCTTGTTTGCTTCTCAGCAGTAAAACATGACTTCTTTCGAGGGCCACGAAACTGCTTTTTGATGAAGGCGTAGTGCTGCTAAACTTACCAAACTATGTGTTGCTGATGAGTAGTGGATTTTCCTTTCTTTTCTTTTTGCTGCTGATGTAGTTCTTTGGATGCAACTGATTTTGAATAAACAGAATATATTCACTCTATTCTTTGTTTGTGGTATCTGTGGTGCTTGTACTAGAGGGCCTAATATATCATTTGTGTTTGATAAAGGACATCCCACTAGGGGACTTTTTGTGGACCTATTGCCCTTTTGTGTATCTGGAGATACGAGCAATAGATTTGAATAATATTTTGTAGACCTATTACTCTTTTTGTGTACTGGTGGTGCTAGTAATAGATTAGGATAACTTATATGGACCTATTACCCTTTTGTGCACTGGTGGTACGGGTAACAGATTTGAAACAAAACCTAACAGAGATAATATGAACGTGATAGGTTTTATGGTCTTAACACCATGCCTTTTATCCCGGGTTAGGTACAGGTATTAAGTCAAGAGACCATCAGTATTAGCGGTAATATGGACGTGACACACGATAATCATAAATTTTTGGTGGACCTATTACTCTTCTGTGCACTGGTGGTACGAGTAATAGATTTTGAGACAAAACCCAACAGAGGTAATATGGACGTGATAAGTTTTATGGTCTTAACACCATGTCTTTTATCCCGGGTTGGGTACAAGTGTTAAGTCAAGAGACTATCGGTATCAGAGGTGATATGGATGTGATACACGATAATCAGGACCAGAAAGTTTGCTCAGAGATGGCAATAAGATTGGTAAACTCCGGCGGTATAAAGCATTAGGGTGGAAGTTCAGAGGTATCAGCATACATGACTCGCCACTCAGGAAGATGCGATATAAATCCACTCGGAGCTAATAGAGTGTGAGTTCAGAGGTACTTGGTGTACATAACTCGATCGCCTGGGAGATATGGTGATTTGCGGAAGCACCAGCATGTTCTTAGACATAGTATTTCTTCAGGAACTTGCCGTTTATGGGCATCATGAGCAAGTCTCTGTTCTGCTTCACGAGTCAGTATGTGCCGTTGGAGAATACGGTCTCGATGATGAATGGACCCTCCTATTTGGGCTATAATTTATCGGCAGTTTTGTGAGTCGTGACCATCGGTCTGCGAACAGCCAAGACGAGATCGCCTATTTGGAATGTCCTCTGCTTGACTTTCTTATTGAAGGTCCGAGAGATGCATGATTGATAGAGCTCGATATCTTTGTTGAGCTTGCAAACGCTTCTCGTCTAAATCTTCTAATTCTTGTAGCCGTCGGCGGTAATTATCGTTCGACGTCAATCGGTAAGTAAGGGCCACACGAAGTGAGGGGATCTGAGTCTCCAATAGGAGAACTGTCTCGCTTTCGTACACCAGAGAGAACGGTGTATTTCCTGTAGCCGTCCGACTCGTGGTGCGGTACGTCCATAAGCACTCGCCCAGGTTTTCATTCCAGTCGCGCTTGTTTGTAGACACGAACTTCTTGAGAAGCTTTGTCACGACCCGTACCCTGTTTAGGGGCACAAGCACATGGGTACGTCCAGCCTATGCCACAGTATCGATGGTAGAATATTGTATAGGTCATCTATAAAATCTAATATCAATAATATATATATGTACCTGTCATTTCCGTATGGAGGAATATATATAACTCAATCACATGACGTCTAGGGAAGATAAGCACGATGTGATAAAGATATGATGGAAATAGAAAAAGCTGGAAATAGATGCAAGTCACAGAGTCACAACCAGAAGTTCAGAGTTTAAAATATTATACAATCCCAAAAATATATGTACTATAACCCAAAATAATAAGCTGGAACCCAGTCCAGTCAAACCTAACTAGTCTAGGTCAGAGCAGGCGGTACGTCCTCAATGGGCATCGGCCCGACAAGAATGTCCAGGTCGTACTCTCCATCTATTCCATACCCATAATAGGTCGAGAAGTCGGCCTCTAAATCCTCTGTAAACATCAACGGAGTTATCCTGTCAGGATAATAAGCAAGTACAAATACCAACAGCAGTTCTATTGAATTGACAAATGCTATAAGAGACAATTGTAATGGAATACAAGATAAAATGTCAAGACTGGAATATAAACAGGATATATATAACAGAATGTCATATCAGGGTGTAATATACAGAAAAGTGGAACAATACATGAATATCTGATGTACAATGTAAATATAAATTGTGCCTTGAGTATTAGGGCGTTATGTGATCGGCTTGGGTCAATATCAGGCTGTTCCATTTGACCGACTATGCATAAGTAGTATAGAGGATCAGGCCAGCCAAATAGAAAGCTATGCACAAGTGGTATCAGGTCAGGCTACACCCTACGTGTGGTGAGGGTGGAGCTATGCACAAGTAGTAACAAGTGGGGGGTAATAATCACATAACCTCTAATAACTCTCCATCCCCGAGTAGTATAATGGATCTAACCATGACACGTTATGACACGAAATTTAAAGAACAGGGGGCCAGCCCACTCCCAAATCGGTGTTTATACAAGTACAGGAAATAAGATCGAACAATGTACTCATATACTAGGTAAACCAGGAATAACATCACATGACGAGATCCAACGTATACTAGTTCGTGTATCCTCATGTCAAAAATCAAGTAAAATACTACAACTGGATCAGATATAGTAGATATCAAGACAATAAAAACTATCAGTAAATGTACTCGCCTGCGGTCCTAAGCTGTCAAATGGAATCGATGCTCAGAGTGATGTCGTAGACCCTAAGATGAGATATCATGAGTTAAATTAGGGTTTAATAGTGTTATGCATAATTTCTAGTGTATGATATGCAAATCTAGGTCAAGCTCAGTCAAACTAAGTCAAACTAGGTCACACTAGGTCACACTAAGTCAAACTAGGTCATACAAAGTCAAACTAGGTCACACAAAGTTAAACTAGGTCAAACTAGGTCAAAAGTTGAGTTACAATTAACTTTTGGTCAACTGGTCCACTTTGGTCAACTCCTAGTCCAATCTAGGTCAACTTAGACTATTGGTTGACTCACAGTTGACTTTTGGTCAACTGGTCAACTATGGTCAAGTTCTAGTCAAAACTAGGCCAATTGTTGACTTTCAGTTGACTTTGAGTCAAAACAGTCAAACTCGGTCAACCGAGGTCAACACTAGACTAAGGTCCTATTTCTAACATTTACCTACCAAGATATTTCATATCTTGGTCAAATTGGTATCCCAATACCAATATCTTAGTTTAGGGTAAATAACTTAACTAAGGTAAACCTTTACCTTATAGGTAACCCACAACCAAGCCTCTACCTTAGTTTCTAGGCACCCTTCTACCTTAACATGGTATCCTAATACCTTACCCTTGCATCTTGATACTTTAACTTGGTATCTCAATACCTTATCTTGAAGGTATTACAAATACCTTACCTTATCCATTACTAAGGTAATTCATATTACCTTGCTTACCTTGCCCATACCAAGATAAATCATATTTACCTTGAGATACCACTCTTGGTATCCTAAGATACCAAGACACTAACCTATCTAACAATTACCTACCACTATTTAACTCTAAACTAACCTCTAACATATCCTTCTAACATAACCTTAACTTCTAACAACCCACCTACCAATATCCTAACATATAGGATACTAACACTCAACTAACATACAACATCCTATTTAACCTCTAATAAAATCTCTCATCTAACCTATATATATATATATATATATATATATATATATATATATATATATATATATATATATATATATCCACAAACACACTCACAACCTCTAACACACACAAACAAAAATATACATAAACACCCACACACCCACACATAGATACATACATACATACATACATACATACATACATACATACATACATACATACATTCATTCATCCTTCTCCTCCTCTCTAACATCCACACACAACACATATAGGAACCCTAGAGGGGGTGAATAGGGTCAGGCTAACTAATCAAGCACTTAGCACAAGCTAATGGGCAATTTAAAAATATAAGTGCAAGAGAAGAAGCAATAACAATACCGACACACGATATATCCTGGTATCCTCCCAAGAGGCCCTCCAGTCCCGGAACTCTCTTCGACTTTACTCCACTATTTGAGTAAATAGTTACACACGAGTTTGGATCCGAAGAATTCGCCAACTTCTTACACGAGAGCTTTAGTCCGAAGGCCTCTCCGACTTCAACCGAGAGTTTGGATACGAAGACTCTCCAACTTCAACTGAGAGTTTGGATACGAAGACTCTCCAACGTTAACCTTTCACAATAAGTTTTGATCTCCTTATACAACAAGATGAAGATCTTACTTTTCAACTCAATAACTCTAACACAATTTGTGGATGGCAATGAAAGCTTTGTAGATTTATTTGTAGATAGACTTTGGTGGTTTAGAAATTTTTAGGCTCAAAGCATCAACCTTGAATGAAGGGGTTCAAGGCTATTTATAACCAAAGCATTAAAAAGAGCTCAAAGGTAACTTTTCAATCAGCAATCGGTATAACGTCGGTACGAACCGGTATACCGTCGGAATACCAGTTTGAAAATGCAACGGCTAGAAATATAGCCGTTGGGATCATAAAATGTTAGAAATTCGACCGTTGGATTTTCAACGTTACTAAATCGGTATACCATCGGTATAGATCGGTATTCCGTCGGTATGTCAATTTTGTAGACATAAACTTTCTATAAACAAAATCGGTATACCGTCGGTATAGACCGGTATACCATCGGTATGCCGATTTTCATCCAAAAATGATCCTGGACTAATTTCTACCCTAGCTTTTGATTTTGCCATCCATTTCTTGTATTTACAATTATTCCTAAGACTCATTACAGACTACCGAAATACTGTAGTAGGTGCAGGCTTCTTTAGAGTCTTGAAATAATGATAGCATGGCATGACTTCTTTCCTGATAGATGTTGGCTTTTTCCCTTGGGGGCAACTGTCCAAAGATATCCAGTTTGTGAAACTGAATACCTTTCGGGGGCTTCGTCCCCGAACCCCCGATGAGGGGTGTTGCCCCCTCGACCCCCGTCCGCTGACCGGGCAGCGGAACCCCCGAGTGCGTGGCTCCGTTGATGTCGTCAGGTGGTTCAGAAAAATCTTGTGGGATCCGTCGTCTTTGGTCCACCATTATTTCTTCATTGCATATATCCACATTGATCTTGCTTATTGCTTTTCTGTATGTACATGTTAGACAAACAAAGCAATATACATAGTAGCAAGTACAATAAGTTTAATGCACATTAGGACAATGCTGAGTTTAAGTATAAGTGCTAAGGTGATAGCATAAATGTTAGTGATATCATAATGATTAAACTTAATTGAATGACCACAATAAAAAATATAGTTTTGATTTTGGCAACCCGATTAAATTTAAGATAGATAAGCTCATATCACTAATATGTAAACCAATAGGCACATATCACCAAAGGTATAAGTATAAGTAGAAATGCTATAGCGATAGTATGAACATTAGTGATAATGAAATGCTAAACTTAACATATTAACCATATTCAAAAATATGATACAATCATTGGGCCAGCAACACATACTCCTCACAACACAATCACACACACACACTAACACACGTACACACACACACACCCACACACACAAACACACACACACACACACACACACACACACACACATATATATATATATACACACACACACACATACAATAACACTAATATTTATATATATCCAAAATATCCCGAAACCTATCCGAATACCCAAATCCTCGCAATTCTAATCTCTAGGGCTTAGACACGTACCCCACACAAGCAATCTAACTCGCGCACGCGAGCAAAAACAAAAAATGGGGCCCGAATGGCCAAATGGCCATTCTGGCGACTTCGAGGTGTCCGATTTGCGATACCGCACGATACGGGCACCAAACCTATCCAGATTTGATCCAAACTCAATCTATGAGTTCTAAATAATGATTAGAACCTATTTTAAGTGCTAACTTGCCGATTCTAGTATCGGTGCAAAAAGTCATCCGTGTGTTGGAACCCGAAAACCCTAAAAAAGCCCATTTTCATGATTTCTCGTAAAACGACCCCACATATCCAAATATGGAGACGTATCTAGCCTCATCTCACCCAAACTAACCTAATTAGATGTAATTAGGCTAGGGACAACACCCAAATATGTCAATTTAGAGTTTTTCCCAAATTTGGCACTAAACATAGGCCAAAAGTCCCAAATCGGGTCCAATGGATTCCAAATCTCTCCTAATGGGTTATCCTACACCTCGAGCATCCTCTAATATGCAAATGACACTAATTAAAAGTAATTACAAAGGTTAGAGTGAGGGTTTACCTCTTGGGAGTTGGAATTCTAAGGAAAAGTTCCAAAATTACTTCTTCTTAGGTCAAAGTCCAAAATCTATGCTTCCACCACCACCAAGCTAGATCTACCTATATAAAAACCACAAATGAGAGGTAAACAGGAGTTAGCACCAAGATTAGAGAAATATCTAGAGTATGGAGAAGATTTGGAAGAGATTTGCTTACTTTGGAGCTTAAAATGCAAAAGGGAAAAAGAAGGATTTTGTGGAATGAGAGAAAAGAAGGAGAGAGAGAGTGTGTTCTTGCAAATGAGAGAATGGGAGAGGTGCATATTCTGGCCGGCCATGTAAAAATGGGGTTTGGGGTATTGTGCAAAGTCACAAATGTCCTCCAAGTCAAAGAATAGAAGGGTTTTGAGTTGGGGTCAAAATGGTAACTTGGAAATTTTAAATTCCAAGTTCTAAATCTAATTCTAAACTCTAATTCCCACTAAAATCAAATGGAATTAGTCAAAATAAATATCTGGGTTTGGTCATGACAAGTTGGACGGGTCCAATTGGATCCAAGACTGACCCGGGTCACTAACACAAGTTAAAATGAGATGAAACTCAAACCCGATCAAATAAAACCCCAGAACACAATATTATTAAATACATATTCACAAAAATATTAGAATATTAAAAATGACAAATTTGCTCTCAATTTTGAAAATTGGAAGTAACAAATCTACCCCCTTAAAATAATTTTGTCCTCGAAATTAAAGTTAGTTGTACTCTTCTCTAGGCCAAACCCCCAACAGTCAACGTCGAAACGTCTATCTAGCAACACACAAGATCATGGTCCCATTGGTCGCAACTTTATAGTCTCAATAGGGTCACTACACTATCTAGCACAACAAAATACAATCCAAGAGGTACTATTGGAACATACAACAATCATGGAAAAAAAAGACGGAAGAAGAACAAAGGACAGACTGCTAACCCATCACCTGTAGCATCGGCCTCCTCAATCGTCAACGTAGAAACCCTGCCCAGTTGGGTATATCCCTCTGCTGGTACGAGGCATAACGCTATTTCACAGGTAGCCTAACTTCATCTCATGCCCTTGGTATGGACACTAGCCAGGACGATGAAGGGTACCCCAATTCGAGTCGGAAAAAAATATAGTGACTTAGTGGGGGTGAATCAAGAGTGGGTCTTGCGTTAGAAAAGTCGTGCGATAAAAATGAAGAACAAGACGGTGTGTCTGAGTGGGACATGAAGGTCATGGGTGTAGGGTGTCTTATCTAGATCATGCATGTAAAGTTGTTTTTGAGAAAACAACTAGCCTTGTGCTCCTAAATTAAAAGTCATAACAATGTGCATATGATAATCATAAATAAAGTAGGAAGGGTCAAATGGCCTAAATTGATTCAAAATTGCGATACAAAAGTAGTACAAAGGAACAAGTTTGAGTGGGACATGATATATCAAAATGAAGATAATCTTGTCTACTACAAACTCATAAAGGGAGTTTCCAGAGATTGACATCTCTGACGCATTAGAAATCAAAGTCACGGAAGAACATCATCTATATTAACAGAAGTAAAATGATAGAGATGACATGTTAGGACCCTTCTCAAGATACAATATGATAATCATACGCGTCTGTCCAAAATAATGATACTTAGAATCCTCGCCACGCTAGTAAGTAAGGCTGCTATAAACGGTAGGGTCCATAACTGGTGTATGTACCTCTATAATCATGTCGTCTGGAATCCTCGCTACGCCGACTAGTATAGCTGCGAGAAATCCCAAATCTCATAATCAAGATATGTATATCCGAAGTCAGGTCTTTACGTTCTCGCCACGCCAACTAATATAGCTGCGATAAACTCTAGGTTCCATAACCAAGTAGACGTTTTACTTTCCTTGTTATTTTCGTCAACATTTGTTATCAGAAGATACCGTAATTCCGGCCATAACATTTATCTCGATATGAAAAGTCCAGTCAACGATGATCCATCAAAATCAAATTCGATAACGGGGAGCAAGGGTCAACGAAAGCAAATTTTAAATTGACATTTAAACAAGATTCTCAAGGGTCGTCCCAGCCATTTACAAATATTATTGACCAGGATAATGCCTCCCCCGGTCATAATCTTGCAAGGCCTACCCAGAAATTCAATAATAATATTGTGTCTAAAAGCAAGAGAAACAGACACAAAACTGTACGTAGCGCCAAAGTTAAACAAAATTAATGTAGGAAAAGAATCGAGTAGAACAGACCTGCCACTACATCTCCCATGGGCTCAGTCTCCTCAGCTGCCAGTACGAACGCTCTGCCCTGAGGTGCTTCCCTCTGTTGGATAAAAGGTTGCTGCTACATCTGAAGTGGCAGACCCCACTGCTCAGCTGCAGGTGGAGCTCTGTCCTGACCTTCGAGTAGAACCCTACTGCTGCGTCTGAAGTGGCGGACTTAGCCTTACAATGGCTGCTCGAAGACATCGCTCGGTCAAAGCGACTCCTCGCTTAGGTGGGGTAGTTTCGGTGAACTTGCCTCATCTTAGCCTTCACATAATAAATTACACATTTTCAACTTGCACAAGTAGGCTTGATAATAAAATAGACGAATCTACATAGCTAAGGAAATAATCTCGATGGGTCAAATTGAGTTAGAATATAGAAAGGTCCAATGGTCGGCTTAGAGTTGGTGCACGATGTGCTTTAAAAATGACACTTGGTCCTTCGTCCCGTGGCATGGGAGAAGAAAAAGTTGGTCTTCGACACAAACTATGAATTAGCCTAAGTCATAGGCTTCGCCCGCGTAAATACTCGATAAAGTATGCACGCTTCCACCATACAAGGCTTGGCATAGCCTTTGTTCGTCCCTCGGATTAAGTTGTAGGCTTGATTAAGTTAGGCAAAGTTATGCCGGTCGATCTAAGACATTCCAAGTACTGTCATGTTCTTTCTACGGTTGTCAAGTTAAGTAGTCCCACAATCTCAAGGCCCGTCGACTTGGGCAGAAGTGTCGCATAGAGCACAGTTGGCTTAATGCACGATGCACGGACTTAGTGTTTAAGGCACGGGCCACGGTTGATTTATTGAGTTTGGAAAAAAGGCTTTAAATAGTTGTTCCTAAGTTGAAGAAAAAAATAGGGCAAGAAAGAATAATGCTCGCGACTACGGATCGTCGAGGCGGTCTCAGATGTGAGAAGTATTGAACTTGGCCCTGGAAGAGATGGTAACACTAGAAGTAGAATGACTGTGTGAGACGTCAGTTCGAGTTGAGTCTTACATGGTCATTGGATAACTTGTACAAGGTGAGTTTGTTTCTCGAACGGCAACCCAGGCGACCAACAGGACCATTTCGATAGAGACATGATTAGCAGTGCTGGATGACCGTACGGGTTAGACGGGGACATGCAGCGGAGCTTGTAACATCCCAGTCCCAATATATGTAGGACTAAGTACATAGACATGCCAGCTGTATACATACGAAGTACATGGGCCTTGTATGTATACATAAGCTGTAAAATACAGCAAACCACAACTAAATAATCTTATCCACAAAATAAAGGAATAAAAGATAGCATATAATGAATTGTCTTGGTACAATATATTGGGTGGAGACACATCCACTACCAACAAAATAAAAAAGAAAGAAGTACATGATATATAAAAGGCTAAGTGGAAGTAGCAAGGAGGAACCAAGTCACGTCATCTTCGAATAAATGGAGAAGACCACGATCCCGGCTAAGATACCTGCGGAAGACATGAACACACACCTAGGGAATAACCAGGTCCTCAGACTGACGTAGCAGGATACAGAAAGAACATGCTAATATGGACTGTCAGAATAAAATAATATATAAAAGACTATTCTAGACACAAATATGCAAAGGAGATTCTAACCGCCTAATGTACAATTTAGAGGACAACTTTCATGCACATGGGTGGGATTTTAGGCTATGTGTATGTAACTGGCATCCAGTGATCCGTATCCGTCCGTAACGTCTAAAACGTCAGAGGACATCTGCAAATAAATCGCCATAATTCTATCTGGAGACTGTGGTTTACCTGTTTGGATTCTCATACGCACTAGCGACTGTCCTCCCCCAATATTTCTAATACTGACCAAGTCGTGTCCATGACCCACCCAGTTTTGTAACTACTCGAGTCTCTATTCCTTAATCGTAGCAGTTACGATCTATCCGTCACACGACAATAAAGATGGCCCGTCTATAAGTCATGCCCCTAACAAAATGTCTCAAACCGTGTAGTGTGAGTGTCATGGCCAAAGAAGATATAAGAATATCCCCCAACAAGAAGGTAGTCCACTAAAACTAATTTAACATGCATATAGTAAAGTAACGACTAATAGAGTCGCTTGCACCCAAGTGTGGCTTGGACGCACAATTTATAACAAAGAAAACTAACAATATAAAACAAAATAAATAATACGGAAAATAATTAATATGACAGTAAATTAGCAAGGTATACTTGCCGGGGTCCTCAGCACTGTGGTGGCGAAGATCAGACAGGAAAGTAGGTAGAACAACGCCTGCTAAGGAACTAAGGTCCAAACAAACATCTTTGGATGCTGAAAATAGTCTATTATCTAATTATAATTAATACTGTACCTACTAGATTTATTTAATAATTTTTATAATTAGGATATGGCATAGGTTTTCGTATTAGCTTTTCAAAAACTAAACGGATCGCATTTTCGTTTCCGAAAACTCCCGAAATCGCAAAAATACTGAAACACGTTTATATTTCGGACATCTAATACTCAAATAGTTTTACATAAATCTACAGAATGAATTTTGTCTATTAAAATATATTTTTGGAAACCTTATCTCGATATGCTTTTTTAAAAAAAATTGGAGGCGAAACGGAGTTCGGAGGTAGGAGATATCGTTGTTCCAAGTTGCTCTTGCTACTAAAAAGCGAGGCTGAATTCTAATGACGAATTTTAGTGTTTCTATTGGACTAAAAATAATTTCGAATTATGGATGATAGAAGGGGGATGTATTGGGTTTATATAGGTATTTATTTCAGATTTATCTCCTAAATTAGATAGGATTTGATTTAAATAAATTGGTATTTGCTTTGTTAGGATAGGATATAGATAGAGATGTTTTCCAAGTAGAAGTAGGATTAGTATTAATTTAAAATATAGCTTATATTTATCTAAATTATCTATAACATTATTTAAAATTACTATAGATAATAAATAGAGTTAAAATTTATTTAAACAACCTTCATCTAATCTCATTTATACAAGCTGAAATATCTAATACTAATTTGACATTTATTCTATATTATGTAAATAGTGTACAATATAAGTAACATGTAAAAAGTAATAAAAGTTATGAAATAAATCCTAAAATTTTGAGGAAAAGAAATTGTATAATATAGTTTAGATCCTTAATGTACTAGAAAAATAGCTTTATATATATTTTTATACTAAATTCACCAATGAGCACTATACTAAATATATGTAAAATAATACAAATTATATAATAAGTCAATAATAGTTATTTAGAAATCTAGAAATTCTACAAATATTTATTTTGAAAAATCAAGTGGTTTACAAAAGTCTTATCTAGATAAGGATTAAGAAGAGTTTTAATTCCCCTTAGATTTTTCACTATTTAATTCAAATTGATTTAAAAGTAACTCAATCAAATATAATCCAATATAGATAGAGACTAGAATTTATTTAAACCCAAATAGATAATTCTATTATTAAATTTAAACCAATACATTCATATCTAAATCCAAATCCTATTTAAATATAGATAAATTACACATTTAAGTTAAACTATTTAATTTAAATCAATAAATCAAATCACAATTTAATTTATCACAAATATATCCAAAATATCTTTTTATAAAATTTATATAAGAATTAATTTTGAAAATTCTAATATATATTTTAAATATTAGTAGGAAATATCTTCAAAATACCCTTTAAATAATTTAGGTAAAAATAATTTCGAAAATAAACATAAATATTTACATATTTAAAATACTTTCTTGCTAAATAAATTATTATAAATAATAAAAATAAATTTTGAAAATATACATGAAATAATTTTCATGCGCTTTACACGATTAGAATATTCACATAATCTAGTTTTTCTAAATTACCACTTATTAAAATAAGATAGCCTTTTATAAATAACTAAAATAATAAGTTTTGGCAACCTCGATGGATACTTTTCACAACTTTTAATAAAAATAATTATTATATATATAATTTTGAAACCATTACTGATAATAAAATCAAAAAGCATTTTTCTAAAAATATGTACCTCGCACATATTCGCACTCGACGAGTAAATACGAAAAAACGCAAATTCCCGCACGACGTACAATACAACTATGCGACGTATAAATACAAAAAAAAAAACCAATACTAAAATATAGTAGAATTTAGGGATTTTACATCCTACCCAACTTACAAGAATTTCGTCCTCGAAATTAAGAATAAGTAGGGGGTAAGAAGGCACAAGGGGTATATTGGTAATGACAATTCGACGAATCCTTGGACGAGGCAAGAAACAACATAAACAAGCATTAGAAAATTGTGATTTAGATAATAAATCATGGACATGGCTAATAAACGTAAAAGGAAAAGATTAAGAGTTTTAAGTGGATCCATATAAATAATTTAGAGACTTAAGATATGGTTTCTTGGGAGTAGGTTGATGGCATGATTAGGAGAACGATTAGATTCACTCCTAATTGAAGTGATTAGGAAGTCGTGATAGAAGGTCGAGGAAGGGACGAGTAGTTAAGACAAAGATATAGTCCCATCGAGTGTTAATGGTCACAAGAGATAGGATAGCTAAAGGAAATTCAAGTACAGCGCTTTCGTCCTTCTAAAATAGGTGAAGGCGAAAGCAATATAGAGTTCAAAGACGATATTATCGAATACGAATACGTGGTTCAAAGGCGGCCGAATAATTCAAAAGAATCGTCAAGGCAATAGTGGATGAGATTCTAAGGGATAAGTTTAACTATATCTCAACCACGTAGGATAATAGTATGAAAGGCAAACCAAAGTGCACTAGGTTGATCAGACCATCATGCACCGGTTCTGACTAGTCAATATGTTAGTGGGGGCTCCCAATAAAATATATGTACTTGAACAAGCTTGAATAAAAAGTAAGCTTGCAAAAATTAGGCTATTTAGCATCATTAGTCACGATAGTAAAAACATAGGCACGAGAGCGTAAGAGTGAAAGAAGGTAGAATTAGTTCAGCTCCTTAAGAATCTAAGTCTTGTCATGTTATTGTTCCTATACATTCATCCTACTGTCTTTTATCTAAGGCTTGGTGGGCTAGATAAGTTAGGGTCCTATAAAGGCTATAGTCTAAGTAATCATGTTAATATGGGTCACAAGGAAAATAAATGTTAGGTCGTGACGTGTCTACCCAACTTACAAGAGTTAAACTAGTGGTGTGATGGAACAATGGGACAAGTCTACCTAGTATGGATTACCTTTCCAACCAACATCAAGTACGAAAGAAGGATAAGAATTAACGGTAGAGGGAATCAAGCAAGATGCAAATCAAGGGATTCAAAATAGAATCGAGAAGGTCAAGTACGTGGATGAGATCCTAGACTCTAATCCTATCCGCAGGCTTGCTTGGTACGGTAAAGTAACCAAACAATTTATCTTGACCTGCATGGACCACCACAAAAACATGTAACGTCCCTGTCACGCCCCAGAACCAGAATACTGGAGAGCGGGGGAATGACTCAGCCAGCTACGTATTACGGGTAGATGAATACCGTATAATACGATCAATGCTGTCTAAAAGACGATGGGGTGCATACTACATGAAAGTCTCACTATGGTCACTTCACATCTATTGTCTCAATCATTCAAATAAGAAACAAAAATAGAGAACATATAAGATAAAGCAGTAAGGCATCCCAAACGCTCAGTCAAAATGTTTTCAATATCTGGCTTTACAAAACATAGCCAGATGATGAGCAAGATATACACAATTGTTTATCAGCTGCAGCCTGAATTAGTTATAATTATGTAAAAGTAAGTACAAGACAATCCGACTAACATGTCGGTACCAAACAACAAAGTATAAAGTAAATAACAAAACGAGTGGGGAAGTAAGGAACCCACTCGAGTCCTCCTGCGATCATCCCTCTAGTATTGACCATCTTGGAGGTGGAAGTAAGCTGAGTCCTCGGGAACCGGCTCTAAATCTGGCTATGCAAAACCAGAGAGGTTAGACCTTTAATAGCAAGTACCGCAAGGAAGCACGATATGAGGAATTAAAACTAGTAATAAGAGAATATGATATATATACCTCTGCTTGCTACTAGGATTCACATAACATCACGATACTTCGAACCAACCTCCCAACCAAACAAGGACAGAAGTTGGCCCGTCATATCCTGACATTCTGATCATCTCAGTTAGTTAACAGAGTAGGTCCAGTACACAAACAAGTCAACTTAAACGGCCATGCAACTACTACGGCTTGCTACAGTGAGTTCCCAGTTATCTTGAAAATATGCAATAAGGATTCCTCAGTTCTTACTATGTGCAAGCAAGGCTAGTTTATCCAGTCAATCAATTGTGCCAATCATAAATTAGATGAGTCCCAGCGGGACGCCCGTCATCAATATATAATATACAATAAATATTATAAGTAGATATCGCTCCCTGTCCGTGTGACAGATTTGCAGTATCTGTGGGAACCAGCCGGCTTGTCGGGCACTTAATAGTCCCAAAGAGGGCTGCCATGTAAGAACTCGAGAATCTATTCTCTCCATGCAATCATTATTTTATCTAACTTAATAGCTCCTATGTTGATTGAAATCCCATGTCGTGGATCATGGTCATTCAGAATGAGTACTTCCGTACAGAGTACGATATGCCCAACTCTACAACGATACCCGTGCGGTTATGTTGTAGGTCTTACATAGCGTAATGCAACAATCAAAACTAATCACGAAATAATCATGCCTTGACCATAAAGTACACATGCTACTTTGTAGAAAAAATAAATAAATTGAAGCCTGCGTATGCCTGTATGTCAATATTCAGGATTGGCCAATCGATTATAATAGTTCATAGTTAATATGAACGTGTTCTCATTCATTCAATTTAATAAGACGACTACCTGTCTCTTAGTTCCAACTAGGAACGCATGATCAATTATTAGTCAAAGTAACAGTCGGGGTCAATTCGTGACAAGGCATGAAAGTCAAACTAGTATTAAGCATGGTCGAGTCTATAACTAGCATAAAATAGTTGGTAATATATTCTTGAAGCCAAGAAAAAGATCTACAACTTTTATGTTGGGAGTTAGAAGAAATTCTAGCCATAATTCAGTGAAAATAGGACATATAACAGCCAGAACAACCAAAATAGGCATTATGCGACCTATTCTGCAACATGCATACGGACTAACTGCGACATGTGGCTCATGCGGCATATGCGGCCCAACTGCGACACCACATGCGGCTCAAATGCG
The DNA here is from genome assembly GCA_029216955.1 of Iris pallida. NCBI lineage: Eukaryota > Viridiplantae > Streptophyta > Magnoliopsida > Asparagales > Iridaceae > Iris > Iris pallida. Next base: position 6,758,913 of record JANAVB010010794.1, on the reverse strand, counting down.
ACATGCGGCCTATGCGGCCCAACTGCGACACCATATGCGGCCTACTGCGACATACGGCCTATGCGGCCCAACCGCGACACCATATGCGGCTCAACTGCGACATGCGGCCTTATGCGGCCCTACCGCGACATCATATGCGGCTCAAATACGACATACGACTTATGCGGCTCATTCGCGACACCATATGCGGCTCAACTACGACAAGCGGCCTAACTGCGACATCATATGCGGCTCAACTGCGACATGCGACTCATACGGCCCAACCGCGACATCTATGCGGCTCAACTGCGACATGCGATTCATGCTGCAGATGAACATAGAAGTTTGACCAAAATTGTTTTGGCCATAACTTTTTCAAAATAAATCAGAATCTAACTTTCCAAAAGCCAAACTTTGGTAGAATTAAATTCTCTACAACATGGAACCACTTATTTTCGAAACAACAAAGTTTGATAGATCAAAACCATAAAATCCATATGAAAACTAAAACTTTAAAACTTAGATCTACACCCAACCATCTATGGAAATCAAGAACTTCAAGACCTAAACTTGTAGAGGAAGAGAAGATGAACAACATGGACTAAAAATAAATGGGGATGCATGAAATCTCTCATGGTGTGCAAGATGTACTTGCCTCTCCAAATGGGTGGGTGGGAGAGTAATGGAGGAAGAAGAAGAGAAATGGTGAAGTGAATGAAGAAAGAGAAAGGGGATGAGATTTAAATGAAGGGGTAGTGGTACGTGGGGGTTTGTTTCGGTTTATAATGAACCAACATAATTAAACCAATCCAAGCCGAACCCAAAGCAAAGCTAAAGCAGAGTATAAAAGCAGAAAGTAAAATACAGAAATAAAATTACAGGAAATTAATTAACATGAAATTAAAAGAATTTAAATACAGAATAATACATGATAAATATTAAATAAATACGTATTCTGGGAACGAAAAGTGACATCTCTACCCTCCTTAGAAAAATTTCGTCCTCGAAATTTCAAATCCAAGCAGAATAGGAACATCAAAGCTAAACTAATCTAAGCATAAGCAATTAGATCAAGCAACCATTCTACAATGTTAACAGTAAGTAGCATATCCATGTTGAATATTCTACGATACCAAGCAATTCTACTCGTAAGGTGACAAGTATGAGGAGTTAAGACAATCAAGGTATACAGAAAAAGGATATACCTTGTGAGTCAAACAGGTGCGGATACCGTGATCGGATATCATCCTCACGTTCCCACGTTGACTCCCCTAAAGAGTGATGATCCCAAGCAACCCGGACAAGGCTAATTGTTCGGTTCTTGAGTATCTTCTCTCTTCGGTCCAAAATGGACACAGGCTGCTCCTCGTAAGACAGGTTGGTACCAACAACCAGCTCAGAATGATCAAGGATATGGCTTGGATCCGATACATACCTTCGCAACTGTACGTCATGCACCTCTCGTAACAAAGGTGGAAGGGATAAACGATAAGCAACATCGCCTATCCTATCAAGGATAACAAATGGGCCCACGTACCGCGAACTCAATTTAATGACCCCACGGGTAGGTGAGATCCGTAAGAATACGTGGTCTCCAACAGAAAACTCTAGCGGCCTACGATGATGGTCCGTCCAATGACGATGCCGATCATGTGCAACTCGAAGTCGCTGTCTAATTCCCTTAACCACTTCAACGGTCTGGACAATCATTTCTGGGCCTAGCATCTTCCTCTCTCCGATATCATCCCATGCTAGTGGCGACCTACACTTCTTACCATATAGCGCTTCAAATGGTGCCATCTGGATACTGGCTTGATAACTGTTGTTGTATGAGAACTCAACTAAGTGCAGGTGGCTCTTCCAAGACCCTCCAAAATCCAGAGTGCAAGCTCGCAACATGTCTTCCAAAGTCTGAATTATTCTTTCTGATTGTCCGTCTGTCTGGGGATGGTAAGCCGTGCTAAATCTTAATTTGGTACCCAGACTATGATGTAAGCTCTTCCAGAAATATGATGTAAAATGGGTATCTCTATCTGACACAATACAGACAGGGACTCCATGCTGTCTGACTATCTGTTGCATATACAACTCTGCCAACTTTTCTGTAGATTGCCCTACTCTGAAAGGAAGAAAGTGTGCTACATTTGTAAGTCGGTCCACTATCACCCAAATAGCATCTTTACCACTTGGTGATCTCGATAAACCGGTCACAAAGTCTATTGTGATGTGTTCTCACTTCCATTCCGGGATAGGAAGCAGTTGTAATAACCCAGCTGGCCTCTGTTTTTCTGCCTTCACTTGCTGATATACCAAGCAACGGAAAACGAATCTAGCTATCTTCCTCTTCATCCCGTTCCACCAGAAGTGTTGCTTGATATCTTGGTACATCTTGGTCCCTCCAGGGTGTACAGAATACTGGGAACTGTGAGCTTCTGTCATAACCTCCTGTCTGATATCTCCACTAGGCACACATAGGCGTGATCCAAACCTAAGCGTACCATCTTCATGAATTTTCAACTCCTTTCTGAGTCTTGACTCATATTCTGCCCTAAGCTTCTGAATCCTTGGGTCCTGTACCTGAGCTGCCTTGATCCTGTCTACCAAGTCGGATTGAACTTGTAGACTTGTTAGAACTCCTACATCACTAGGAAGTATAACTTTGATGCCCATCTCCTGAAGGTCTTCTAAGATATGCCTCTGTGTTGTCAATATAAATTCGCCGCCTCTCCTGCTAAGAGCGTCTGCTACTACATTAGCTTTGCCTGGATGATACTGAAGCTCTACGTCGTAATCCTTGATCAACTCCAACCATCTTCTCTATCTTATGTTCAGCTCCTTCTGAGTAAAAATGTACTTCAGAATTTTATGATTTGTGTACATGTCCACTCGATCACCATATAAGTAATGCCTCCATAGCTTTAAGGCAAATACTACTGCCGCCAACTCCAAGTCGTGAGTTGGATAATTCTTCTCGTGGTCTCGAAGTTGTCTTGATGCATACGCTATAACCTTCCCATGTTGCATGAGGACACATCCAAGTCCTTTACCTGACGCATCACAATATACAGTAAAACCTCCGGGTCCAACTGGCAATGTAAGAATAGGCGCTGATATCAACTTCTGTTTCAGATTCTCAAATGATGTCTGACATTCTGTCGACCAGACGAATGGTACATCCTTCCGTGTCAAGCGGGTCATGGGTGCTGAAAGCCTTGCAAAGTCTGATACGAACCTTCTGTAATATCCTGCCAATCCCAAAAAACTTTGTACATCAGCTACGGTCTTGGGTACTGGCCAACTCTCTACTACTTCTACCTTCTTGGGATCTACTGCTACTCCAGCTCCTGATATGATATGACCCAAAAATAAAATGTGATCCGACCAAAACTCACACTTGTTCAGCTTGGCATACAACTGGTTCTCTCTTAGAACCTGTAACACTTTCCTGAGGTGGTCTTCATGCTCCTCTTCACTGGCAGAATATACGAGAATGTCGTCAAGAAACACAACGACAAACTGATCTAAGTACGGCATAAAGATGCGGTTCATCAAATCCATGAATATTGCTGGGGCATTGGTCAAACCAAATTGTATTACCAAGAATTCATAATGCCCATACTTCGACCTGAACGCTGTCTTAGGAATATCCTCCTTCCGAACCCTCACTTGATGATACCCTGAACGAAGACCTATCTTGGAGAAAACTCTAGCCCTGCTCAACTGATCAAATAAGTCGCCAGTCCTGGGTAATGGGTAGTTGTTCTTTACTGTTGTCGCGTTAAGCTTCCTGTAGTCAATGCACAATCTGGATGACCCATCCTTCTTCTTCATAAGTACCACTGGTGCTGCCCACGGTAATATGCTAGCTTGGATGAACTTCTTCTCCTTTAGTTCCTCTAAGTGCTGGTATACCTTGGCCTGCTCTGAATCTGCCACTTTGTAAACTCGATCTGATATCGGTTTAGTTCCAGGTGCCAATTCTATTCTGAACTCAATATCTCTAACTGGTGGCAGACCTGGAAGTTCTTCAGGAAATATGTCCAGAAACTCTTCAACTACCTTCGGAACTTGAACTTCTTCCATTGCCTTCGCTACTCCCTGCTCTTGTTGAGTTGCCACTGATCTGACTAAGGTGAACCTCCTCATGCCTGGAATATCAAAAGATACACTCCCTCTACGACAATCTATTGTCACATGATTGTCTTTCAGCCAGTCCATGCCTAAGTTAACGTCGAAATTTCCAACAGGAAATTCTATTAACCGGGCGGGTAAGGAATGCCCGCAAACTACAACGCTACATGCTAGAATAACTCTACTAACTCCTACGAGTCCATTACCAGTGAGTATATTTAACCTCCCTGACAATGCTTCAAATTCTATTCCTAGCCGTGTTGCAAATTATACAGATATAAATGAGTGTGATGCTCTCGAATCAAACAATGCTACTGCAGAATATGAGGCGACGAGAATGTTACCTGCCATAACATCTCCCGATGCTAATGCCTCCTCCAAGGACAGAGTGAATGCCTGCCCTCGACCTCCTTGTTGGTCCCCATGCTGTGGCCTAGCCTGGTGCTACTGCTGGCCCCTTCCTTGATGATGCTGGGGTGGTCTATGCTGGTGTTGCTGCATCGGCGGTCCCTGCTGTCGAAACATCTGAGCCTGTGTCATGAATGGGCGCTGTGCCAACGGTCTCACTACCACCGCTGGTCCTTGATATTGTCCTGTCCCTGGTGCTGGCAGAGCAGAAAATTGTTGCACTGGTCCTCCTGACCTTGAATTCATGGGACAGGTGGTAACCCGATGATCTGGATTTCCACATATCAAACACTGCCCGTTCAAGGTCCGACACACATCTCTAGTGTGTCCTACCTTCCCACAATAAGTACAGCCTACCGGGGGTTGCTGGTTCTTCCTCTGTTGCTGTTGTTGTTGCCTGGGTGGTGGTACGAGCCCTCGTATTGCCACATTATGAATACTAATGCCAAGGGATGGTGCTGTTGTTCGGGGCGCTGCTCCCCCTCCTCCTTCAATCTGACTGTGGGATCTCTTCTGACCTCCAGTCCTTGCCGTGATCCTTTGAACGGTGATCTCATGCCTTCGGGTTACCGTCAATACTTCATCAAAAGTCTGGTAGTTGTGCCCTTCTATCAATTGCAAGAGCTCAAGATGAAACCCTTGCTGGAACCTCTTAGCCCTCTGGCTCTCCGTTGCTACCATCTCTGGGGTGAACCTACTCAATCTATAGAACTCTGCTGCATAAGCATCTACCGTCTTGCCGGCCTGCTTGAGGTTGATAAACTTCTGTTGTAGCTCAAACAGTGCCACAACTCTATAGTACTTCGTCTTGAACCTTGCAGTAAAATCGTCCCAAGCAACAGGACGTCTGATGCCTACTTCCTCTGATTCCCACCAATCATGTACGAGATCCTGAAGTAACAACTTCACTTGATCCACACGTTCTTCTGCCGGTACCTTTGCTGCTGTCAGAATAGCCTCAATATCCTTAAGCCATGCATCTGCTGAGATGGCATCTTCCGTGCCCTCAAAACGACGGGGGTTTTACTTGCAAAACCTGGCTGATGCTCCTAAATCTGGCCTCGCCCCTCTTTCCAATGCCGTCTGCAACCCTTAGTTGAGTAGCACGTTCTGCTCTTGTAACTGAGCGTGCATGTGCTGCTGGGCTAACATCTGATGTTGCTGAGTAGCCATCATCCCTCTCATGATCTCCAGAAGGACTGGTGTGTCCACTTCGACTGGGGTAGGTGGAACTGTTGTTGGTGGTGGAACCTCCGGATACTGCGATCCAGCTGCTGCTTTCACTATCACTTCTTCTTCAATAGCCTCTTGGGATAGTACTGGCCCTTGTTGCTAACCAACCTGGTCAGGTTGTCCATGTTGCCCTTGTTGATGTTGTCCAGCTCTGACAGATGCGGACAAAGTGCCCCTAAGAAAAGGGACAAGAGAACAATCAAACGACTGGACAGGAAAGATCAATGAAGTCAATAGATACCAGAATGTCAAGCTAGAGTCGAGAGTAACGAATCATAAGATCAAGGGGGAACATGTGTGATTGAGACATCCTACAAATTAAAACACCCCATAAGTCTGAAATTAGACCTGCATGGGCCACCACTAAAACCTTGTCACGCCCCAGAACCAGAATACTGGAGAGCGAGGGAATGACTCAGCCAGCTACGTATTACGGGTAGATGAATACCGTATAATACGATCAATGCTGTCTAAAAGATGAGGGGGTGCATACTACATGAAAGTCTCACTATGGTCACTTCACATCTATTGTCTCAATCATTCAAATAAGAAACAGAAATAGAGAACATGTAAGATAAAGCAGTAAGACGTCCCAAATGCTCAGTCAAAATGTTTTCGATATATGGCTTTACAAAACATAGCCAGATGATGAGCAAGGTATACACAATTGTTTATCAGCTGCAGTCTGACTTAGTTACAATTATGTAAAAGTAAGTACAAGACAATCCGACTAACATGTCGGTGCCAAACGACAAAGTATAAAGTAAATAACAAAACGAGTGGGGAAGTAAGGAACCCACTCGAGTCCTCCTGCGATCATCCATCTAGTATTGACCATCTTGAAGGTGGAAGTAAGCTGAGTCCTCGGGAACCGGCTCTAAATCTGGCTATGCAAAACCAGAGAGGTTAGACCTCTAATAGCAAGTACCGCAAGGAAGCACGATATGAGGAATTAAAACCAGTAATAAGAGAATATGATATATATACCTCTGCTTGCTACTAGGATTCACATAACATCACGATACTTCGAACCAACCTCCCAACCAAACAAGGACAGAAGTTGGCCCGTCATATCCTGACATTCTGATCATCTCAGTTAGTTAACAGAGTAGGTCCAGTACACAAACAAGTCAACTTAAACGGCCATGCAACTACTATGGCTTGCTACTGTGAGTTCCAAGTTATCTTGGAAATATGCAATAAGGATTCCTCAGTTCTTACTATGTGCAAGCAAGGCTAGTCTATCCAGTCAATCAATTGCGCCAATCATGAATTAGACGAGTCCCAGCGGGACGCCTGTCATCAATATACAATATACAATAAATATTATAAGCAGATATCGCTCCCTGCCCGTGTGGCAGATTTGTAGTATCTGTAGGAACCAGCCGGCCTGTCGGGCACTTAATAGTCCCAAAGATGGCTGCCATGTAAGAACTCGGGAATCCATTCTCTCCATGCAATCATTATTTTATCTAACTTAATAGCCCCTATGTTGATTGAAATCCCATATCGTGGATCATGGTCATTCAGAATGAGTACATCCGTACAGAGTACGATATGCCCAACTCTACAACGATACCCATGCAGTTATGTTGTAGGTCTAACGTAGCGTAATGCAACAATCAAAACTAACCACGAAATAATCATGTCTTGACCATAAAGTTCACATGCTGCTTTGTAGAAAAAATAAATAAATTGAAGCCTGCGCATGCCTGTATGTCAATATTCAGGATTGGCCAATCGATTATAATAGTTCATAGTTAATACGAACGTGTTCTCATTCATTCAATTCAATAAGACGACTACCAGTCTCTTAGTTCCAACTAGGAACGCATGATCAATTATTAGTCAAAGTAACAGTCGGGATCAATTCGTGACAAGGCATGAAAGTCAAACTAGTATTAAGCATGGTCGAGTCTATAACTAGCATAAAATAGTTGGTAACATATTTTTGAAGCCAAGAAAAAGATCTATAACTTTCATGTTGGGAGTTAGAAGAAATTCTAGCCATAATTCAGTCAAAATAGGACATATAACAGCCAGAACAACCAAAATAGGCATTATACGACCTATTCTGCGACATGCATGCGGACTAACTGCGACATACGGCTCATGCGGCATATGCGGCCCAACTGCGACACCATATGCGGTTCAACTGCGACATGCGGCCTATGCGGCCCAACTGCGACACCATATGCGGCCTACTGCGACATGCGGCCCAACCGCGACACCATATGCGGCTCAACTGCGACATGCGGCCTTATCCGGCCCAACCGCGACATCATATGCGGCTCAACTGCGACATGCAACTTATGCAGCTCATTCGTGACACCATATGCGGCTCAACTACGACATGCGACCTTATGCGGCCCAACCGCGACATCATATGCGGCTCAACTATGACATGCGACTCATGCGGCCCAACCGCGACATCTATGCGGCTCAACTGCGACATACGGTTCATGCTGCAGATGAACATAGAAGTTTGACCAAAATTGTTTTGGCCATAACTTTCTCAAAATAAATCGCAATCTAACTTTTCAAAAGCCAAACTTTGGTAGAATTAAATTCTCTACAACATGGAACCACTTATTTTTGAAAACAACAAAGTTTGATAGATCAAAACCATAAAATTCATATGAAAACCAAAACTTTAAAACTTAGATCTACACCCAACCATCCATGGAAATCAAGAACTTCAAGACCTAAACTTGTAGAGGAAGAGAAGATGAACAACATGGACTAAAAATAAATGGGAATGCATGAAATCCCTCATGGTGTGCAAGATGTACTTGCCTCTCCAAATGGGTGGATGGGAGAGTAATGGAGGAAGAAGAAGAGAAATGGTGAAGTGAATGAAGAGAGAGAAAGGGGATGAGCTTTAAATGAAGGGGTAGTGGTAGGTGGGGGTTTGTTTCGGTTCATGATGAACCAACATAATTAAACCAATCCAAGCCGAACCCAAAGCAAAGCTAAAGCAGAGTATAAAAGCAGAAAGTAAAATACAGAAATAAAATTGCAGGAAATTAATTAACATGAAATTAAAGAAATTTAAATACAGAATAATACATGATAAATATTAAATAAATACATATTCTGGGAACGGGAAGTGACATTTCCAGTCCCAATATACGTAGGACTAAGTACGTAGACATGCCAGCTGTATACATACGAAGTACATGGACCTTTTATGTATACATAAGCTGTAAAATGCAGCAAACCAAAACTAAATAATCTTATCCACAAAATAAAGGAATAAAAGATAGCATATAATGAATTGTCTTGGTACAATATGTTGGGTGGAGACACATCCACTACCAACCAAATAAAAAGGAAGAAGTACATGATATATAAAAGGCTAAGTAGAAGTAGCAAGGAGGAACCAAGTTATGTCATCTTCGAATAAATGGAGAAGACCACGATCCCGGCTAAGATACCTGCGGAAGACATGAACACACACCTAGGGAGTAACCAGGTCCTCAGACAGACATAGCAAGATACAGGAAGAACAAGCTAATATGAACTGTCAGAATAAAATAATATATAAAAGACTATTCTAGACACAAATATACAAAGAAGATTCTAACTGCCTAATGTGCAATTTAGAGGACAACTTTCATACGCATGGGTGGTATTTTAGGCTATGTGTACATAACTGGTATCCAGTAATCCGTATCTGTCCGTAACGTCCTAAACGTCAGAGGGCATCTGCAAATAAATTGCCATAATTCTATCCGGAGACTGTGGTTTACCTGTTTGGATTTCCATACGCACTAGCGACTGTCCTTCCCCAATATTTTCTATACTGACCAAGTCATGTCCATGACCCGCCCAATTTTGTAACTGCTCGAGTCTCTATACCTTAATCGTAGCAGTTACGATCTATCCGTCATACGACAATAAAGATAGCCAGTCTATAAGTCATGCCCCTAACAAAATGTCTCAAACCGTGTAGTATGAGTGTCATGGCCAAAGAAGATATAAGAATATCCCCCAACAAGAAGGTAGTCCACTAAAACTAATTTAACATGCATATAATAAAGTAACGACTAATAAAGTCGCTTGCACCCAAGTGTGGCTTGGACACACAATTTATAACAAAAGAAACTAACAATATGAAACAAAATAAATAATACAGAAAATAAATAATATGATAGTAAATTAGCAAGATATACTTGCGTGGGTCCTGAGCATGGTGGTGGCGAAGATCAGACAGGAAAGTAGGTAGAACAACGCCTGCTGAGGAACTAAGGTCCAAACAAACATCTTCGGATGCTAAAAATAGTCTATTATCTAATTATAATTAATACTGTACCTACTAGATTTATTTAATAAATTCTATAATTAGGATATGGCATAGGTTTTCGTATTAGCTTTCCAAAAACTAAACGGATCGCATTTTCGTTTCCGAAAACTCCCGAAATCGCAAAAATACTGAAATACGTTTATTTTTCGGACATCTAATACTCAAATAGTTTTACAGAAATCTACAGAACGAATTTTGTCTATTAAAATATGTTTTTGGAAACCTTACCTCGATACGCTTTTTTAAAAAAAATTGGAGGCGAAACGGAGTTCGGAGGTAGGAGATATCGTCGTTCCAAGTTGCTCTTGCTACTAAAAAGCGGGGCCGAATTCTAATGACGAATTTTAGTGTTTCTATTGGACTAAAAATAATTTCGAATTATGGATGATAGAAGGGAGATGTATTGGGTTTATATAGGTATTTATTTCAGATTTATCTCCTAAATTAGATAGGATTTGATTTAAATAAATTGGTATTTGCTTTGTTAGGATAGGATATAGATAGAGATATTTTCCAAGTAGAAGTAGGATTAGTATTAATTTAAAATATAGCTTATATTTATCTAAATTATCTATAACATTATTTAAAATTACTATAGATAATAAATAGAGTTAATATTTATTTAAACAACCTTCATCTAATCTCATTTATACAAGCTGAAATATCTAATACTAATTTGACATTTATTCTATATTATGTAAATAGTGTACAATATAAGTAACATGTAAAAAGTAATAAAAGTTATGAAATAAATCCTAAAATTTTGAGGAAAAGAAATTGTATAATATAGTTTAGATCCTTAATGTACTAGAAAAATAGCTTTATATATATTTTTATACTAAATTCACCAATGAACACTATACTAAATATATGTAAAATAATACAAATTATATAATAAGTCAATAACGGTTATTTAAAAATCTAGAAATTCTACAAATATTTATTTTGAAAAATCAAGGGGTTTACAAAAGTCTTATCTAGATAAGGATTAAGAAGAGTTTTAATTCCCCTTAGATTTTTCACTATTTAATTCAAATTGATTTAAAAGTAACTCAATCAAATATAATCCAATATAGATAGAGACTAGGATTTATTTAAATCCAAATAGATAATTCTATTATTAAATTTAAACCAATACATTCGTATCTAAATCCAAATCATATTTAAATATAGATAAATTACACATTTAAATTAAACTATTTAATTTAAATCAATAAATCAAATCACAATTTAATTTATCACAAATATATCCAAAATATCTTTTTATAAAATTTATATAAGAATTAATTTCAAAAATTCTAATATATATTTTAAATATTAGTAGGAAATATCTTCAAAATACCCTTTAAATAATTTAGGTAAAAATAATTTCGAAAATAAACATAAATATTTACATATTTAAAATACCTTTTTGCTAAATAAATTATTATAAATAATAAAAATAAATTTTGAAAATATACCTGAAATAATTTTTATGCGCTTTACACGAGTAGAATATTAACATAATCTAGTTTTTCTAAATTACCACTTATTAAAATAAGATAGCCTTTTATAAATAACTAAAATAATAAGTTTTGGCAACCTCGATGGATACTTTTCACAACTTTTAATAAAAATAATAATTATATATATAATTTTGAAACTATTACCGATAATAAAATTAAAAATCATTTTTCTAAAAATATGTACCTCGCACATATTCGCACTCGACGAGTAAATACAAAAAAAATGCAAATTCCCGCGCGACGTACAATACGACTATGCGACGTATAAATACAAAAAAAACCAGTACTAAAATATAGTAGAATTTAGGGATTTTACAGAGCTCGCTACTCACGCTGGCAGGGGGCGACCGTCTAACAAACTATAGTAGTCCATAATAGCGCTGGGCGCTAGTGACTAGTTCATATAGATGAGTCGACATAGCGGCAACCCGCATATGTGCCTTTGGATTGAGTCGATTATTGAGTGCACTATATCAAGGAGTCAAGTTGAATATGTGTGTACAGTTAGAACACAAAATATTAGGCCTAAGATTTGGCTGCAACGTAGGCGACGTGCTTCGACACGAGATGTGGCGTCGAGTCTTGAGTTGTCGGTATATAAGTTATACAGTTTAGATTAGAGTCATCTTGAGTTTAAGTCAAAAATTACCGTAAGGCAAAGTCGGTCGAGTGACACTTAGCCCATAAGTCTTGATTGGGTCATTTGGTGATCAAAAGTAGCAAGGGCCATAAGGCGACAATATGATTAAGTCACACTGAGTTGCGAAGTATGGCACGATGGATTTGTAGCACGGTCACAAAGAAATTGGGTACTATCACGTAGTCGCATCTCTGATTATGGGCCGAAAGGCAAGCATGACTTGATAGGTTAACATTGTTGGTACGAGAAGAGTCTAGAGGCAAGTATGAGTTAACGTTGTTGTTGCAAGCACGGGATGGTCTTGAGACACGAAATAGGCCAAGGCATCGGTCCTAAAACTAATCCTAAGACAAGAGTAGAAAGACAATCAAAAGTGTTATATTGCACAAAGCAAATGAACGTGCCAGGTTTTTGTATGGGTGGGCGTGGAGCTTATTCCACCAGTACAGTTGAGTACTGATACCCACATAGTTTTCATGTGCAGGTACAGGTAGAAGCTCGTGGCACAGAGCTCGCTTAGATACGTCGAGGCACGGAGTTCCTTAGCGATTCGAAGCGTGCGGCTGTATGGATTCAAGACTTATACGGAACATAATGTATGGACGTCACCTTCCGAAGCATCCGTTGGCTCAAGGCTAGTATTAAGAGATAAGAGAGAGCTGAGTGACTTGTAATGTGAGAAGAGTGAGCTTGAGTGACTTATAATCTTGGCCTTGCGACCTTTGTAACCTTTGTTTCAATATCAATAAAGAGCTTCTTTTGAATAACTTGAGTTTTATTTCAAATTCTGCTGCTATTATTTAATGTCTCTGCATGGGATTTCTGTACAACGACCCCGTCACAGCCACTGTAATCGGCCGTTATGAAACCTGCCTTGCACGAGCGCAATCTAGGCTTGTGCGGCATCATGTCTTAGCGAGGACGATCGCTCCTATGGGAGCGGGGCGTGACACAAGGCTTGACCTTTGACAGCCTTTTGCGAAACGAAAACCATGTTGTAGGGGGATAACAGTATCGCCCATGTGGCTAGATGATAACTGAGTGCACCTGGCTTGGTCATAAGAACCCTGAGGGGACTAACTCGCGATACAACATGGATGGTCTACCCTGACACATAGTGTCATATTTTCTGAATGGCAAACACCAAGGCAAGGCATTCTTTTTCCGCGACGGTGTACCTATGCTTCGGCTCCACCATCATTCGGCTGAGATAATTGATGGCTTGTTTGTGCCCCGCATCATTGTTCTGTGCTAGCAACATGCTGAGGGAGTGTTCCATCGCTCGTACATTGAGCAGGAAAGGCTTTCCGGCAACCAGGGCTACCAGAACCGACGAATTCGACAGGTATTACTTAATGTCATCAAAGGCGCGTTGATATTCTTTATTCCATACGAAAGAGACATCTTTCTTCATGAGCTGTGTGAAGGGTTGACATCGTCCTGAGAGGTTAGATATGAATCTCCTGATGTAGGCTAGTCTTCCCTGGAGGCCGCGGAGTTCACGGAGGTTCCTCGGTGGACTCATCTCCAGGATTGCTTTTGTCTTATCGGGGTCTATGTGAATGCTCCGGGAAGTAATGACAAAGCCCAAGAACTTCATGCTGGATACGTCCAGGAAGGACTTGGTGGGATTCATCTTCAGATTGTGCGCTCGCATAAGGTCGAACACTGAACTCAAATCTTGTAAGTGATCATCCTTGGAGCGACTTTTGACGGAGATGTCGTCAACGTAACACTCCACCGTCTTGTGCAAGTGATCTCTGAAAATAATGCTCATAGCTCGTTGATATGTAGCACCGGCGTCCTTCAGGCCGAAGGGCATGACTGTGTAACAATACACGCCGATCGGTGTTTGGAATGACATATGCTTCTCATCGTCATGAGATATTTTGATTTGATTGTATCCTGAAAAGCCATCCGTAAAGGACATGCGCTCGAAGCCACACGTATTATCGATCATTATGTCGGTGATGGGAAGAGGGAATTCATCCTTAGGACATGCCGTATTCAGATTGCGAAAGTCGATACAGATTCGAATCTTTCCGTTCTTCTTGACGACTGGTACTATGTTAGCTATCCAGTCTGGGTGCTGCTCCTCGCGGATAAAATCGCTAGCTATAAGCTTGTTTACTTCTGCTTCGATGGAGTTCGTGATGTCTGGACAGAACCGTCGTTGCTGTTGCTTGACTGGTTTTGCGTCCGGATGAATATTGAGCTTATGGACTACGATCTCGGAGTTTAGTTTTGGCATGTCTTCATAGATCCAAGCAAAAATGTCGATGTACTCTCTGACGAGTTGCAACAACGACTCCCGCTCGCCGTCCGTCAGGCTTTTACTGACGAAGATTGGCTTTGGATAGGATTCGTTACCGAGATCAACTTGTGTGACTTTGTCTTCAGTGGTAGGGTCCCTTTGTTCAAAGCGCTTCTTCCATTGTGCATCAAGTTGTTGGGCCCATGGCTCCAGTTCAAGAGGTTCTAGTATATCTTCGTCTTCCTCTTCAATTCAGCGGATGCCATATTGACAGACAATATCTGCCTGAATATATCTCCAATGCTGTCATCGAAATTGTATGTAAGTGATTCGGATAAGTGAGAATGCCACTCGCATTCCTCATCGGAGCTCTCGGGCGTTGTTGCTGGTGTAACATAATCGAGGTCACATTTGGACTTGCCGTAATAATCCCGATGTTTCCCAGCCGGGGCTGACAATTGTAGAGGCGATCGCCGATCGTTGCAGTAATTCAGACCTAGGGTAGCCTCCATGTTGTATCCCTGCTTTTGCAAGAAGTACTTGGCTTGAGGACTATACAGGTAGAGCGGTAATCTTCCAGCATCGGGTTCGAGATCAAATACTTGTGGCATGAAAGGTTGATGACCTTCTTTTCGGCCGAAGATGATCGTGTGATCCCCTTCTCTTCTGCCTGGGACTAGGAATGTAAAAACCCTATTTTTTATTTATCTTATTATTATTATATTAGACTTAAAAATAAATTTATACAATTTATGGTTTTGTTTATTATTATTTTTGATGACCCGGTTTGGCCAATTCAGTCCAAACAGGACCGAACCAAATTTAAGCCCATGTGAGAAGGTAGGGTGACTAAGGTAGCCATATAGGAATATTTTGTCTATGTACAAATATTTTTAAATTATTTTTAGAACTTGTTGAATATTTATTGACTTAGGAACAAAAATCTATATTTTATTAATAAAATAATATTTGACAAAATTTTACAATTTTTTGGACCCATACATGGGTGAACGGTAAAGTTCACCCATTGGAACGATTATTATTATTTTATTATAATTAAATATTTTTGTTATGGTGATTAAATAAACATATTTATCCTACTAGATATTATTATTATTATTTAGTTGATTTTAATATCAAATGAATTTAAATATATGTATATGTTTTTAAGTTGATTTCATATATGATAGATGATATTAAAATTTCCTTTTGATTTTGGAGAAATTTTTTTTGGATTCATTTGGATATATATATATATATATATATATATATATATATATATATATATATATAACTATATATAAGATAAGATTTAAAGAAAAAAAAAGGGTGGTCGGCCCCACCCGACCACCCCAACCCAATGACAAAAGCTGCAAGCAGCAGCGGCTAAGGCATGTGCGCCCACCACAAGAATAAGCAACAGCAATGTGCCAATGCCACATGCACCCCAACCTTTAGTGAATAAACCGCAAGCAGCATGCCTTATGCGCGCCTAGTAGCAACACTTTGTAGCCGAACCTCTTCCCTTTTTTTAAATATATATATACAATTAAACCCTAAGAATTTCTCCCATCTCCTTCCTCTCCTCCTTCCTCCTTCCCACTCCATGATGAAGCTCGGACGCACCATGGCGAAGCCGTGCTCACGAAGAAGACAAAGGAACCATCGACAACAGCAGCAGTAACGGAACAGCGAGGTACTCACCTTCTCTCCTATTTTTCTCCCATCTCGTTTGATCATTTTTCGATCTACGAATTTCTACGCGTAGCCCCCATGACCCTCATTGAGATCCCCCAGGTGGATTTCGACATGGCCATCCAACTTGCTCGAGAAATTAAGACGAAGTTGGAGAAAAACCACTTTTCTGAATTATTAGAAACTGTTGGAAAATACCAACTTGTCGGCCGATTTTTGTTCTGTACATTAAAATTTTGTAGAAACTAATTGAAGACAGCCAAAGACAACATAATCGAGATTATAACGCACCTTCTGAATTCACTTTTCATCTAGTATACAACAAGTTACACGTTGTTAAAGTTTTTCTGAAAAACTGTAAATTCTGTTTTCAAAAAGTAGAGAAACGCCCCGATACGGCGTGCACCCCGACAAACCGGGCGACGTGGTCGCGCACTATATGTATCAAAAGGCGCGTATGGATGTTGTCGACGTGTGGGAACTGACGGAACCCGATTTTGTTGCATCTGTGAGACGAAATCAGTATCCGTCGAGATACCCCGTATCGACCATTTGCAAATTAAGTCACAACTTTGTGCACACTCATCAAATCGCGACGAAACTTGCGCCATTGGACTCGAAATATTTTTCTGGTCTTGTGAGCCAAGTTTGGTCCGATTTTGAGACAATTGATCTGGGCGCTATTTTGGCGGGCCCACAATCCCACTCAATGGACGATTTTCTGCACGGCTCACCGAAATCCAAAATTGGACATACCATTGAGTTCGTCTCGGAAAAACAAATATATATACATATAGTTTGACGAATTTAGAGACCATAGGTTCTGGCCCACATTTCGGTGCAAAGCGGGTCCAACGGCGGACATTGTTTTGACACGAAATTATAATTTTGCCCCTGTTTCAAAATTTAACTTTTGGACAGGCATTTCCTAGGTATATCTTTTATTCCAAACTCGTTCGTGATGTTTGTTGCAGCATCCGGAGTCATCTGCAGGATTTGGCTTTTCTTGCTTTGTTTATTTTGCCGGTTCGAGCTACTGGATTATTCCCTTTTGCACATAGCCTCAGGCAAGATATCTTGCCATCTTACTGCTTACATTTAGTTGCATTTTATTTCATTTATTGTATATATATTCCTTGTTTATTATTTTCTTTTGCTTGTGGACCTAGAGTTAAGAGACTGCCGTCAATAGAGTGCATGTCATTGACTTTGTCACGATTGTATCACGAGTGTGTGTGAGTTATGAGTATCATGTAGTGGTCACTTGCGTGTGGGCTGATCCCCATGCATATGTTTAGGAATAACTGTCAATAGATGCATGTTAGAAGACTTGACAGTTATCTATTATAAAACCGTGTGGTAGAAACGACACGTGTTGGTGTATCGTGGTTACGTTGCATGTACAGTATCATTGGGGGAGGGGACAGCTACTAGTGTAGGGGCTACATTTACTTTTTTCACATATTATGGGTGATAGTGACTCGGATGAGAACTACTAGCGTCTTGGATGGGCGCTACTTGACGGCCACTCTTTATTACTTGCTTGCGTGAATCCGTTACAGCCCTTGCGTAGAACGTTGTCCTCAAAGTGCATATCACATAGATGGTTAGGAACCCTGTTGTGTTGTAGTTTATAGTATTTTTACTTATGCAGTTATAATGACATGTTCTTCCTGTATCTTGCTACGTCACTCTGAGGACCTGGTTATCTCTCCAGGTGTGTACTTTCATGGTTTACTGCAGGTGTTCTAGCCAAGATTGTGGGCGTCTCCATTTCTTCGAAAATGATCGCTCTTGGTTCGTCTTGATACTTTCATGGATCATTTTCTTGTATACTTTATCTCCTTTTGATAGTTGGTAGTGGACTTTGTCTCCGTCCAACGATTGTACCATAAATATTCAAGTTGATTTTATGCTATTATTCTTTTTATTATGGATGAGATTTAAGTTTGTCTTGGATTACTACATTTGACAGCTTATGTATACATACAAGGTTTCCATATATTGGAGTGTGCTTCGTATGTATGCAGCTGGCATGATACGTATCTGGTCCCAAGTATTTTGGGACTGGAGCGTTACATATTTTTGTGGTGGCCCATGCAGGTCTAGATTGTCGTTTTGGTTACATGATTGTATCGAACGGGCCTGCAATATAGGATTAGAGTCTAGAATCTCATCCACCTACTTGACGTCCTTTCTTGACTTCAAATTCAGAACTCTCGTTCGACCTCCTTGACTTGCATCTTGCTTGACTCCTTCTACCGTATATTCTTAGTTTCGTGCTTAGCGACAACTAGGAAGTTGACTACACTAGTATATGCTCATAGGTCAAACACATGGCTAGAATGGTTATATTGGCAATTGGAATACATATAAGACTCTAATTGAGTTAAAAGGTTTTCTTTAAAGTATGATTTAATGATTAGTAATTTGTAAAGTAGGATACTACCAAGGAAGGTTTTAATCTTGAGATTTCTAAATAGTAAACACCATAGGATTGATATTGTAAGAAGAAAAAAAAACTAGAATCTTTATACCCTTGATTTAAGAAACTGATTGGCTTTTTGAGATTTGATATTTATGATTTATTGGGTTATATTTATACATCTTTGCACAAGTATAAAATTGATTTGCTTTTCGAGTTGTGATATTTATGAGTTTTGGGTGATAAATATATATCTTTGAACAAATATAAAATTTATTTGATTTTCGAGTTTTGATGTTTATGATTTATTGTATTATAGTTATACACCATTGAACAGTTATAAATTAGTTTGAAAATGATCTTAGCTTTTAAAAATGGCCGTAGGAATTATCTAAATTGAGTTGTACAACTTGCGATTTTCGTGTTTAGAAAATTTTGAATTTTAAGTGGAAGTAGTGATGGTAAATTTTGGTTTACAATAATTGAAAATAATTTTTGAGAATTTTTTCTTATTTTAAATTGCGTCCTATGATTGAGGATATATAAATCTATTTATATTTTTGGTAAAAAAAGTATTTTGACTGATAAGATTATTTAAAAATTTAGTTTAATGTGGGATTGCTAATATTAAAAGTTTTGGGAAAATTTCGAATGATGTGATGGAAAGTTATTTTGATTGATTAAAGGAAGTTACCATTTAAAATTTATGATTTTGTTGGAATAACTTAGCATGAATAGAAGTTAAAATTGATGAGAGCATTGAGCTTAATTTTTGAGATTGCTTTTAATATGCTAAGAGTTTTATTATGAGTTATTGGAAAATTTTAGAGTGTTAAATTTTTGATTGATTGTGAAATTTTTATGAATTCATAGATTATGAACTCTTGAGTTAAATAGTTGAATTTAAACGTAAATTATGGAAAAGGTTAGCAGTAACGTGATAAAATTTTGCTTTGAGATTTATGAGGGTGATTTAAATTTTTTTTATGATGAATTTGAACGGCTTGGAATGAATACAAATTTTGGTGGTTTATTTTTGGAAGTTTAATTTTGAAACTTTTGGAGGAAACTTGAGTTAAATTTTAATGGTAGGCCCCAAGATAACCCTACTGAGTATTCCACACTAATTGCTGTCACCCATGACCATGATAGTAGTATATACACAAGTGTTGTTAGTCATCTACCCAGCTATGTGACTGTATTTCCACCTCGGCTTACTCGACCTTCCTTCAATTCTAGATCTTTTAATTGTGACCTTCTAACCCACTTGTAATTTGAATAATGATTTAATGGTTCCTTAACTGTATTCATCTAGGAGACTATCTTCTCTCCGGAATTGTGTTCCTAAATTATTTTTTATGGATTCTTTAATTAATTTTATTTCATGATTTAACTTGATCTCCTTTATTTTTGTGCATTAATTTTTACCTCGTTAACTCCCACTTTCTATTTTAGATCTTTTGGTGTCACCTACCGTGACTTGTATATTTGGAGTACAACACTACACTTTTCCTTCCAACAAATTTCACATATAAGACCTAGACAAGCGTACCTTCCTGTAGACATGTCATGTCCCAACAAAATCCATCTCCTTGTACTCTATTTTTTGATATGACCTTCTGGTCAAAATGGCCAAACTATAATCCTTACCACGATACCAATATATTTTCGACCACGGATAGGGATTCAACCTCGACTCAATTCTTTCGACCCGATATGTGATTTTTTTCTACTTAATTCCTTAAATGCTAAAAATTGTGCTTTATCTTGATTACTTGACCCATTGCCCCATCACACTACTAGTTTAATTCTTCTAAGTTGGGTAGAATACCTCACCACCTAACAAACCTTTTTCCTTGTGAACCACATTGTAAGTTCACTTAGACTATAAATTCAGAGGACCCTACCTTATCTAGTCTACCAAGCCATAAATGAGGAAACACTAGGACAACTGTATAGGCCCAAACTTCGGGCGAGCCTTGCTTTTAAAAGATCTTGGACTATTTAAAATTCCTTCATCAGTACCTCCCTTGCTCATATTTTGACTATCTCATGCTGCTAATGTAGCTTCAGTTTTGCAAGCATATTTCATTATCAAGCTTGATCATGACATATTTTATTGGGTACACCCACTAACATATTGTCTAATCAGAACCGGTGTATGATGGTCTGATCAACCTATTGCACTTTGGTTCGCTTTTCATATATTATTCTACGTGGATGGAGACATAGTAAACTTGCCCTAGAGTCTCATCCGCGACAGCATTGACAACTCTCATTTGAATTATTTCCGTCGCCTATGAACCACGTATTCGTACTCGATAGCATCGTCCTTGAACTCTCTATTGCTTTTTACTTTACTTATATTAGAAAGACCAGACACCGTACATGATAGATAGATGCAAGATATCACCTTTCGTTTTCCTATCAGTTATTTCAACACGAATTTAGATAGCCACCGACCCACTCATGTGGCTATATCCTTACCTTAAACTCTTTTTCTCCCCAATCCTAGAAATTTCATTGTGCCCTTCCAACCCCTCTTGAACGCACGAGAGTGATTCTAATCATCACTTAATCATACCCTCGACCAAGACGATTAGTATCCAGTTCTCTCTTAAGGAATCACACCTCCTAAATGTCTAATTTATTCTCTTTGGCCTACTCAATTCCTTACTCTTCTCTAAAATTGGATATTCAAAATTTTGCTACCTTTATTAGAAACCCTTATTCAATTCCATTACCATGATATATTTTTGTATATATCGACTCCACAATTTTTCTATTACATGGTGGTGTTGAACGCCATTTTATCGCCTCCTCCAAAATTTAATTACATTTTGGTATTGATGAACTCTTCCTATCCCTCAACCCTATCTACCCTATTAATCCTAAATTTCGAGGACGAAATTCTTGTAAGTTGGGTAGGATGTAAAACCCCTATTTTTTATCTTTTTTTATTATTATATTAGACTTAAAAATGAATTTATACAATTTATGATTTTATTTATTTATTTTTTTGATGACCCGGTTTGGCCAATTCAGCCCGAACAGGGCCGAACCAAATTTAAGCCCATGTGAGAAGGTAGGGTGACTAAGGTGGCCATATAGGAATATTTTGTCTATGTACAAATATTCTGAAATTATTTTTAGAGCTTGTTGAATATTTATTGACTTAGGAACAAAAATCTATATTTTATTAATAAAATAATATTTTACAAAATTTTACAATTTTCTGGACCCATACATGGGTAAGCGGTAAAGTTCACCCATTGGGACGATTATTATTATTTTATGATAATTAAAAATTTTTGTTATGGTGATTAAATAAACATATTTATCCTATTAGATATTATTATTATTTAGTTGATTTTAATATCAAATGAATTTAAATATATGTATATGTTTTTAAGTTGATTTCATATATGATAGATGATATTAAAATTTCCTTTTGATTTTGGAGAATTTTTTTTTGGATTCATTTGGATATAAAAATATATATATATATATAAGATTTAGAAAAAAAAAAGAGAAAAGGGTGGTCGGCCCCACCCGACCACCCCAACCCAATGACAAAAGTTGCAAGCAGCAGCGGCTAAGGCATATGCGTCCACCACAAGAATAAGCAACAGCAATGTGCCAATGCCACATGCATCCCAACCTTTAGTGAATAAACAGCAAGCAGCATGCCTTATGCGCGCCTAGTAGCAACACTTTATAAGCGAACCTCTTCCCTTTTTTTAAATATATATATACATATATATACAATTAAACCCTAAGAATTTATCCCACCTCCTTCCTCTCCTCCTTCCTCCTCCCCACTCCACGACGAAGCTCGGACGCACCATGGCGAAGTCGTGCTCGCGAAGAAGACAAAGGAACCATCGACAACAGCAGCAGTAACGGAACATCGAGGTACTCACCTTCTCTCCTAGTTTCCTCCCATCTCGTTCGATCGTTTTTCGATCTACAAATTTATACGCGTAGCCCCTATGACCCTCTTTGAGATCCCCCCAGGTGGATTTCGACATGGCCATCCAACTTGCTCGAAAAATCGAGACGAAGTTGGTGAAAAACTACTTTTATGAATTATTAGAAACTGTTGGAAAATACCAACTTGTCGTCCAATTTTTGTTCTGTATATTAAAATTTTGTAGAAACTAATTGTAGACAGCCAAAGACAACATAACCGAGATTATAACGTACCTTCTGAATTCACTTTTTATCTAGTATACAAAAAGTTACACGTTGTTAAAGTTTTCCGAAAAAACCGTAAATTCTGTTTTCAAAAAGTAGAGAAACGCCCCGATACGACGTGCACCCCGACAAACCGGGCGACGTGGTCGTGCACTATACGCATCAAAAGACGCGTATGCATGTTGTCGACGTGTGGGAACTGACGGAACCCGATTTTGTTGCATGTGCGCGACGAAATCAGTACGTATCCGTCGAGATACCCCGTATCGACCATTTGCAAATTAAGTCACAACTTTGTGCACACTCATAAAATTGCGACGAAACTTGTGCCATTGGACTCAAAATATTTTTCTGGTCTTGTGAGCCAAGTTTGGTCCGATTCTGAGACAGTTGATCGGGACGCTATTTTGGCGGGCCCACAATTCCACTCAATGGGCGATTTTGTGCACGGCTCACCGAAATCCAAAATTGGATATACCATTGAGTTCGTCTCGGAAAAAAAATCTGTAGACATGTAGTTTGATGACTTTAGAGACCATAGGTTCTGGCACGCATTTCGGTACAAAGCGGGTCCAACGACGGACATCATTTTGACCCAAAATTATGATTTTGCCCCTGTTCCAGAATTTAACTTTTGGACAGGTATTTTTTAGGCGTATATTTTATTCCAAACTCGTTCGTGATGTTTGTTGCAGCATCCGGAGTCATCTGCGGGATTTGGCTTTTCTTGCTTTGTTTATTTTGCAGGTTCGAGCTACTGGATTATTCCCTTTTGCACATAACCTCATGCAAGATACCTTGCCATCTTTACTGCTTATATTTAGTTGTATTTCATTTCATTTATTGTATCTACATTCCTTGTTTATTATTTTCTTTTGCTTGTGGACCTAGAGTTAAGAGACTGCCGTCAATATAGTGCATGTCATTGACTTTGTCACGATTGTATCACGAGTGTGTGTGAGTTGTGAGTATCATGTAGTGGTCACTTGCGTGTGGGCTGATCTCCCGTGCGCATGCGTAGGAATAACTTTCAATAGATGTATGTTAGAAGACTTGACAGTTATCTATTATAAAACCGTGTGGTAGAAACAACACATGTTGGTGTATCGTGGTTACGATGCATGTACAGTATCATTGGAGGGAGAGGACAGCTACTAGCGTAGGGGCTACATTTACTTTTTACACACATTATGGGTGATAGTGACTCAGATGAGCACTACGTGCTGCCCGGCCGATAGCGTCTCGGATGAGCGCTACTTGACGGCCACTCTTTATTACTTGCTTGCGTGAATCCGTTACAGCCCCTGCGTAGAAAGTTGTCCTCAAAGTGCATATCACATAGATGGTTAGGAACCCTATTGTGTTGTAGTTTATAGTATTTTTACTTATGCAGTTATAATGGCATGTTCTTCCTGTATCTTGCTACGTCCCTCTGAGGACCTGGTTATCTCTCCAGGTGTGTGCTTTCATGGTTTACTGCAGGTGTTCTAGCCAAGATTGTGGGCGTCTCCATTTCTTCGAAAATGATCGCTCTTGGTTCGTCTTGATACTTTCATGGATCATTTTCTTGTATACTTTATCTCCATTTGATAGTTGGTAGTGGACTTTGTCTCTGCCCAATAATTGTACCATAAATATTCAAGTGATTTTATAGTATTATTCTTTTATTATAGATGAGATTTTAGTTTGTCTTGGATTACTACATTTGACAGCTTATGTATACATACAAGGTTTCCATATATTGGAGTGTGCTTCGTATGTATGCAGCTGGCATGATACATATCTGGTCCCAAGTATTTTAGGACTGGGGCGTTACAAGGAAGTAGGCAGCTTTGATGGGAGTAAGTCAGTTTATGGTATGGACGGTTGTCACCTGTGTCTGCAGGTTAATGTCTAGACCATGTTCCACAGCATACATCAGATTAAGCTTATTACACTCAGGATAGTTCAACGGCAGCCTCTTATTAATGAAATAAGGAATTTTATCTACAGGGATCATATCATCAGGAAAGGGACTGTCCACCTATGCAACCAGATTTGCGAGTTCTGCATCCTCTTCAGCTACCCCCTACAAGACCGGAGGTTGGGACGCTGTCTTAGGCAGCTTGACCACCAAGGGTTCTGTTTGTGGCACTGGCTTGCCTGAGGGCCTCGGATCAACACTTGGTTGTCGGCTCATCTTGGGAAGACGGATAACCATCGGCTCGACATAGGACTTCGATTGCTTTTGACTGGATCTTGTCAATCGGATCACCATCGGCTCCACAGAGGGCGTCGCATCTTCCAGTCACCTTTGATTGGATTTTGGTAATCGGATCACCATCGGCCCTATGACGAGTCTTGGCTCCTGGCTGGACCTTGGGAGTCGAATGACCATCGGTTCTAACTGTGCGGCTGGGGTGGGAGAACCGGGAACCTCTTTATGCAAAGTTGCGACAAGGGGTACAGCTTTGCCCGGTTTACGAGCCTGGAGGTAGATTTTCAAATGTTTCTCTGACCCTGTTATGGCCTCCAGTTCATCAGTTATATGCGTCTTGGATTCTTCATATAAACAAGCCTCCGAAGAGTAATAAGACTCAACCCCTTTGAAGGGATCGGTATCGACGAATTCCGTCTTTACAAAGCCATTCTTACTAACATACTTGAAGCAATGGTGGAGTGTGGATGGCATGATCATATAGTCATGTATCCACGGACGCCCCAAGAGGATATTATAGGACGTATCTGCGTCTATGACGTAGCAGGTAACCTCCGTCTTCAGGTCGCCGATCTGACATTTCAATCGGATCTTTCCTAGGGGATAGTTCCTTCCTGAGTTGAAACTGCTAATGGCAGTATTGGTCGCTGCCAGCCGGTGCATAGGGATGCCAAGGACTTGAAGCAAGCTTTTCGAGATGATGCTTATCGACGAGCCAGGATCGATGTGTATCTGGTCCACCTTGATATCGCCTATATATCCAGTGTAGTACAAGGGGCGATCATGCAAGTTGGTCTTGATTAATATGTCATGTAGGATGTAAACCCCCATAATTTATATTGATTTTTATAAATTAAATTAATTTTGTTACGTATTTTATTAGTTATGGTTTAATTACTTTTAAGTTATTAGTATAATTAAAGCTTGTGTGTATATATACATTATTACAAGTGTGCATGTTAATATTTCTATTAAATATAGTATATAATAAATTTTAGGATTTTTAGGAAATTATTGGTAAATTTTTGGAGATTTATTGCTTGCTTAAAATATATATATATATATTTATAGCTGATATATATATATATATATATATATATATATATATATATATATATAAATATATATATAGTTACTAGTTGTTGTAAAAAAAAAAGAAAAAAAATAATAATTTGGACTGGAGGGGACCAGCCACGTGGGCCGGTCCACCTCAGCCCCTTCCTAAGAGATTTGCACGCAGCAACATGCTGCTGTGGAGTAGGAAACCGACCCCACCCCCATATTCAATTGCACACGGCAGCAGTAGCTGCAACCATTGGTGGAGGCCGGCCCGACCCCCCACAACAATTATTCCTAAGCAGCCAAGCTGCTGTGAACCCATGGAGGACCCGACCCCCTGCTATTACAACCCGAGCCCCATTATATTCCTATTCGAAATAGGAACTTCGGCAATATATATTGCAGCCGCCCAATCAAGTAAACCCTAACCCTCCATCTTTCCATCTCCTCTCCACCCTCAACCCCAAGGCCGCCCCTTCACGCGCACGCCCTGACTACTCGTCGTCGACGACGTCGGGATTGCTCGGAGGCGACAGTAAACAGATAATACTCTGTTGATTTCAGAACTCATGTACCCATCTTTCAATTTCATTTTCTTTAAACCTGTTCGACGTAAGTTCGATCTATCGAATGCTGTGCATAGACAACATAACCCCCCTCAAAACCCTTTTTGGTAGAATCGAGCGAAACCCCATATATCGCTCGGTATTCGAACCTAAACTTCCCGAAAAACTGTCGAAACAGAACAGTTTCAGGGCAGTCCCAAACCCCTATTTGGAAGCCAAATTCTTGGCGATCCTTCGACTGTTTTGAAAAACTAATTGAACACATTTGAAGACAACCTAAACATGATAGAAACGTAACTGGTGGATTAGTATTTCGATTTCTGTGTGTGTATTAATTCCAAGTTAAACTTGTAAGAAAAACTGATTTCAAAATAATAGATTTCTGAAATTTTTGTCCGATACGACATCGCCCCGACAAACGGGGCGACGTGGTCGTGCCTTATACACATCAAAAGATGCGTATGGACGTTACGGACGTGTGGGAACTGACGGAACTCAGTTTCGTCGCGTGTGTGCGACGAAATCAACGTGTATCCGTCGAGATACCCCCGTATCGGCGTTTTGCAAACTTGTCCATAACTTTGTGTACAGTCGTCGAATCGAGACGAAACTTGCGCCAACAGGTCCGGATCGAAATTCTGGTCCTGTATGCCAAGTTTGGTTCGATTCTGAGAAGGTTGAATCGGAACCCAATTTTGGCGGGCCCGCGACCCACTCAAACGGGCGATTTCGTACACGGCTCCTCGGAATCCAAAACTGGACATACCGTTGAGTTCCTCTCCTCAAACTGAAACCGTACACATGTAGTTTGACGACTTTAGAGACCGTAGACTTCGACATGCGTTTCGGTGCAAAGCGGGTCCAACGGCGAACATCGTTTTGACCCGAAATTACGATTTTGCCCATGTTCCAGAATTTAACTTTTGGACAGGCGTTTCTTAGGTATATCTTCTTCACCGAGACCATTTTTGATGTTTGTTTCAGAGTTTGGAGTCATCTGTGATTTGTGAGTTTTTGGTGCGGACACTTGCTACTCTTGGACTTGCCACTTTGTACCACCAGGCAAGATACCTTGCCACCCTACTCTGTGATTATTATATTCTTATTTTCAGTTGTTATTTTCTGCACTGTTTTGTGATATTTTAACTGTGCGTCCAAGTCACACTTGGGTGCAAGCGACTATATCGGTCGTTCTTCTTGCTTTATTTATTCTCTTGCATTGACTTAGTCTAGTGACCACCCATTGATGTTGAGGTATCGGTATATCTCATACGGCCTTGACACTTGTTGTATCACGTGATGTGAGTCACATGTAGGACACGTTTCTGCGTAGTCGGCTGGCCACCGATACGTATGGAGCGTGCGACGGATAGGAGTAACTGCCAATAATATTGCATGATTAAAAGACTTGGCAGTTATTAGAGGTTCATATCAGTCATGGAGATGATGATAATTGGCATTGGGTGGGGAGAACAATACCTGACGTATGGGCTTCTTTACACTTCCATGATTAACTGTGCGCTCCGCCGGAGACGCAGGCTCCAGGTGCCCTCTGACGTTATCCAGAGCGTTATGGACGTAGCCCCTTGCACATGGTGCCCTCTGACGCTTCCCGAGCGTTATGGACGTAGCCCCTTGCACATGGTGCCCTCTGACGCTTCCCGAGCGTTATGGACGTAGGCCCATGGTACCCTCTATGGGAACTATGCCGATCCTATTTTCAGCCAGGGCTCATGCGTCGAAGGATTGTATCTCAACTGCATATTCACAGTAGAATGGTCAGGAACCCGATTGCATGCATACCTTTTTCTCTTATTATATTATCACAGTTTATATGGCATTGTGTTTTCTTGTATCTTGCTATGTCCCCTGAGGACCTGGTTATCTCTCCAGGTTTAGACGAGTTTCCACAGGAGTACGGAGCGGCATTGGAGCTATCCTACATTGATGATGAGGCAGTGCCTTATGATTCCTAGTCTATTTCTTAGCTGAGATAGTTGTAGACATTATTTTGCATCTCTTTTTCTTTCTATTTTGTGGAGGTCGGACTCCGATCTTGTGAGACTATTTTTCATAGCTGTTTGGAGTGAGTATGTTCACCCGGCTATCTTTTGATACTCTTATTCATTTATTTGGACTTCATTATCTTCTGTGTTGAGATGTGATGAGATTAGATAAGTTATTCTGGCCTGTGATTATTTATTTACAGCTTATGTGCGTATGCGAGGATTCTATATATTGGAGTATTCTTCGTATATGTGCAGCTGGCATGTTCACGTACTTAGTCCTATTGTCACGCCCAGAACCAGAATACTGGAGAGCGGGGGCAGACATAGCCAGCTACGTATATTGAAATAGAATACATCTCAACTATACGGTCACGGCTGTCTAGATATGAGGGTTTACTACAAGCCAGCAGTATCTTAAGGTCAAGCCTATTGTCTCAATCTCAAGCAATTAACAGAGTTACAAGATATTAGAGCATCAAATATATATATAAGGCGTCCCAAATATTACATATTGGATGATCATGAAGCTAGTCGTACAAAATGATAGGACTAGCAAGACTTCAGTCATACATGATCAACCCTAGGATTTGTTAATCATGTTTACAGCCCGTAGGCAGACAGTAAGTAAATGTGCATCGAGCTAACAGGTGCTCGTCGGCTAAATGCCTCAAAAGAATAAATTTACATATAAGTGGGTGAAACAAAAAAGGGAAAACCCACTCGTAGCCCGGGTTCCTTCTAGTGTTCACCATTGGGCTGGAAGCTTGGTAGATCCTCGGGAGCTGCTCCGAAATCTGGCCACACAAAACCAGCTGGGTCAAACCCCAGAAAGAGCAAGTGCCACAAAGGAGGCCACAAATAAGAACAAAAGCCAACATATCAGAACATAAGAATAAAAGAAGTACAAGTAGTAAAGTACACAGGGCGATAAACGACTAGGGACGTGGAACCATTCCGGGAGCCAGGTTACAATCCTTAAACCAGACAAGGACCGGGGTTGTAACCCTTCGCCTGAATAGCTCACTATCTCTACTCATTTATCGTTAAGACAAGTAAAACAAACATGCTCAGGAGATAGCAGGTACTGGAGCTAGACAAGACTTAGACAAGGCTGGAAACCATCCATTCGCAATCGGCCAAACAAGTACTACGGCTTACTACTTTAACTAACTAGGGTTATCACAAGCCTAATTACTAACAAGATGCAAGTGAGAATTCCAGTCCCAAGCCCTGCAGACTATCCAGTTATCCTTTCGCGGGTTGAGAGTTTTAGGTGGGTACATTGCCCTTAGGTGACTTAGAGGGTGCAACACATGACAGTGTGCTGGAAATGTGCTCTACTCGTCGGCAAGCTACAAGTCCATTAAAGCGCCCAGATAACGAGATTGCCTGTGACTGGGAATTCTCCATGTTCTAGTTTGATCTAATCATTAGCCTAATCCAATTTAGCGCGAGTCCCTGGCCGTGGTACCTAGGAAGTCACGTCCTAGACATGATGCGAGACAAGACAAGTGGATTGTACAAACAGGCAAGCAGGACCACCCACGGTGTCAAGTTGATTATACGAGTCAAGTTACAAGTTACAAGTCAAGTCAAGTCAGGAGTGCGCCGCCACGGGCCACTATCAAGTTATCAAGATAATTTATGTCAGGGTACTGTCAGGAGTGCGCCACTACGGGCCACTATCAAGTCAGGTTGGTCATGTCAGGAGTGCACCACTACGGGTCACTGTCGTGTTATGCTAGTTCCTTGTCATACCATGCCGTGTACAATAGTCATTCCAAACATATTAAGTAAAATCAAGTTCATGACAAAAGGCGTAAGGAAATAAAATGGGCGTAAAATATCTAATAAAATATCAATATACAGGGCTATGGAAGAGCCAAGCTTAGAGAAATAAAACCAAAACTCCAAGAGCCAATGGATTGCGCAAGGGGTCAGGGAGTTGGATTGCGCAGGTGTCAGCTGCGCAGGGTGCCAAGTGCGCAGGGGTACAGGGCGCATGAACAGACTGCGCAGGAATGAACTGCACAGGGGGTGGATTGTGCAAGGAGCAGACTGCGCAGGAGTGAACTGCGCAGAGGTGGATTGCGTAAGGGTGGATTGCGCAGAGGTCGACTTGCGCATGGCTGGATTGCGCATGGATGGCTTGCGCCAGCGCAATCCAGCGCAGCGCAAAGCACTGGCTGAGGTCATGCGCAATCGGCCCTGCGCTAAAGAGCACAGGCCGTGGGTGCGCAACCGGCCATGCGCTAAAGAGCGCAAGGCAGAGGGATGTTCTTCCTGGCCGAGAGCTGGTCCAAGAACACCAAGAACTTCAATTCTTCATAACTTTGTCAAATCAAAACCAAATCTAGATTTTCAAAGTTCTAACTTGAGTAAAATTGAATTCTCTTCCACATGGAAGCATCAAAACATACAAAAATCAAAGTTTAATAGATCAAAACCAAGGATTTTCGAAAATGGTTAAAACCTAGATCTAGAAGAATGAAAGCTCCAAATCACAAAATGTCAAGTTCTAAAGTTGTTCTCCATGGCCTAATCTAGCTAATGGACAAATAAAAAGTGGTGCTTATTTGATGGCAAGGTGCACTTGCCTATGGGTTGGGGAGTTGTGTGGAAGAAGGAAGAAGAAGAAGAAGTTAATGGAGAGTAAAGAGGAGAGAGAAAGGTTGGTGGAGATATAATGAGGGTGGGTGTGTTGTGTTGATGGTAGAGTGTAGGTTAAGGTGTACCAATTCATATTAAACCAAACCTAATCAAACCAAACCAATTCCATAAAATAAAACCAAGCCATGGTCCAAACCCATTTACGAGAAACCAAAATTCGCAAGTCGAGAAAATAAAATACGTGCCAAAATCAAATTACGAGTACAAATACGAAATACAGAAAATGGGGATGACACCTATGTATTTTGGGACTGGGGCGTTACATGTTTTTGTGGTGGCCCATGCAGGTCATATTTAATATTGTTGGGTTACATGACTGTGCCCAACAAGCATGCATATAGGAATAGGAATATCTCATCCAGAACTACTACTATCCCTTGACTTCCAATCTTTTTGAATCTTCCTTGATTATTCGATTTACTTCATATCTAATCTTTTCTAATATCAACTTATCTTCCTCGTGCGAACAGTATGAATCTACGAAGCGGACGCACTTCTGCCTTGGCCCTCACATCTGGTGAGGAGATTACTCCGGAGGGACAGAATCCTCCCATGACTCCAGCGACACCTTACCAGCCAGGACTGTCACAGCCTACTACGACGCCGACGACAGAGTATCCAGAGATCGCAGCACCCCCAGGCAGCCAGGCTGGACAGACTACTACCATGCCACCGGGAGGAAATGTACCACTGCCTCCACCACCACCATTCCCTCAGCAGTTTCCTCCACAGTCGGGACCTCAGATGCCTCCTCCACCGACTGATGGGAGCCCTACTACTCAGTTTATGTATGCCATGATGCAGGCTCAGTGGCAGCAGACTGAGCTGATGAGACAGACGATGATGGCAGCTATGGCTAGACCTCCACCACCACCTCCAGTACCAGCACCAGCACCGGCTCTGCATCCCTATGAAGGCTCTATCAAAGATTTCACAGATATGAACCCCAAGGCCTTTAGAGGGACGGAGAAGCCATTAGAGGTATCACAGTGGCTTACTAGTACCGAGAAGCTACTGAAGGTATCCCAGTTGCCAGCTCGAAATTGGATTACAGCAGTAGACCTACTGTTAGAAGACAATGCTCACCACTGGTAGAAGGCGGAAGAGAGACGATTAGGCACTGGGATCACTTGGAAGCAGTTCTATGATGCATTTTATGAGAGATTCTTCCCTATTCCTGTTCGAGATGGTCTCTACGACCAGTTCCTTCATCTGAAGCAAGGAAATATGACAGTTGATGAGTATGACTCGGAGTTCAATCGCCTGAGTCGATTTGGTGCGGGATTGATTTCTACAGAGTTAGAGAAGGCGAGAAGATTCCAACAGGGGCTTGCACCAGAGCTCAAGTCTTATACGACTACTCAGTCTCGAGTCTCCCATTCAGCTGTCTTGGAAGAAGCTCGTGCTCAGGAGATTCTTCGCAAGGAACAGCAGCAGACATCGAGGCGTCATACCCCCGCAGCTACACCAGCCCGAGCTACTCAGAGTGGACCTATCAGGAGGACTACAGGACAGTTCCAGCAGAGGCCCTCACCTTATCAGAAGCCTGTTTGCCATTACTGCGGTAAACAAGGACATATCCAGAACGACTGCAGGACTCGCCTTGGATTATACTTGAGATGTGGATCTAATCAGCACATGCTCAAAGATTGTCCGGAGCAACATGCAATAGTACAAGCTCGGCAAAATCCGAGGCCCACAGCTCCAGCTCTCCCAGCACCACGGCCTATAGCAGGAGCACCTCGTCCACCCTTGCCTCCCCAAGGCACACAGTACAACAAGGCCAGAGCTCAGGGCCCGGGACAGAACTATGGGCAGGCATTCTCACTTGCTGTTGAGGATATAGAGACAGAGGCGGAAGTTATAGCAGGTATGGTTCTAGTTGCATCTTTTCCTGCTATTATATTATTTGACACTGGAGCCACTCATTCATTTATAGCCACTAGTTTTGCTACTAGATACAGCATTCCCATCACACCCTTAGCTAAGAATGTTAAAATCCTCACTGGAGGAGGAGTTGTACATGTTAGTGGTGTTTGTAGACTTTGTCCTATAGTAATAAATGGCAGAGAGATGATGGCACGACTTCTTGTATTCCCTATGCCGACATTTGATGTGTTTCTTGGAATGGACTGGTTGAGCTAGTATTTCGCTCTCATAGACTGCCATAGGAGCAGTATCATCTTTAGACCACCGAATGCGACAGAGTTTGAATTCACCAAAGAAGACGAAGATAGTTATGAGGCACCCACATCGGGAACTCATATGATGATGCATGATACCCCTCAGCACCCTATTATCACCGAGTTCGAGGATGTATTTTTCGAGGAGTTGCCAGGACTACCACCTGACCGAGATATTGAGTTTTTCATTGAGCTTATTCCCGGAGCCGAGCCTATTTCATCTCGAGTATATCGTCTGGCACCCAAGGAGTTGGTAGAGATGAAGACGCAGATTGATGACTTATTAGAGAAGGGATTTATTCGTGCTAGTGCATCACCATGGGGAGCACCCGTTCTTTTTGTGCCTAAGAAAGACAGGACAGTGCGCATGTGCATTGACTATAGAGCATTGAAGGCAGTGACGGTAAAGAACAAGTATCCCTTGCCGCGTATAGACGATCTATTCGATCAATTGAGTGGAGCAAAAGTATTCTCCAAGATTTACTTAAGATCGGGCTATCACCAATTGAAGGTTCGGAAGGAAGACATTGCCAAGACGAACTTTCGATCGAGGTATGGACACTACGAGTTCTTGGTCATGCCTTTCGGGTTGACCAATGCTCCCGTAGTTTTCATGAATTTGATGAATAAGATCTTTCACCAATACTTGGACAAATTTGTAGTAGTCTTTATAGACGATATCTTGATTTACTCCAAGAGTCAAGAGGAGCATGAGCAGCATCTACGGATAGTTTTGGGAACATTGAGGAACGAAAGACTTTTTACGAAGCTTAGCAAGTGTGATTTCTTTCTCAAGGAAGTATCATTCCTTGGTCATATTGTTACGGGCGGTGGTATATCGGTAGACCCAGAGAAGATCGCAGCAGTCAAATCATGGCCCGCTCCCACAACAGCTTCTGAAGTGAGAAGTTTCCTCGGACTTGCGGGTTACTACCGACGGTTCGTAGAAGATTTCTCTCGAATAGCGGGGCCTATGACTCGATTGACTTGCAAGGATCAGGAGTTTATATGGACAAACGAGTGTCAAGCCGCTTTTGACGAGTTGAATAAGCGATTGACCACGACACCGATCTTGACACTACCATCGGGCCCAGGAGGATTTGTGATCTACAGTGACGCATCCGGGAAGGGATTAGGATGTGTATTGATGCAGTATGGTCGTGTAGTAGCATATGCATCGCGACAGTTGAGAGTGCATGAGAAGAATTATCCAACCCACGATCTAGAGCTCGCAGCGGTTATCTTTGCTTTGAAGCTATGGAGACACTACTTGTATGGCGAGAAGGTTGATATATACACTGATCATAAGAGCCTCAAGTATGTGTTCACACAAAAGGAGTTGAATATGCGACAGCGATGTTGGTTGGAGTTGATGAAGGATTATGAGATTGAGCTACATTATCATCCGGGCAAGGCTAATGTCGTGGCAGACGCATTAAGCCGCAAGCCCATGGCACACTTTTTGACCACACAGAAGGAATTGATTAGAGACTTGGAGCAGCTTGGTATTGAAATAGTATTACCGGGAGCAGATGGCATATTAGCCAACCTTCAAGTGCAATCATCATTGGTAGAGCGCATCAAGGCAGCATTGCTTAATGATGCAAGATTTCAACGGCTGAAGGAGAGGACTGAAGCAGAAGAGCAGACATGATTGAGGATCCACACTGATGGGACATTACGATGTGGTGATCGTATTTATGTTCCTAATGGAGATCTACGACAGGAGCTGATAGCAGAGGCTCACAGTTCGACTTACTCTATTCATCCCGGAGGGACCAAGATGTATCGCGATTTACGATAGTATTATTGGTGGCATGGAATGAAGAGGAAGATAGCTCATTTTGTTGCCAAGTGCTTGGTATGTCAACAAGTAAAGGCGGAGCACCAGAGGACGGCCGGATTATTGCAGCCGCTACCCATTCCCGAGTGGAAGTGGGAGCACATTACTATGGATTTCGTCATGGGTTTTCCTCGAAGTCCTAGAGGACGTGACGCAGTATGGGTGATTGTTGATAGACTTACAAAGTCAGCCCATTTGTTGCCTTTTAGAGTGGGCCAGTCGACAGAGGTATTGGCAGAGATGTATATGGAGCAGATTGTGAGATTGCACGGTATGCCTGTTAGTATTGTGTCGGACCGTGACTCGAGATTCACCTCGCACTTTTGGAGAAGCATGCAAGAGAGTTTGGGCACCCGATTGAAGTTTAGCACATCGTATCATCCGCAGACAGACGGCCAGTCGGAGCGTACCATTCAGACGCTAGAGGATATATTGAGAGCGTGTATGCTTGATTTTGGCAGTTCGTGGGAGGACCATCTTCATCTTGTTGAGTTTTCCTACAACAATAGCTATCAAATGAGCATTCAAATGCCTCCGTTTGAAGCATTGTATGGAAGGAAGTGTCGGTCTCCTGTTTGTTGGAGCGACATAGGAAAGCGACAGCTATTGGGTCCCGAGTTGGTCTTGAGCACAGTGGAGACAGTGAAAAAGATTCAGGACCACCTACGAGCAGCGCAGGATCGTCAGAAGCAGTGGGCAGATAATCGTCGTCGACCCTTGGAGTTCAAAGAGGGTGACCATGTGTTCTTGAAGATATCACCCACTAGAGGCACGATTCGATTCGGAGGACGTGGCAAGTTGAGTCCAAGGTACATCGGGCCTTTCGATGTCTTGGAACGTATTGGAGAGGTTGCCTACAGATTGGCATTGCCACCGTCACTAGTGAGAGTACATGACGTATTCCATGTATCTCAGCTGAGGAGGTACGTGGCGGACAGCAATCATGTGCTTGATCACTCCGAGATCACCGTTGGACCGAGTTTGTCGTACGAAGAGCAACCGGTGGGTATCCTCGATCGTCGAGTGAAGGTGTTGCGGAACCAATCTAGGTTCGCGTGGCATGGAAGCATCACTCGCCAGGGGAGTCTACTTGGGAGCGCGAGGACGACATCCGAAACCGCTACCCGCATTTGTTCGAAGGCGAAGGTATGTCTTGCATATTAAGTACCATTATATTCCTTGCTTTGCATTGGACCCCCGACATTAGTTTAATTTCGAGGACGAAATTTTCTTTAAGTTGGGTAGGATGTAAACCCCCATAATTTATATTGATTTTTATAAATTAAATTAATTTTGTTACGTATTTTATTAGTTATGGATTAATTACTATTAAGTTATTAGTATAATTAAAGCTTGTGTGTATATATACATTATTACAAGTGTGCATGTTAATATTTCTATTAAATATAGTATATAATAAATTTTAGGATTTTTAGGAAATTATTGGTAAATTTTTGGAGATTTACTGCTTGCTTAAAATATATATATATATATATATATATATATATATATATATATATATATATATATATATATATATATATATATATATATATATATATATATATATTTATAGCTTATATATATATATATATATACATATATATATATATATATATATATATATATATATATATAAACCTCAACAACATGGTCAACACCCCCAACTTCCAGCTTTACCACACAGCCAGTGGATGCCCCACCATCACCCATCTGGCTTTTGCCGACGATTTGCTCATCTTCTCTGCAGGGGACATCGGCTCGATGGAAGTAGTGCACAACACTCTGAATCGGTACTCCAGATGCTCTGGCCAGAAGATCAACCTATCCAAGAGCGTCATATACGCCCACCACAGCATCAAAATCGAGAACGCAACCAGACTCACTAACCTGACTTCCATGGCGGTGGCTCATCCCCCATTCAACTATCTCGACTGTCCTCTGGTGTACGGGAAATATAACGCCAGTTTATTCGAGAACCTGATCTTCAAAATCAGGAACAAAATCGAAGGATGGCATAACGCCACCCTATCTCCAGGAGGGAAAATTATCCTCATCAAACATGTGCTCAATTCCGTCCCCATCCACACACTTGCGGCTTGCTCTCCGCCCAGGAAAGTTATCGCGTCGATCGAGAAGATCTTTAGTAATTTCTTCTGGGGGCACAATAAAGGGCAGGACAAACACCACTGGGCCAGCTGGGACACCATGGCTACTCCTACCGCGACAGGCGGGCTAGGTTTCTCCAAGCTCGAGCTCATCGTCAATGCTTTCTCAATGAAACTATGGTGGAAATTATGCACCAGTCGAAACCTGTGGACCAAATTCATGAAGGCCAGGTACTTCAAACACATACACCCCGCGATGGCCACCGCCAACAACAGATCCTCCGCGGCTTGGCGTCGTATCTTACGAGGCCGCGATTGGGCTGAGCCCGTGATCAGACTCCGGCTGGGTTCCGGCGAGGCCAACCCCTTCTTGGAACGGTGGATAGGGGACAGTCTCATACCGAACATTTCCGACTGCCCCAGAAACAGCAAGATAAAAGACCTTTGGAACCCAACCAATATCGATTGGAAGTGGAACCGGATCCGTGAATGGTCCGGCAATGCCACTGTCGACAGCATTCGTCATCACGGTCTTAGCATTGGGCCCGACGCCGACAAACTGGTGTGGTCACTGACTGCCTCCGGAGCCTTCTCCGTTCGTTCGGCTAGAATCATGATCCAAGAGAATGGGCCTGACCTATTCATCAAGCGTTACTGGCACTCTTGTATCCCTAAGAAATGGTCCTTCCTTCTGTGGAGAGTCATGAAAAAGAAACTGCCCACC
Organism: Iris pallida; assembly: GCA_029216955.1. Lineage (NCBI taxonomy): Eukaryota > Viridiplantae > Streptophyta > Magnoliopsida > Asparagales > Iridaceae > Iris > Iris pallida. Next base: position 6,720,781 of record JANAVB010010794.1, on the reverse strand, counting down.
GACGACAACCTAATTTCTATCGGCTTCAGCCTAGCATCCGCGTGCAATTGCTGCACTGAGCGCCAGACGGAAACTATTGACCACATCTTCCAGGAGGAAAGCCTCCCGAACAAAATCTGGAACACCCTCAACCACAACTTCAATACCTCTCCCGGAGACGGGCGCTTTATCGATCTTCTGGCCCACTGGGGAGCTGCCTCCCACAGCCACCAGATCGTTGCAGCGGCCGCAACCTGGACAATCTGGAAAAATCACAACAAAGCGAGATACGAGGGCTACCAATACTCGGACGATCAGCTTATCCGGGAAATTCACCGGCAATGTCGCAAACGGAGCACCCTATGCTCGCACCTTCCCCCGGCTTTTGATCATCAGTTCTTTTCTTAGTTTGAGCGGCTGCGCTCGCTACTCTCCCCTGTCTTTCCTTTGCTTGTATACTTTTGTCTTGTATACGGTTCGGGCGTCTCCTTTTGCGCCTAGATTTTAATAAAAAGGGGGTTTTGGTTAAAATATATATATATATATATATATATATATATATATATATATATAGTTACTAGTTGTTGTAAAAAAAAAAGAAAAAAAATAATAATTTGGACTGGAGGGGACCAGCCACGTGGGCCGGTCCACCTCAGCCCCTTCCTAAGAGATTTGCACGCAGCAACATGCTGCTGTGGAGTAGGAAACCGACCCCACCCCCATATTCAATTGCACTCGGCAGCAGTAGCTGCAACCATTGGTGGGGGCAGGCCCGACCCCCCACAACAATTATTCCTAAGCAGCTAAGCTGCTGTGAACCCATGGAGGACCCGACCCCCTGCTATTACAACTCGCGCCCCATTATATTCCTATTCGAAATAGGAACTTCGGCAATATATATTACAGCCGCCCAATCAAGTAATCCCTAACCCTCCATCTTTCCATCTCCTCTCCACCCTCAACCCCAAGGCCGCCCCTTCACGCGCACGCCCTGACTACTCGCCGTCGACGACGTCGGGATTGCTCGGAGGCGACAGTAAACAGAGAATTCTCTGTTGATTTCAGAACTCAGGTACCCATCTTCCAATTTCGTTTTCTTTAAACCTGTTTGACGAAAGTTTGATCTATCGAATGCTGTGCGTAGACAACATAACCCCCCTCAAAACTCTTTTTGGTAGAATCGAGCGAAACCCCATATATGCTCGGTATTCGAACCTAAACTTTCCAAAAAACTGTCGAAACAGAACAGTTTCAGGGCAGTCCCAAACCCCTATTTGGAAGCCAAATTCTTGGCGATCCTTCGACTGTTTTGAAAAACTAATTGAACACGTTTGAAGACAACCTAACCACGATGGAAACGTAACTGGTAGATTAGTATTTTGATTTCTGTGTGTGTATTAATTCCATGTTAAACTTGTGAGAAAAACTGATTTCAAAATAATAGATTTCTGAAATTTTTGTACGATACGACGTCGCCCCGACAAACCGGGCGACGTGGTCGCGCGTTATACGCATCGAAAGGCGCGTATGGACGTTGCGGACGTGTAGGAACTGACGGAACTCAGTTTCGTCGCGTGTGTGCGACGAAATCAACGTGTATCCGTCGAGATACCCCCGTATCGGCGTTTTGCAAACTTGTCCATAACTTTGTGTAAAGTCGTCGAATCGAGACGAAACTTGCGCCAACAGGTCCGGATCGAAATTCTGTTCCTGTATGCCAAGTTTGGTTCGATTCTGAGAAGGTCAAATCGGAACCCAATTTTGGCGGGCCCGCGACCCACTCAAACGGGCGATTTCGTACACGGCTCCTCGGAATCCAAAACTGGACATACCATTGAGTTCCTTTCCTCAAACTGAAACCGTAGACATATAGTTTGATGACTTTATAGACCGTAGACTTCGGCACGTGTTTTGGTGCAAAGCAGGTCCAACGTCGGACATCGTTTTGACCCGAAATTACGATTTTGCCCCTGTTCCAGAATTTGACTTTTGGACAGGCATTTCCTAGGTATATCTTCTTCACCGAGACCATTTTTGATGTTTGTTTCAGAGTTTGGAGTCATCTGTGATTTATGAGCTTTTGGTGCGGACACTTGCTACTCTTGGACTTGCCACTTTGCACCACCAGACAAGATACCTTGCCACCCTACTCTGTGATTATTATATTATTATTTTTAGTTGTTATTTTCTGTATTGTTTTGTGATATTTTAACTGTGCGTCCTAGTCACACTTGGGTGCAAGCGACTATATCGGTCGTTCTTCTTGCTTTATTTATTCTCTTGCATTGATATAGTCTAGTGACCACCCATTGATGTTGAGGTATCGGTATATCTCATACAGCCTTGACACTTGTTGTATCACGTGATGTGAGTCACATATAGGACACGTTTCTGCGAAGTCGGCTGGCCACCGATACGTCTGGAGCGTGCGACGGATAGGAGTAACTGCCAATAGTATTGCATGATTAGAAGACTTGGCAGTTATTAGAGGTTCATATCAGTCATGGAGATGATGATACTAGACATTGGGTGGGGAGAACAATACCTGACGTATGGGCTTCTTTACACTTCCATGATTACCTGTGCGCTCCGTCGGAGACGCAGGCTCCAGGTGCCCTCTGACGTTATCCAGAGCGTTATGGACGTAGCCCCTTGCACATGGTGCCCTCTGACGCTTCCCGAGCGTTATGGACGTAGGCCCCTGGTACCCTCTATGGAAACTATGCCAATCCTATTTTCAGCCAGGGCTCATGCGTCGAAGGATTGTATCTCAACTGCATATTCACAGTAGAATGGTCAGGAACCCGATTACATGCATACCTTTTTCTCTTATTATATTATCACAGTTTATATGGCATGGTGTTTTCTTGTATCTTGCTATGTCCCCTGAGGACCTGGTTATCTCTCCAGGTTTAGACGAGTTTCCACAGGAGTACGGAGTGGCATTGGAGCTATCCTACATTGATGATGAGGCAGTGCCTTATGATTCCTAGTCTATTTCTTAGCTGAGACAGTTGTAGACATTATTTTACATCTCTTTTTTTTTCTATTTTGTGGAGGTCGGACTCCGATCTTGTGAGACTATTTTTTATAGCTGTTTGGAGTGAGTATGTTCACCCGGCTATCTTTTGATACTCTTATTCATTTATTTGGACTTCATTATCTTCTGTGTTGAGCTGTGATGAGATTAGATAAGTTATTCTGGCCTGTGATTATTTATTTACAGCTTATGTGCATATGCGAGGATTCTATATATTGGAATATTCTTCGTATATGTGCAGCTGGCATGTTTACGTACTTAGTCCTATGTATTTTAGGACTGGGGCGTTACATAGGATGAATACAATACTGGGCATCACGTCTGCACAATTGCTGCCATGGAGATCTGTCGACGAGTCCTTCCCTATAGGCTTGACCTGGTCTAGGTAGGCGTCAACATTCTGGAGTGCTTCGCTCAATGCGATACGAAGATCCTTGGAGAGCCTTAGGAGCTCGTATAACGACAACTTTACCGACGTATTAGCCAGTTGTGCTAATATGTCAAAGCTGTAAGGTCTCTCCAGTCCCTGAGGTGCATCCTTATGGAGCGGCCTGTCGAAGCGGATTTCCTTCGGCTTGGACCTGTCCGTCTGTGGAGGTTGAGATGGCCCCAGAACATCAGTGGCAGGCAGCATTGCCGGCTGACGGTCTTCGACTGAACTACCCAGAGTGGGCTGGACTTATGCCCCAGACCGGGTAACAACGGCCGTCGTCTCCTCATCTTCGGCTAAAATTGTATAGCAGGATCTTGACTTTCTGCCCTTCTTCTTGTTGGTTGGAGATAACATCGCGTAGGTAACTTCGGGCACTAAGTCTAGGTGCACCCACATGACCTCTCCTCGTGACGTGGTAAGAGGTACAAAGCCAGTCGTCTAGTCCCGAACGGAAAGAAGATTAGTAACCTCCATTGTTACCCGGGGGATAGGTATTACCTCGTCTTGAGTACTTATTGGGGGGAGTCACCGAACTGAATTGATACTATGTTTGCCGCTACGGTAACCTCTTCAAAATCTAGCGACAGAGCTTTGGAGTCGATAAGACTCTGGATGTACCGCTTTAATTGAAAGCAGTCATGAGTGGAATGATGAACATAGCGGTAGAAATGGCAGTATTTTGGGTCTTCCATCTTTGCCGCTCGAGGCTCGCGCCTTGGTGGAGGGAGTTGGATCATGTCCCCTTGCAAGAGCATGTCGAAGATAGGCTTGACAGAACTATCTTCGAATGTGTAATTCACCTTGGGCCACTGAACTTCTGTCTGCTTTTGTTCAGGCTTCCTGGTCATACCAGTGACCATGGCCTGTTTGCCTTTACTGTCCTGGTTATTGGAGGTGCCGCCACTGTTGTTGTTATTGGGGGTGGTACCAGGACGTTTGCCTTTGTTTTCTCCATCCGGGATGTATAATCCCAGCTGGCGAGCCTTATTTAACTTTGTCACTGCATTGGTGGCGCTTATAATGAAGGTCGTCGAATCCCTAAGCTGATCTTCGTCCATCCAGAGGCTGATTACGGAGAGCAACTTTTTCTGGCAGATTTCAATCAAGAAGCTTTTGGGATTGTCATGGGGCAATCTTATTGCGGTTTGGCAGAACCGCTCGATATAGTTCCTTGTTAGCTCCCTCTCCCCCTGAACGACGTCCATGAGAGACGACATTGTCACATCATGCCCCACTTCGTAGAAGCTCTTTCGGAACATGTGCTTGAAGCCGTCAAAAGAATGGATGCAGTTGTCCAGAAGGTTGCGGTACCAATCGAATGCGATCCCCTCCAATGCTCCGATAAATAATCGTGTGAGGATGGCATCGCTATGCGGTAAGTGGTCGGTTGTAACTTCGAAATAAGTCATGTACCGACTAGCAGAGGTCTTCCCGTCATACGAATCGATATGAAATGGTTTGTACAGTGGCGAAAAAGGAACATATCTCCACACAATGGGATATGGCTGCCGTATTCTGAGGTCCTGGAAGGAGTCCTGAGCATTGAACATTGCTCGAAGCTCCTGGACTGCCCTCTTTGCCTCCCTAGCTTCGTCTGCAGCTGAAGGAACGGATGCTCCTAAAGGATTGTCACTCAAAGGAGGGGTGGTCGTGTTGGAGTCCGCATTGACTGTAGGTCCCAAGCTTGTTTGTTCGGGCGTCCTTGCTGGTTGAGTCGGTAAGGCAGCTTTGATTTCGTCTACTGACTTGACCAGGAACAAGAGCATGGCTTCAAGTACTTCTAGACATTGTCGATCAGTAGAACCTTCATGATCATCGTCGGTCATAAAGACTATCCGTATGTGGGTGGACATGGAAGGGACTGTAGAAGAGGTGCTCTCCGTGTCGTACCCTTGTACCGAGAAATCGTCGGAGAATATCGAAATGCCTTCCTCCTCCGATTCAGAAGGGGTGCCACCACCTGCGCAGGAGGCTGCATCGTCTTGGCCAAGGCGGTCATCCATAGGGATGTCCAAGTCCATTGCATAATTCCAGTAGATCGCTACCCCCTGTGCATGCTCTTGGTATACCGGGTTATCGCATATATTGAGGGGACTGCTGCCCCCAGCTTTATCTACCCCCAGGGAGGTCGAAGGTACACCCCTGAGTTTGGAAGCTTCTTTCTGGATCGAGTGCCTAGGTAGACACCCCATGTGATTGTCGACGGCAATCCTCCAGACGAGAGTTTCCTTGCAGTGCTGGCTGACATTGCCAGGCTGGAAGAGCCTGTCTTCTTTCCTCCCTTGTCGGAAAGAACCTTTCGAGTTGAATTACAGGAGACGAAAGAAAATTCCTCGTCTCTCAGAATTTGCACATGTTTTTCAAGTGGTTGTTGGTCAGGTGCTGGCTGGTACAGTCGTTGGAAAATGGACTACCGTTCTTCAGGTGCTACCGATTTGTCGCAGCAGCAGTTGATGATGACCTGGGTGCAACAACGTCCTGAAAAGGGCTCATCATATGCCAAGGTTGCTTCTTTCTTCTTGCGTTTGTGAGTAATCACCTCTCACAAGTCGATAGCAGACTGATCTACCTTTGCATCCAATTTGTGGACTCGGGTATCCCGAGCACACGGGTGCGTAGGTATCATGTTTGCTCCCTGATCCGAGGCTAGTAAAAGCACTTGCTCTCGATCGTTGGAGGAAGACTTTTAAGACCCACCCTGTCCGTTAGTCCTAGGGGACTGGGCGCGGGTGGTTCTGCATAACTTTCCATCAGGAGCCCATATAACAGTTAACGGTGCCCGCTGATGGTCAGCAGCTTGGACAGTTGACTGGGCTTGTTGGGCCCGCACTACCCTAGACCTCTTCGACTTAGCACTCGAAAGCGCATAGTAAGAAGTGTCCAGATTGGCATATTCCACATTCTCAATGGACCACATAGGGTCAGTCCCGTATGAGAGACGGTCGAATACAGGGCTTCTGACAGGGCTGCAAGAGGCACCCTGTCTGCGACCAGGACTGGCTGTCGCATGGGCCATCTGCCTGCGGCTAGAGTTGGTTGTCACATGGACCATCTACCTGCGGTCATAGTTGGTTGCCGCATGGACCATCTGCCTGCGGCCAGAGTTGGCTGTCGCATGGGCCATCTGCCTGCGTCCAGAGTTGACTGTCGCATAGGCAGACTGCCCATTTCTCTTATGCGGCCTCTTCTTCGTCCGCATGGATTTCCCTTGTGTCCCTAAAAGCTTAGTATCGTAGTATTTTTCTTTGCTGGATTTGGGGACAGTAGGGTTCTCTGCGGTCGGAAGCAAGGCTGCATGAGAGCTTTGATCACCGTCTTGGGCTGCAGAAGGAGCTTCTTCAAGAACCTGGTCGGAGGCAACAGTTTTGTGCTTCGACGTCCTGCGGGTTCTCTTTGGGTTGGCTCGCTTCTGCGATGGGTTGATGCTCCCTTCAGAGAGCATTTCTTCGAATGCTCGTTGGTCAAAACGAACCACGAGCATTTGCTGCGTAGAGCCAAGCTTGGACGCATCGGATTGCTTCACCAACTTCTCATTAGAGGAGAAGGAAGTCCCCAGCAGAGTCACCATCATGTTTGCCATTAAATATCAAGAACAAAAATTAAAGAGGAATTGAACTTGATTACAAACTCGCTTGTACAATAGAAAGCCTAGAAAGAAACCCTAGGAAACAATCTAAGTACAATTGTTTAGTTTTTTATTCTGGAGGGTGACGATGGAGGCTCGGGAAAGTGTAGCAACTCTGCCTTACTCCTTGAACTATCAGACACAGTCTTCGCTCTCGAAGAAATTTTCCAGCCTTTGATTGCCAACCTTTTGCAGGGGTGTGGCACCCTGCTATTTATTGTGATCCCTGCAATAGCAAATTTGGGCCAAATAAAGGGCCACATGGCCACGTGTCTGTAACAGCACACAAAGGCTCGATCTTGGGCTGCCAGCTGGTGGGGGTTGTTGAGATTTTGTTGTAGCAAATTTGGGTGGTTGAGACTTGGTCAAATTGTGACGTGTCTCCTTCACAAAGTAGAGTCTGACTCATTTTGGCCGCATAGTGGCTTTAGGCTCCTTGCTTCTGCGGCTCGGCTCCAATTGACCGCATAGGATCTTTGAGAACCTCGCTCCTACGGCTTGGTTCTACTTGGCCGCATGGGATCTATAAGAACCTTCCCTCTACGGCTCGAGTCCCGTTAGCCGTATGGGGCCTTCGAGAGCCTTGTTTCTGCGGCTCGAGTTGTCTTAGCCGTATGGGATCTCCAGGGGCGCTGCTTCTACGGCTTAGTTTCGTTTGGCCGCATGGGGTCTCCAGGGGCTCTGCTTCTGCGGCTTAGTTTCATTTGGCCGCATGGGGTCTCCAGACGCACTGGTTCTGCGGCTTAGTTTCGCTTGGCCGCATGGAGTCTTCATGAGCACTACTTCTGTGGCTTAGTTATGCTTGGCCGCATGGAGTCTTCATGAGCACTGCTTCTGCGATTTAGTTTTGCTGGGCCGTATGGAATGATGATCCGTATAAACTTTATCTTTTCCATGCTTCTACAGGTAGGTATCGAACATAAGGATTTTTGTCAGTATTGGTGTATATAAACATGAGTTCAGGGGTAGGTAATGAGAGGCTGGAATGACTCTATGCAGGATACATCTGTTAGTGTTTGGAAAACTTACAGGAGCCATAGGTATATGACACCTGTGGAGTAGAAGGTCGGTTATGGGTATGTCCTCATGTGCAATAGAGACGACATGAGAAAACCTATGAAACCTGGATAAGCGTTGGTTAGGAAGTAATGTCACGACCCGTACCCGCTTTTCAGATACGAGACGTGTCCAAGCCCAGCCTACGTCACAGTATCGGCGGTAGAATGCTGTCTAGTATATACAAGTTACAGAAACTATGTCCAACAAGGTAATCTAGATCTCATCCACAGAAAGTAAAGTCACATCCAAATCCAATAAATACAACTGAAATAAAGGACTGAATAATATAACTGAATTTCACATAGTTCAAGTCACGTCCGGTGGACAGAAATCTACTACCAGTAGACGGAATAAAATAAGACATGAATGATACAACTGAAACCAACTACGTTAAACATCAACGCAATAATACCGTGATCTGAATGCTGGCTCAACACTGCTCGTCTCCACCTGGCTCAAGTGCGGCTAACCTGAAGAGATCATCAGGTCCTCAGAGGACTAGCAAGATACATAAAACATGTCTACTAATATGACAGTAAATAACATGTGTGGAGGATATGAACGGTGCCAGGAAGATATCTAAAATATGGAAATGTAATACTAGACTTGGCTATCAATCAATCGATTAACCCCCATAGCTTATAGTACAATGCAAGATACTCCCAATCTATAGTAGATTTCGACTGTAGCACAATACAAGATACTCCCAGTCAAGATTAGCCAATTCTAGTATCGTTTTTCTCTCCTAAAGGAATACAAGATCAAGAATACACCTATAAACTGTAGTACAATGCAAGATACTCCTAATTTATAGTGTCGCAAGTCAAGTCAATCAATCAATATCAAGGTAGAAGAATCTGCTATAGGTCGTAGTACAATGTAAGATACTCCCAATCTATAGTGTGTCTCAACTGTAGTATAATACAGGATACTCCCAGTTAAGAATAGTCAAGTCAAGAACAAGGTGTAGAACTGGCAATTCTATCATACGACACAATATCATGAAAAAGATTAATAGACAAGCAATATTGAATATTCTATACGTGCACGTAATCTAGAACAAATAAGACAATCAAGGACACCAATCACAATGTGGAAATCATGTGACAGTATAAAAGAAAAACAATAGAGAGAGAAAAATAATGTAAATACTATATATGTTCGGCAAGGTATACTTGCCTGCGATCCTGAGCTGTTGGCACGGGCCAAATGTTGAGTCCGAAGTCCAATGAACCTGTTTATAAATTAATAGAATCAATTTACAATTAGAGAGTACAAATGAGCCTATCTATTTGGTGATTAAGACTCTAGGTCAATTCTAGGTCAACTATCAACTCAAGGTAGACTTTCAGTCAAATGAGTCAACCTTGGTCATTCTATGTCAAGTTTACTTATATCAAATCAGTACCTACCTAAATACCCAAACTTAGCTAACCTTAGCCTAGCATTACCATGTATGTGTGACTATAGGATATGCCTACTTGAAACCTTAACCCAAAGGGAAGGCCACATACCTGTGTGTTCACCCTCATCACTAACACAAAGAACCCTCTCAAAACACACACTCTCAAACTAGTGTGTTACCAAACACACACAACACTCATGCCCAGTCTCGAACACACAGGCTAATGGCCGAAACTACGATGTGTACTCCTGATACTTTAATGACAGGGCATCTACTACTGTACAGGCCCCATCCTCTGTATTCCCCACTGGATATGTAGGTACAGGACTGGGTCTCTGCCCCCTTTGGTAAGCTCTAGTCCTATAATGTTTCCTAGTGTACGATTCCAATACCTGGAGTCCTTGGTTTAGATCAGGTATCCATCTCATGCTTTTACTCTAAAGTCAGGACAACCATCTCACTTGTCTTCTACTTAGCCCTGGTACACTATGTTACACCTACAGATGCATGGGTACTAATAACAGTAATCTTGCCACACACACACACATCCATACCTACAAGCTATATGGCTGTGGCCCATACCATGACCATTTCATTTCCCCCAAATCCTGGTATATAGTCTGTTAGTCTACATCCTACTATTCAAAACTCTATACTGTAGAGATACATTAGTTAGGCCATGTCCTGTTACTGCTGCAGTTTAGATTCTATACTAGGCTTGCCTACAATCAGAATGTGTCTGTCCTTATTGCTTGGTCGCGGCCACAAGCCTTCACCTGGGTACAAAAGTCGAATATGGTACCAGGTATCATACTGCTACAAGTTTCATTTGGTACCAAGTATCAGTTTGATACTTAAAGTTTGAATTTGTTATTAAGTACCAATTCTAATACTTAGCCTACACTCGATACCAAGGTCTCTCGACTCCCTACTGATACTTGGGTAAGGTATCCAGAGGTATGTCCTTGTCATATGTCCATGACCTATCTCCTATCTGTTACTTATTGGGTACTCAAAATTAAGCCAGAAGATTGTTTGTCCTATCGCACCGTTAAAGGAGGTAGTGACAAACTGTAGACAATAATGTAGTAGATTTTCGGGGTTCATCGTCATGGCAGTGGCTATGCACAGTCCAGGATTCATATCCTGATACTCTACCCCATTTCCCCATGAATTTTCCTAGTACTGTCCCTGCTACTTCTCTGTAACAAATTACTATGGTTATAATACTCGTACGCCCGTTGATCATTTATTTTTATCTCAGCAAAACATCAAACAGATAGTGTGACATATAAATAGGAAGAAGGGATTAGGCTCTTACCTCAACGATGGAGACCTGGAGTTGATGATGGCGTATGTAGTCTCGAAGGAAAAGTTCACCGAGCTTGCAAAGATGAGAAGAATTCTCTAGGGTTTGAAGGGACTTGGGTCGGCTGCTATGATTATCTATATATACTAGTGGTTTTGATCTCTTAGAGGAGATAAGGAGAAATCGATTTGAATTTCTATATGTTTATCAAGGATTTTTTGCATGGATTTGAATTCATCTATGAGAACAGGAGTTAGAGGTCGGCTATGAATTCCTATTCAACACAGAAGTGGAGTCTATAATCAAAACAGTTGAGATTTGAATCTCAACTTTCCATTCAAGCCCTCTAACAAATCAGATTTGCATATTCCCCCCTCTTCTAATACTAAGTTTATAATTCATAATTACATAACCTTATAAACAATTTCTAGATATAAAACATATTAATTTAAATTATCTACAAAATTCTAACTTATTGGGTCAATAATAATAATAATTATAATTAAAAAAATTTAGGGTGGGGTTTACAAGTAAATAGAAGGGTGATTGACAAGTTAGGAAAATTGGGAGGTGGCACTATGATAACACTTTGAGACTGAACCATCGTCCCAAATACCAGATACAAGAAGTATCGGTGTAATTGGCAGTAACAGCAGTATCAACAAATAGTATACAAGTCTATGTGACCGGGTTGGTCAAATGTAACTGCATAATAGCAGTGTACATGTATCCCTTCGACAAAGCACCAAAAAGGGTAAGGTGCAAACCCGTGTCCTACTAATAACGGCATGGTCTTATATTCATAGAGCAACCGGGGACTTACATGTACATTAACAGGGACCTTAGATAAATTGGACAGTTATGCCTTGATGTATCTGTTACGCATTAAGGTATCAGTCACGCACTATTGTTTTAGCCTACATTCCTGATTTTAGTTGCACTTGCAATAGGTCGCAAGTTATGTTAGTTTGCAAGTATCAGTTTTACTCTGGGACACCTTAGTTGCATGCCCTATAGTAGGTAACCATCGTATCCGTGGATGAACTTGGAATTCCACTCAACTGATACTGTTCAGACATTGGGATGGGCATGAGTAGACATATCTATTCAACGTAGATGTAAGGGGCTGTCTTCGAGAAATTGGAAAAGGGAAGTGTACTAGATATGCCAAGGTATCCATGTGATACGCCCTGTCCAGATATGCACAAGTATATGCCCATGAGACATTAAGTTCAAGTTTAGCCACTCGGGTCTGGGACGAGTAGGTGTATTACTGATACAAAGTATCAGTATCAGAGTTTGTTGATGCACAGAGATGCCAGTACAATTAGGAACGGTTATACATAGATAATCCAACCGATAACATATCGATTACCTTAATGTCAAATACCGAATGGAGATAAGCAGGACAGTGGATAATACTTAGTAGAGAAAGGGTGTGTCTGGGCATCGAGCTGTATCAACAGGGAATGAAGCCTCACGATGGTTGATAGTCTCTTGAGCATGAACGGTTAGGTATCAGCCAACCATCTATGATTAGATTGTATTTTGGGGATATAGGTAAGTATGTATTAGTGCACACAAGTTAGGGTCACTTGGTATTGTCAATGATTGTATCTTGATTTGGGATTAGAGGTAACCACGTATCCATTAAGGAGGTATAGCTGGATTGAGGTATGTGTTTTCATATTAGCAGCAGTATAAGGAAGCTTGTGGCATGTGTCAACGTTAGTCTGAACAGACATATACAGAGTAGGCGAGTATCAGATACTGGGGGTGTCAGCCATGACCCTAAATTACTTGGGTCAGTTAGTTAGAGGGGAGTTGTATCACTATTAGTAGGTAATCGATGGGTTAATGGTTGGTAAGAGTTGCTCTAATGTTGGAGGAGTCTTCCAGTATAAGAGGGAGTATACTAACTCGTGAATCAGTTGTAAACAAAGATAAGGGCAGCATACACCTACACTTATGAGTGTCTTGTTTACACATGAATACTGCAAGAGAAGGTTGTATATAGACAACAGAGTCATGGGTTCAAAGATATAAAGTGCTACCTATATATGGGCTATTTTTATAGAATAAGGAAGGAGTGAGATATGTACATGGGGACCATACAAACCTAGATAACAACAGTAGGACACATGTATTCCTATACATAAGTAATAGATATGAGACTTAGAGTTAGCACTAGATTAAGCAAACTCCATACAATTAAGGTACTAAATATAATGATACTTAGTAATAATTAATGTAATGTCCCGTCCCGCTCAGTCAACCGGAGGATCGAAATGCTGACGGCATCGGGACTTAGCCATACAATGGCTACTTGAAGACCCGCTCGGTTTAGGATACTCCTCGCTCAGGTGGGTGGCTTCGGTGAACTTGCCTCAGCTTGGCCTTCGCACTAATAAAACGAAAGTTTTCAAATGCACAAGTAGGTTTGATAATAAAATAGATGAATCCACATAGCTAAGGGAATAATCCTAAGTCGGGTCGATTGAGTTAGAAAATAAACAAGGTCCCACGGTCGGCTTAGAATCGTCGCACGATGGCTTTCAAAATGATACTCGGTCCTTCGTCCCGTGGCTTGGGAGAAGAAAAAGTTGGTCTTCGCCAAAAAGTTGTGAGTTAGCCTAAGTCATAGGCATCGCCCACATAAATGCTTGATAAAGCATGCACGGTCCATCGTCCAATGCTTGGCATAGCCTTTGCTCATCCTACGGGTTAAGTTCCATCGCACGGCTTGTGGCATAAGTCTAGGCACCCAAAGAACTTGGTTTTTCAAAATAAAAAATGTATGCACGGTACGTTCCCACGATGCAAGGCTTGACGCATCCTTTACTCGTTAAGTTATTGTACGATTTAGTTAGACAAAGTTATGTTAGACTATCGGAGTAGTAGCAAGCACGGTCCCACGAGTTCTACGGCTGGGTAGAACCACATAGTCCTACGATCTTAAGGCCCGTCATATAAAGTATGTCTTGGACGGTAGTGTCGTATAAAATACAAGTTGGTTTGAGACACGATGTCACGAACTTAGTATTGTAAGGCACGAGCCACGGTTGATTCAAGTTGAGTTTGGAAAAAGGGTTATCGAATAGTCATTCCTGAGTTGAGTAAAAAGATAAGGCAATATGGAAGAATCCTCGAGACCATGGGTCGTCGAGACGGTCTCAAATGTGAGAAGTTTTGAACTTGGTCCTGAGTAAATGGTAACAATAGAAGAAGAATGACAGTGTAAGACGTCAGTCTGAGTCGAGTCTGCATGGTCATTGAGCAATTTGTCGACAAGGTAAAAGTTTTCACGAGCGGCACACCTGGGTGCCATGGGACCGTTTCGGCCTAGGGAAAAACACAGTATAGCCGAGTTGGGGGTGCCGCTCAAGTTATTCGGGAACTTTCAGTGGGGCTCGCTACTTGCGCTGAAAGGGTTGCCGAATAACAAAGCTATAAGTCCAGGATAGCTTGTGGTGCTAGTGACATTTCATATACATAAGTCGGTATATAGCGGCTATCCGCGTGTGTGCCTTTGGAATGTACCGAATTGAATGTGTGTATATTTTAGAAGACAATATTTGGGCCTAAAATTTGGCTACAATGTAGACACCGTGCTTCAGCACGGGATGTGCACTACTAAAATCTGTCAATTCAGCGACGCATAAAGACGTCGCTAAAAAGGAAAAATACGTCGCTAATTTCTATTAGCAACGTCATTAGCGACATTTTCAAGTAGTCGGGATTAACCTAGTCGCTAAACAAGAAAACGTCGCCATACGTCGCTATTGCGACGAGCTTTAGCGACGTGTCCACGTCGCTAATATAGCGACTGCCAGCGACATAAAACGTCATAATATACCGACGTAAACTAGCGACGTTGAGCGACTCTGTCTCGCATCGATGCTGACCTGGCTTAAGAGCGATATGGCGACGTTCTGCGACTTTTCTACGTCGCTACATTACCGACGTTTACCGACGATCAGCGACGATTTTCCTTACAGTTAACGACGTAGTTAGCGACGTTTCTTTCATCGCTGACCGTCGGTAATCGTCGCTGAACGTCGCTAATATTAAAAAAAATACAGCATTTGCAGCATTCCCTGCAGCATTTGCAGCATCCCCCACACCATTTGTTACAGCAACAACGGTGTGTATCACGAACACAGTATCAAACAACACAGATACACACAAACACGAACACGTTTGAAACACAATCTCATCAATCAACACAGATATATGAAAATTTGTAACAATAATGTCCAACATAATGGTCCACAACTTAACTGCCAAGTATGGGAAGGAATGGCTCAGAACACAACCCAAAATTCATTCTAGCATACATTAGTGTGAATCATCTATGTTCTGTACATATGGTGTAGGATATGTTCTTATCGTATGTAGTATCTGAAGAATGTAATAGAATCAAGATGAACTCACATAATGTAATACTAAGACATCATTTACTACTATATAAGATATAGTGATAGGTTATCGTATCATCATTGCCGAAGTCGGAGGACAGTCAACTTTATCTACGGCTACATAGTTTCTGCCTCGCCAGTCGAATGGCTGCAGGGACTACGTCCTGATCACCATGTCGTACCGTAGATTAATACAAATAGAGCTGGAGCCAAAATACAGAAACCAAAATATGATATCCACCTCAAGTGTAGAGTCGGAGGAGAAGATCTTTTCCACCCTCTCCCTCCCTCACGCTATCAACGTCACAACTTTTCCACCTCAAGTTCTGATCAAGCATTTTCCTTCTCCTCTCCTCCACCATGGCTCTGAACCTATCTGCTCCTCCCTACTTCCCTTCTTCTTATTTGACTCTCTCAGCCACATATGATATCCAGCTCAAGTGTAGAGTCGGAGGAGAAGAAGTGGACATAAAGAGGAGGGGGAAGCAGTACAACCGACGGCATGACCCGGAGGAAGTACAGAGGTTTTTTTCAACATACGTAGGAGAACTATAAGGATATATCTTTTCACAATATATCACCTTGTCAAAGACCCTTAATGTGACAACCATGTTACCACGGTGTAGGAAAACTAACATGTTATAATTTTATAAGCCGTGTGTTTTGACATAATCCTCCAACCGGATTTCAGTTCTATGTAATAATGCAAGATTACGACATAGGAGGAAAGAGTTGGAAGGATTATGTAAAAATACACGGCTTAGAAAATTATGACATGTTAGTCTTCCGACACCGCGGTAACATGGTTGTCACATTAAGGGTCTTTGGCAAGATGACATATTGTGAAAAGATATATCCTTATAGTTCTCCTACGTATGTTGAAGAAAACCTCTGTACTTCCTCCGGGTCACGCTGCCGGCTGTGCTGCTTTCCCTCCTCTTCCTGTCCACTTTTTCTCTCCCGACTCTACACTTGAGCTGGATATCATATGTGCCTGAGAGAGTCAAATAAGAAGAATGGAAGTAGGGAGGAGCAGATGGGTCCATAGCCATGGTGGAGGAGAGGAGAAGGCAAAACTGAATCAGCATTGTCTTCCGGATCATCCTCATCAAGGCATAACGGGCTGCTCAACGTGCCCAGCTTCTTCATCTTCTCGCTGGCTGCAGAGTCGAAATAGGAACGGGTCCACTTTGCCGGCCCGGAGCTCTGACTCACACTCATGGCTGCGCTACCGGTTTCCTCTCCTCCTCTGACACGGGTCATAAGAGAAGAAATTTCGTACCTCTTCTTCACATAAACATCATTGCCACCTTGTAATCGAGCCTAGCCTCCTCGTCTGTGACGCTATCCAACTTTTCGGAGTCATCGGAGAAGGAGTCGAATGAGTCGACGGTGATAGCAGATGATTGCAAGACAGGGAGCAAAAAGACAGGTGAAGAAGAGGACGATACGAGTCGAACGGGAGATTCGAGTGACAATGTAGGCACCGAGAAGTCGGATAGCATCACAGACGAGGAGGCTCGAGTACAAGACGGCAATGATGTTTATGTGAAGAAGAGGTATGAAATTTCTTTTCTTATGACCCGCGTCAGAGGAGGAGAGGAAACTAGTAGCGCGGCGACGAGTGCGAGTCAGAGCTCCGGGCCGACAAAGAGGACCCGTTCCCATTTCGACTCTGCAGCCAGCGAGAAGTTGAAGAAGCTGGGCACGCTGAGCAGCCCGTTATGCCTTGATGAGGACGATCCGGAAGACATTGCTGATTCAGTTTTGCCTTCCTTGGATGGTATTGATTCTGTAGATCCGTGTATAAAAGAGGAAGAGATTGGGAGTAGAGTGGACCCGGAGGGAAATGAGAGATTGGAAGCTGGGTCAATATCCAAGAAGCGAAAGAGAGTCGAGGATTCTGATAGGTTGTCGTATCATCATTGCCTAGGGATGAGGGTCGGAGGATAGTCAACTTTATCTACGGCTACATAGTTTCTGCCTCGCCAGTCGAATGGCTGCAGGGACTATGTCCTGATCACCATGTCGTACCGTAGATTAATGCAAATGGAGCTGGAGACAAAATACAGAAACCAAAATACAAAATACAGAAACCAAAATACAAAATACAGAAACCAAAATACAAAATACAGAAACCAAAATACAAAATACAGAAACCAAAATACAAAATACAGAAACCAAAATACAAAATATAGAATCCAAAATATGACCCTCTGTGAGAACGGATGGCTCAGAACACAACCCAACCGGAGAGGATACTCTGAGAGATCCATCTGAGTGGAACGTATATTCTGAGAGATCACCTTTACAAGAATTATATCAGTAGTGGGATCGAGTGTTGGAGGAGATATTATCAAAGTATACGTCCTACTCAGATGGGTCTCTCACCGTTACTATTTTTTCCTGACAGCATGGTGGATGTGCTCCGTCCACAGATTCTTGCTCCGAGCCAAAACTTTGTCCCGGAGCTCAAGTGGACATCCTTGGTGTAGAGATCGAGTGAGAGGTTCCTGACAGCATGGTGGTCTCCTTTGTTAAAGTTTCCGTGCTCGTCCCACAACCAATGTGGGATGAGCACGGATACTTTAACAAAGGAGGCCTCCATGCTGTCAGGAACCTCTCACTCGAGCTCTACACCAAAGATGTCCACTTGAGCTCCGGGACAAAGTTTTGGCTCGGAGCAAGAATCTGTGGACGGAGCACATCCACCATGCTGTCAAGAAAAATTAGTAACGGTGAGAGACCCATCAGAGTAGGACGTATACTTTGATAATATCTCCTCCAACACTCGATCCTACTACTGATATAATTCTAGTAAAGGTGATCTCTGAGAGTATACGTCCCTCTCAGATGGATCTCTCAGATTATCCTCTCCGGTTGGGTTGTCGTATCATCATTGCCGAGGGATGAGGGTCGGAGGACAGTCGACTTTATCTACGGATACATAGTTTCTGCCTCGCCAGTCGAATGGCTGCAGGGACTATGTCCTGACCACCATATCGTAGTCCAATATAATCTAGAGATTGACATAGTACTAATTCATATATGTAGTCCAATACAAATAGTCTAATACAAAAACAACCCAATACAAATAGTCCAATACAAATAAGTACTAATAGCTAATAAGAACCACGCTGCTCACGCAAACACTTAGTGATACGTTCACGCAACCACCTCGAGAAAGCGAGATTTTTTGTACGCGAAGAGTTGTCGTCCATTACAAGGATTGCATGAAGAGTCCTCTCGATCTCACTAGCTACCGGTGCTGGATGAATAGAACTTTCGGTCTCACTAGCAACCGGTACCACTTCCTCCTTAACTGTAGGAGGAGCCACCTCAGTATTCACTGTTTCCCTCAAACGACGTGCCGCTCCTCGGGTCATGGGTGCCATCTGGTAAGCAAGCTAATATAATTGTAACATAAGCAAGCTAACTAAAGGAACCAACATGTAATTTGAGTACATTTTCGAAAGCAGATAAAGTATAATAAATTCAATTTTTTGCCAAGTAGCAGAACGGATGGCTCAGAACACAACCCTAAAATTCATTCTAGCATACATTAGTGTGAATCATCTATGTTCTGTACATATGGTGTAGTATATGTTCTTATCGTATGTAGTATCTGAAGAATGTAACAGAATCAAGATAAACTCACATAATGTAATACTAAGACGTCATCTACTACTATATATATATAAGATATAGTGATAGGTTGTCGTATCATCATTGCCGAGGGATGAGGGTCGGAGGACAGTCAACTTTATCTACGGCTACATAGTTTTCTGTCTCGCCAGTCGAATGGCTGCAGGGACTATGTCCTGTTCACGATGTCATACAGTAGATTTAGGATTTAAAATATGGTATTCAGGTCAACTTAATTCGGTCAAAGGGTACTGAACAGAAAGTCTAATTATTCCATATTTCAGTAATGTCAGTGAGCTAAATCATACTCAACTGTCGAGAATACTTAGGAGAAAACTCATTCACAGGATTAGTATATCCATCCTTCGTGACATAGCTGAAATTTTATAGGGCTCGATAATAATTATTAGTCAATTTATTCATCATTTCAAAACCCTAAAAATGCCCAAAAAAAACTCCCAGTATCAGTAAATAGGGCTCGAACCCTAAATTAGAATTCGAATCCACCCAAAACATCAAATTGACCGTTGATATGCCCAAAAAAACAAGATTTTTCAGTATATAGGTGTCACACTGTGAATCTCGTGTCCACACAGTGGGACACGATGTGTCCAAACCAACAAAATAGGTGTCACACGAACTAGAAGCGAGTCCACGCTCTCGTGTCCCCCGCAACGAGTCCACTGTCAGTCTCGTGTCCCCCGCAGCGAGTCTTCGCTCTCGTGGACATCAAATTGACAGTTGATATGCCCAAAAAAATAAGATTTTTCAGTATATAGGTGTCACACTGTGAATCTCGTGTCCACATAGTGGGACATGACGTGTCCAAAACAACAAAATAGGTGTCACACGAACTAGAAGCGAGTCCACGCTCTCGTGTCCCCCGCAACGAGTCTACTGTCAGTCTCGTGTCCCCCGCAGCGAGTCCACGCTCTCGTGGACACGAACTAGAAGCGAGAGAGAGAGAGCTAGAAGACGAGAAGAAACTGGAGAGGAGCTACCAGAGGAAGGAGGAGGAGGAGAAGGAGGAGCTACCTGAGGAAGGAGGGGGAGGAGAAGGAGGAGGCCAGAGGAGGGAGATCGCCGGAGGAGCGCCGCGGAGGAGGAAGGAAATCGCCGGAGTAGCATCGCGGAGGAGGAGCGCACCCAAATTTGGGGGGAAAAATTTGTGAAATGATCGAAAAGGAAACCCTCGTTGGCTATATGAAACGTTTAGCGACGTCCGCATAGGACGTCGCTAAACGTCGCTGATATATAATAAATAGCGACGCAACTTAAAATGCGTCGCGAAACGTCGCTATATCAGCGACGAGTACCGACGAACTTGCGACGCACTATCCCATTTAACAAAATGTAGACGCTAGACGTCGCTATTAGTCGTTGTTGGCGACAAACAGCGACGTCTTTCATTAACGTCGTTAAAACCCCAAACATTAGCGACAAAATTTCACGTAGTCGCTAAATACGTCGCTGATTTGACTTATTTTGGTAGTGGTGATGTAGTGCCCCGTCCCACAAAGTCAATCGGAGAAATCGAAACGCCGACGGCGTTGGAACTTAGCCTTGCAACGGCTGCTCAAAGGCTCGCTCGTCCGAGGCGACTCCTCGCACAGGTGGGATAGTTTCGGTGAACTTGCCTCATCTTAGCCTTCACTTAATAATACGCATGTTTTCAACTTGCACTGGTAGGCTAATCTAAAGGCTACGCACCAATATAGCTAAGGGAATAATCCCGTCGGGTCGGAATGTCCTAGAATATGGAAAATGGCCCCACGGTCAAAATAGAAGTCGTCTCAGCGTGCTTTCAAAGGACACTCGATCCTTCGATCCCGTGGCTTGGGAGAAGGACGTTGGCTTAAGTTGTTAAGTTGCCCCGATACTTAAAATAGCCTAAGTCATAGGCGTCGCCTGCGTGAATGCTTGCTAAAGCATGTACGGTCCCGTCATGTTGCCCCGACACTCAAATCAGCCTAAGTCATAGGCGTCGCCCACATGAATGCTTAATAAAGCATGCACGGTCCTGTCCCGCAAGGCTTGGCATAGCCTTCGTACGTCCCGTAAGTTAAGTCGTCTCGTACGGCTCGTTGGCTTAAGTCTAGGCACCCGAAAAGTTGGTTGTCCAAGTCGACCCCGTGCCTAGTACGTTCCCTCGATGCGTAGCTCGGCATAGCCTTTGCTCATCGAGTCGTTGCCCGAACAAGTTAGACAAGTGTGGCATTGGGCTATCGAAGCCATTACTAGTACTGTCCTGCTCTATCTGCGGTTGTCAAGTCGCGTAGTCCCTTGAGAACAAGGCTCGTCATGTAAAGTATAGGACTTGAGCGTTAGCGTCGCCTAGAGAACCAGGCCTGTCTAAGGCACGAGTTACGATCATTTTAGTGAAATGATTGCCACGAACAAAGGAAGTCCATGCGACTGGTTGTCACCGAGATCGATCCCCCTACTTGGGAGTCTCGCTACGTCCTGATATATCCTGTACACGAGATCGGTCCCCTGGCTTGGGAGTCTCGCTAAGTCTTGATATGTTCCGCACACGAGATCGATCCCACGGCTTGGGAGTCTCGCTAAGTCTTGATAGAAAGAAGGAATGTATGGTCATGTTAAGAAAGGACTGGATAGACTGGATAGATCGAGTATGCATGGTCATTGGACAACTTGTCGACAAGGTGTAGTCTTCTCGAGTGATCATCGGGGCGCTGGGATCATTCGGCCCGGGAGAAGCGAGTGTGGCTCAAAGTAGGATGCTGGATGACCGCATGGGAGAGTTCCACCCCACCGGGCTAGCTACCCATATTAGTACAGGTAGATATCCCACGAGCCAGTCCAAGATAGCTTGACATTGCTAGTGACCTCCTCATATAGATGTGTCGAAAGATAGCGGCACATCACGTGTATGCCTTTGGATTGAGTCTAGAACTTGATTACTTGTCTAGTCGGGAACACAATGTCTAGGCCTAAGATTGGACTACAGCATCGGCACCGTGCTTGGCACGATAGATGTCATCAGGATGTTCTTGGAAGTGATACTATGGTCCACAAGTCTTGTATAAGTTAGCAAATGGGTCTAGCAGGAAGGCCGCAAGGCGGTAGCACAATAAGTCTTGATAACTTACGAGACGCGGCCTCATCTTGAAGCATGGACAAGTCGAACCAAGGTCTAGAGAAACGGCCTGTACGAGTCATCCCATTGCCGTCCTTGGCACTTGAATCGTTGGTACGAAAATTGGTCTAGTGGCGCTGAAGTTTAAGTAAAGGTCTTGGCACGGCCGAGTTCGCATATGTTGCTCCTCAGCATAGCATTGTCTCGAATATGTCTAAGTCACAAATAGAGTATGGCACGACCCTGTCGTCCCGAGTTCAAGTTTGGTCAAGTACCTAAGCGATGAGGCACTGCCTCGATCGAAACACACGTTGGCATTATAGCACGACCTCGTCGTTACACGACCTTGTCGTTGCATGGCTAAGTATAGACTGAGACGTCTTGTTTAAAATGCATCCTAAGGCAAGACTAGAAAGACAATTGAAAGGGTTTAAGATACACAAAGTAAATGAAACGTGTCGGTTATGTATGGGTAGGCGAGAAGCTCACTCCACCAGTACAGTGGTACTGACACCCACACAGTATTTCATGTGCAGGCACAGGTAGAAGCTCGTGGCGCGGAGCTCGCTTGGATGCGTCGAGGCACGGAGTTCCTTGGCGAGTCGAAGCGTACGGCCGCGTGATCTGAAAACTTATACAGGACATAATGTATGGACATCGCCTTCTGAAGCTTCCGCTGGCTCAAGCAATTGTATCGAGAGATGAGAAAGAGCAGAGTGACTTGTAAATAAGGGAAAAGTGAGCACGAGAGACTTGTAATTTGGCCTTGCGCCCACAAATGTAATCTTGTATTCAATATCAATAAAAGAGTTTCTTTTGAATGACTTGTGTTCGTGTGTTCTTGTTTTTAAATTCTGCTGCATATTTAATGTATCTGCTTGGGACAATCTGTGCGACGACCCCGTCGCCGCCGTTGTAATCGACCATTATAGAACTGCCTTGCACGAGCACAATCTAGGCTCGTGCGGCATCACGCCTTAGCGAGGACGATCGCTCCTACAGGAGCGGGGCGTGACATAATGGTATCAGAGCACGGCTTTACATCCTTGGACTTCACGTCGAAATTCTCAGTTTTGAAAGCTCGTCATTGGAAAAAGAAGTGCGCGCTCTCTCTCGAATGTCCTTCGGCATGTCCATACAATAAGTCTAAATAATTTTCAAAAGCTCGTACAAGCGTTCGACCAAACGCATCGGTAGGCTATCGTCGAATGCATCGGTTGGCCTTTGTGCCGAACGATGTTAAACTTGACTCGATAGAGAACACATGCTAAGTTAACATGTCTCATGCGTGCCTAACTAGTCCCACATCGACCTTAGCAATTGAGCGTGCAAACTCGAATGTAGTCCGCACGGGATAGCCATGCGCACGGCCTTTTGGCTAAGTTGCGTCACGTATCGCACACCTCGACTTTTGGTGCAATACGAGTTGCGAGCGATACCAAGTATCGTTCGGTCGGGAGCGGAGATGCACTTAGAGTGTGTATCGATAGGAACGCTATCGAGTTAACGATTAGGCGTACACGGAGGATTGACTTGGATTTTGAGGAAAATAGTGCGAACAACTTAGTACGTCGATGCGACGTGAGCGGATACGCTAGGGATTCGTCGAACGAATCCGAAGGATATCTTAGAGAATGACGCGAACGTGATTGTGGGCTAGATCGGATGGCTCGAATCCGAGTGGTGTATGGATTTTCTTGGAAATCATTCGAGCGATGATTGAGGATTAGAAATAATAACGAGTACGTCGGCGAGGCGATGCGATCACGCAAAGCCTTAGAGCGCGTCACGCTTAGTTGATCGTGACTTCGAATATCCTGAACGAGCATCTCCTTCGGACAACTTGCGAATAGGCAATACGAGTTAGAAAAAGATGCCGAGATGATTCGGAACGATAAATGAAAATGAATGGTCTTGATCGAGGAAACTTAGAGGATCGCGCGTACGATATCGGATTGATGCAAATGAAATGTGACTTGAGTTTTGAAAACGATCTTGAAACGAGCTTGAGGAATAGTGATCGAACTTGATCTTGAATATCGAAGAGATTGTGGAACATCCAGTTCGGACAATAGCATCAGTCGCACGACTCGAAATTGGTTGCAAAGGAAGATCGTCAAGTTACGTATATCATCGATGATATTGAGGCGTATCAAAGATCGATATGCGATAACTCGGGGGTACTCTGACTCGGCGAATGACGATCGTACAAATGTCATTGTTCCGATGGATGCTATAATCGGGATGTTAAAATGTGTCGAAGAAAAGATAAAACTTGGCTCGAGGATTTTCTAGTTGAATGAATGACGATTGGACTATCAAATTGTAATCTTGGCTTGGATGAAAATGAAACGTTTGGATTTGCTTCGTCGATAACCACAACTTCGACATTCTTGTCTTATACGAGCGCAACTCCAGCCTCGCACATGCGTCGCGCCGATTACAGCGATCACTCCGCGTGAGCACTGGTATGGTGATTCATACAGCGGGGGTGATTGAACTTGCATGGCGTGGCAATTTGTATGCTTCGACTTGTGGTTTGACGCGAAGGTAACTCGAGAATGGATTTGTGTGCTCGAAGAATTGAACTTGAGGATTGAGTAGGTCCAATCCGTGTAACGAGAATGAGTTAGTCTAAACTCAAACAAGAGTTACGCCTCGATGAGAATAATTATTCCGCGGGAGCATTGCATGGTGATTCATGAACCGCCGTGGATAATCGAATTCGCGTGAGATTGGGGCGTAACGTATTGTCGAGCTAGACGACCTCATGATTGAATACATGAATTGGTTAGAATTGGTGATGAGAATGGATTCGAATACGCACAACGAATGCATTAATGCGAATAGGAGATCGTGCTCGATGTTAGAAATCTGAGTGACGCGAGCTTGGGTAAAAAACCCCGTACTACCGACTATGATTTGACCCTAGGATTGGGGTCAGTGTTGGCATTATTGTTGGGGAACTATGATTCCAATCCTGACATTGACTTAGCCTCGCAAAGATTGGCCTAGCGGTTAGGCAAAACGCCCTTGTTGCAAGAGTTATCAATCGAAGAATTGATCTTGAGGATTGGTTTGAATGATTAGCATGAATCACGAACGTAGGAAACCCTGCTCACGAGATTCGGCTGACATGCATATATTTTAGAGACGCCTGGGTATGTGTACGATACGACTCGAATGAGAATGACGAATTCTCTATCATGCGGCTTGGCTGAATGCATGTATTTTAGGGACGCTTGGAATGCATGCATGATCCAGCCAAGTGATACAATGAGTTCAAGCAAGACTTAAAAAAAGGGAGTGTGTCGAGATCTTGAAATCATGTTAACAGAAAGATTGATAGTTGTGAGAGCGTGGCTCGGAATTGAGGAAACGCGTAGGCAAAGTGCGTACGATTAAGACTTGGCCATAGAAATGATAGGATGGCTTGTCAACAGGAAAGTCTCAAGGACGAGACTTGTTCTGAGTGGTGTATGTTGTAGTGCCCCGTCCCGCAAAGTCAATCGGAGAAATCGAAATGCCGACGGCGTTGGAACTTAGCCTTACAATGGCTGCTCAAAGGCTCGCTCGTCCGAGGCGACTCCTCGCACAGGTGGGGTAGTTTCGGTGCACTTGTCTCATCTTAGCCTTCACTTAATAATACGCATGTTTTCAACTTGCACTGGTAGGCTAATCTAAAAGCTACGCACCAATATAGCTAAGGGAATAATCCCGTCGGGTCGGAATGTCCTAGAATATGGAAAATGGCCCCACGGTCAAAATAGAAGTCGTCTCAGCGTGCTTTCAAAGGACACTCGATCCTTCGATCCCGTGGCTTGGGAGAAGGACGTTGGCTTAAGTTGTTAAGTTGCTCCGATACTTAAAATAGCCTAAGTCATAGGTGTCGCCTGCGTGAATGCTTGCTAAAGCATATACGGTCCCGTCATGTTGCCCCGACACTCAAATCAGCCTAAGTCATAGGCGTCGCCCACATGAATGCTTAATAAAGCATGCACGGTCCTGTCCCGCAAGGCTTGGCATAGCCTTCGTACGTCCCGTAAGTTAAGTCGTCTCGTACGGCTCGTTGGCTTAAGTCTAGGCACCCGAAAAGTTGGTTGTCCAAGTCGACCCCGTGCCTAGCACGTTCCTTCGATGCGTAGCTCGGCATAGCCTTTGCTCATCGAGTCGTTGCCCGAACAAGTTAGACAAGTGTGGCGTTGGGCTATCGAAGCCATTACTAGTACTGTCCTGCTCTATCTGCGGTTGTCAAGTCGCGTAGTCCCTTGAGAACAAGGCTCGTCATGTAAAGTATATAACTTGAGCGTTAGCGTCGCCTAGAGAACCGGCCTATCTAAGGCACGAGTTACGGTCATTTTAGTGAAAAGATTGCCACGAACAAAGTAAGTCCATGCAACTGGTTGTCACCGAGATCGATCCCGCTACTTGGGAGTCTTGCTACGTCCTGATATGTCCCGCACACGAGATCGGTCCCCTGGCTTGGGAGTCTCGCTAAGTCTTGATATGTTCTGCACACGAGATCGGTCCCGCGACTTGGGAGTCTCGCTAAGTCTTGATAGAAAGAAGGAATGCATGGTCATATTAAGAAAGGACTGGATAGACTGGATAGATCGAGTATGCATGGTCATTGGACAACTTGTCGACAAGGTGTAGTCTTCTCGAGTGATCACCGGGGCGCTGGGATCATTCGGCCCGGGAAAAACGAGTGTGGCTCAAAGTAGGATGCTGGATGACCGTATGGGAGAGTTCTACCCCACCGGGCTAGCTACCCGTGTTGGTACAGGTGGATATCCCATGAGCCAGTCCAAGATAGCTTGACATTGCTAGTGACCTCCTCATGTAGATGTGTCGACCGATAGCGGCACACCGCGTGTATGCCTTTGGATTGAGTCTAGAACTTGATTGCTTGTCTAGTCGGGAACACAATGTCTAGGCCTAAGATTGGGCTGCAGCATCGGCACCGTGCTTGGCACGATAGATGTCGTCAGGATGTTCTTGGAAGTGATACTATGGTCCACAAGTCTTGTATAAGTTAGCAAATGGGTCTAGTAGGAAGGTCGCAAGGCGGTAGCACGATAAGTCTTGATAACTTGCGAGGCGCGGCCTCATCTTGAAGCATGGACAAGTCTAAGCAAGGTTTAGAGAAACGTCCTGTACGAGTCATCCCATTGCCGTCCTTGGCACTTGAATCGTTGGCACGAGAATTAGTCTAGTGGCGCTGAAGTTTAAGTAAAGGTCTTGGCACGGCCGAGTTCGTGTAAGTTGCTCCTCAGCATAGCATTGTCTCGAATATGTCTAAGTCACAAATAGAGTATGACACGACCCTGCCATCCCGAGTTCAAGTTTGGTCAAGTACCTAAGCGATGAGGCACTGCCTCGATCGAAACATACGTTGGCATTATAGCACGACCTCGTCGTTGCACGACCTTGTCGTTGGATCGCTAAGTATAGACCGAGACGTCTTGTTTAAAATGCATCCTAAGGCAAGATTAGAAAGACAATTGAAAGGGTTTAAGCTGTACAAAGTAAATGAAACGTGTCGGTTATGTATGGGTGGGCGAGAAGCTCACTCCACCAGTACAGTGGTACTGACACCCACACAGTGTTTCATGTGCAGGCACAGGTAGAAGCTCGTGGCACGGAGCTCGCTTGGATGTGTCGAGGCACGGAGTTCCTTGGCGAGTCGAAGCGTGCGACTGCGTGATCTGAAGACTTATACAGGACATAATGTATGGACATCGCCTTCCGAAGCTTCCGCTGGCTCAAGCAATTGTATCGAGAGATGAGAGAGAGCAGAGTGACTTGTAAATGAGGGAAAAGTGAGCACGAGAGACTTGTAATTTGGCCTTGCGCCCACAAATATTATCTTGTATTCAATATCAATAAAAGAGTTTCTTTTGAATGACTTGTGTTCATGTGTTCTTGTTCTTAAATTCCGCTGTATATTCAATGTATCTGCTTGGGACTATCTGTGCGATGACCCCGTCGCCGCCGTTGTAATCGGCCGTTATGGAACCGTCTTGTACGAGCGCAATCTAGGCTCGTGCTGCATCACGCCTTAGTGAGGAAGATCGTTCCTACGAGAGCGGGGCGTGACATGTGGTGTCAAGTCTTAAGTTGTTGGCATGGAGTTGCATAAGTTGGATTGAGTTATTGCGAGTTTAAGTCAGGAATCGCCGTAAGGCAAAGTTGGTTAGGTGACACTAGTTCACGAGTCTTAATTCGGTCAGTTGATGATTAAAACAGCAAGGGCCACGAGGCGATAATATGGTTAAGTCATACTGAGTTACGAGGCACGGCCTCAATATGGACATACGAGTGGGTCTCATGATACGACTACGTTGACTGCATAATGGACTTGTAGCACGGTCACATGGAAATTGGGTATTATCGTGTAGTTGCGTCTCTGAGTATGGGCCGAAAGGCAAATACGACTTGATAAGTTGACGTTGTTGACACAAGAAGGATTTTAAGGCAAGGTATAAGTAAGTTGCTAGTGCAAGGCACAGAGATGGTCTAGAGACATAAAATAGGCCGAGAGTCTATGTCCAAAAACTGAACCTAAGACAAAAGTAGAAAGAAAATAAAAAAGGATTATGTTGCACAAAGTAAATGAATGTATTAGTTTTGTATGGGTGGGCGAGGAGCTCGTACCACCAGTACAGTTGAGTACTGACACCCACACAGTTTTCATGTACAGGAATAGGTAGAAGCTCATTGGCGCGGAGCTCGCTTGGATGCGTCGAGGCATGGAGTTTCTTAGCATTTTGAGGCACGCGGCTGCATGGTGTCTGGACTTATACAGGACATAATGTATGGACATCGTCTATCTAAAGCTTCTGCTGGCCTACTCAAATTATATTGAGAGATGAGAGAGAGCGGAGTGACTTGTAATGTGAGAAGAGTGAGCTTGAGTGATTGTAATCTTGGCCTCATGCCCCTATGTAATCTTTGTTTTAATATCAATAAAAGAGTATTTTGTATGACTTGTATTTTGCTTCAACGTTTTTGTTTGGGACTTCTGTGCGACGACCCTGTCGCTTAGCCTATAATCGGCCGTTATAGAACCTGCCTTGTATGAGCGCAATCTAGGCTCACGCGGCATCACACCTTAGCAAGGACGAACGCTCCTACGGGAGCGGGGCATGACAATTAATAAATAGATTCATTGGTTTGATTTCATGTGTTGATTAGAAATCAATTCACAAAACATGTTTATTGGAATCTAACTCAGTATTGACTCGTACCACCAGCTCAGGACCCAGGCAAGTATACCTTGCCAAAATTATACAGTATTTACATGTTTTCTCTTTCCATGTTATTTTTCTTCTCATATTGTACCTGGATTATCGTCTACTGCTTTACATGTTTCCTCGTTACATGTACACATAGAATTGTTCTTATTTTCTATTTATTACTTGTCGTATTAGATCTTCATGCTCTTGTATATTTCTTGAGATTGTCATTGTCCAGTACTATGTCTCTATGTCCTTGATTGACTTGACCGGATCTTGTAGGAGAAGAGATTTTCTTGATTGGGAGTATCTTGCATTGTACTACAATCGAGACATACTATAGATTGGAAGTATCTTGTATTGTACTACAGTCTATAGGAGTTATTCGATTGATTGTTAGCCAAGTCTAGTATTACATTTTCCATATGACATGTCACTTTTTAGATGTTCTTCTTGTATTATTCTTATCTTTCATACATGTTACTGTCATAGTAGTAGGCATATTTTTATGTATCTTTCTACTCCCCTGAGGACCTAGTGATCTCTTCAAGTTTAGCCGAGGTTGATCCAGGCACATACGAGTAGGTGTATGAGCCGCGTCATGGTACCACTGCAGCTAATGATGTCATTGATGCTTAGCATAGTTGGATCTTGTTATTTTATTTTTATGTCTTTATTTTATTTTTGTCTACTGGTAGTGGACTTGTGTCCACCGGACGTGACTTGAATTCTTAATAACCTGAGACGTTATTTATCATTCATTATTCAATTCTTCAGTATTTATTCATTGCTTATTGGAGTTGGTTGTACCTTTACTTCTGTGGATGAGATATAGATTGCCTCGATTGTTCTAGATTTTTGTGACCGTGAGTTTATAGATAGCATTCTACTGTCAACACTGCGGCGTAGGCTGGACTTGGACACAGACTTGTATCCGAAAAGCGGGTGCGGATCGTGACAGGGATGATGCGCAACGATCATGCCTACGAGAGTGGATATCGTCCCGAGATTTGGTGCACCCATCGATGAGGGCATTAACAAAACAGGTGGAGAAGAATATCATGCACAAAAGTTTGCGTCCCATCGAGACGGACTTGTATGACTCTTTATGGATCGGGGTTATGCGAAAAGCTTCCAGAATGTTCTAGAAGATGGTAAAATCATCCAGAAGGTCCCAGAATCTTCCAGAGGACCCAAGAATCTTCCAGAAGATTCAAGACCTTTCTAGATGTCTCATGATCTTTCTGGATGTATAGAAACTATAGTACCCTGATACCTTTGCGGAGCACGGATCAGGCTACTCGAATGAGATTTGAGATCCTTTTTTCGTCATGGATCGGACTTTTTTGAAATGATGTCCAAGATGCAGTGGCGCGCGTAGAGTTCTATATAAGAGTCGCTTGTCCCGAGACCGTAGCCCTGCTGGTTTTCGATGTCGCTTTCGTTATTGGCTTTTGTGCGCATTTTCGTGATTATTTTCGATGAATGTTTTTATGTATTTACTTTTACTATCTGTACATTCATATCGAATTACTGAGAGAAAGTAAAAGAAGTATGCTGACCAGATGTTGGTGCCAATGCAGGTGCTCACGCAGTGAACCGAGCTTGATATTGCGTAGAAGACCTCTTTCTCTCAGCAATTCACCAACAAGTGAGTTGCTTTGATCCTTCGATGATTCTTAATCTTCGTGCATAAAAAAGGCAGACTTGTTATTGCGTTTGGTGCTTAATAAAAGTTGCCTAGTAATAACTAAGAAAGATAATGAAAGATAAATTATCACATGGCTAGGCTTATGTTGCAAATCAAATGTTACCCTGTATGCTGCGATATAAACTGTTGAACAGGTGATGCAAAGACCGAAACACTGGAAGGTAAGTATACCAGACTTCGGTTCGAAAGATTGGTAACACAAATGAATAGTCCCTTGGTTGGATAAATGAGTATACGAGCCTATGGCTCAAGGCAAGATGGTAAGATGGTAAGATGGCAAGATGAATAAAAACTGTGGCTTATGTACTTGAATTATGTTATCGTGCATGTATGTTTCTTATTTAGTTAAGTTGTATTCACATGCATGGTCATGGACAACTTATATATAAGGTATAGTTCCTCGAACGGTACTCCGAGGCCACGGAACCGATTCGGCCTAGGAGGAACAATAGTGTTGAATTAGGAGCACAGTGCTGAAGTAGTAGCACGGTCTTTCGGGAACCTTCCGGTCGAGCTAGCTACCCATCGCTGAAGGAGAGCCATCTGACCACGACGTTCAAGATGACGTGTAGTCAGTGACCTTCATATAGACATGTGGCATAGCTAACAATGTCTTATGCAGGTAAGAGTAAGTGTTACTTATAAATATACATGGATAGCTATCGACCGTGGGTAAGATTCACCAAATTGGAGAACGACATGAATTGCTTATGTTAGAACATATGAATTGCTTATGTCTCTAACATCACTGTATGCTTCTTATGTTTTCTATCAATATGAATTGTTAATGGACCCTAAGGCAAGATAGAAAGATCACAAATCAATAGTGTACATTCACATAATTTACTACTATTAATTTATGGTAAGATTGGTTACGGCCGCTCACCGGTACATATATGGCAACGTACTGACCCTCGTCTCTACAGGTGCCGAAAATCTAGTTGATAATCTTAGACGCTAAAGGCTTGTTGTCCGATTCCTTAGAAGCTTCACACTTCCTTGAAGTTTTCACTTGAAGAAGAAGGCAATTTGCTGAAGGTGGATATTGCCACATTTTTAATAAAAGAATATGATGTATGGAATAAGTTGTATCTCATTTCAATATTTCTGCAAGTTGTATCCAAGTTTGACATTTCATCTTGGCTGTTTGAGAGCCTTATATTTTCTATGCAAAGTTATCAATAAAGAGCTTATTTCATATTCCATCTGTTTTCTTCAATTTCTATGTGAATTTGTTGTGAAACTCTATTCAAAATGTCTCTTTACAAAAATGTACACGAGCAAGCCTTGTACAAGTGAAACTCCAGACTTGTACGACATTAAGCCTTAGCGAGGACGAACGATTCGGCGTGAATCAAAGCAAAGACGAACGATTTATTGAATCGGGACATGACAGAAACTTCCTTAGAAATATCTAGTCCCTTAGAATAATCCCCGGAATATGTTGATTCCAGAAGTTTCTATGTAAGCCTTGGAGGCTCTATAAATAAGTGGGAGGCTCATTTGTTCCTCACCACCCAAAGTTGTAGTCTCTTTCTAGTATAATGAAGTTTTCATACTTCTAATCTCCATCTCTCTCTCTCCACATTGTTCTTAATATTGCCTTAGCGATCTAGCTAAGCGTTGGGAGGAGGCTGGCACGACTCTTCGAGTTAGAAGATAGTCCGTCGCATGGGTCAAAATGTAGCATAAAACACTAAGTCTGTAGCACACTGCCCAGGACAAAGGGTGTAGCAAGCAGGGGTGAGTGTCGGATTTATTCAGTTGAAACCGTACCGAAATAGTCAAAACTGAATAAATCAAACTTCTAAAATTCAAAATCGATACCAAACTGATAATTCGATTTTTTTCAGTTTGACTATTTTTATCGTCTAATGTGTCCGACCCAAAGTTAAAATTGTAATCAAATTATATTACAAAATATAATTTTTATACATATATTTGTTGTATTTTAAAGATATACCCAAAGTTTGACTAGTTGTTAAATTATAAAAGTTTAAACATATAAATATAATTGTTGTTTTCAAAATATACACAAAATATATACATTTTTAATTATAAACTATGCATGAAATTGAGATTATTTATATAATTGTGTATGTCTTAACCGGTTTTTGATTTGGACTAGGGCATGTCCTGGCCCAGGACAGCCAAGATGACCGTTCAGGGCACATAGATTCGGAGAGCCAAAAAAAATATTTTATTATAATATATTAATATATATTTTTCTCTAAAATATATCTAGTATGTTTCATGGGCCCTATTTAGCACAACATGATTATGGTGTAGTAGTTACTATATATTTATCTCATATTTGTGGTCCATAGTTCAATTATTGGTTATGACATTTTTATTTCATTTACCTTTTTTTAATTTATTTTTTAAAAAAAATTACATTATGTAAGGGTGTCCAATTTTAAAAGTTCATCTCCGGCCCCCATGAACTTAGGCGTAGCCCGGTTTGGACGCAAACCAAAATCCAAAACTGAAAAAAAAAATCGAATATTTTTTTTAGTGTGTTTAAAAATCGATTAAGTTCTCAGTCCAAAATCCAATATTACTCACCTATACTATGATGGTGATTGTGACAAACTTGGGTTGTTGTAAACACATTGGGCCATGACAGGGCCCCTTTGCTTGTCATAGAGTGTGGCAGCTGTGGAGAGTGCAGACCGATGGCTGAAGGACTAAAAAACAGGGAAACTTCTGTTTTATCAGAGCAACAAGCCCAGCAATGTGTGGGGCAGCCCTACTTATACCAAATATGATGCGAAATCCTCACCTAATTTATTTCTGTTTTGAAATGCTGGACTCAGAACAATGTATGTGCTGTGTTGCATGTTTTTTGGGGTCCACTGTTCCCATAATTCTCACCATTTATAAATAGAATACAAAATACGTCTCTTTGGTTCGATCTACCGATCTTTTGCCATCCAGTAAGGATCTTATTCCTCTTATCACTAACCACATGTTTGACTCGAGTTCCGCAAATCCTCACTTAAAATTAGTGGCAAGAATAGCCAAGCATTAAAGGAAAATGCTAAGTCTACTACCAATTTCTTACAACCTCTCTCTCATCCCTTACACATGGGTCACATTGGGTCCCACCTCCACTCTCACCTCCCCTGCTACATGGGCTCATTGTTCTAAAAGGCGGTCTAGGCGGCACCTAGGCGCTAGGCCCCTAGTGCCCGTCCGATGCCTGCCTAGGCGTCCGCTTAGACCCTCCGACGCCCTACTATATATGCCTGTTTTGGGATTTTATGGACTTTTTTTGCAATTTTCAGTAGTTTTTTTTTGGATACTTTTATTTATTTTTGATCCGCCTAGATCTAGGCGGACGTCTAGGCGGGCTAGGCGCTAGGCGGCGGAAGTCCATCCGACTAGCGCCTAGCGATTTTCACAACCTTGTATGGGCTCCATCCGACCCCGCCACTTTTTTCCATCATCCAATAGAAGTTCGACACGTGACGATTGTAAGAAAGTTGTATATATTTGGTTGTAGGCATAGCAAAGCTCAGTATTAAATGAAGATAGAGTGAGTTTGTATATAGAATAAAATAATGCACATATGTCCCAATTGTTTCTTATATGATGCATGAAAATTATGTCAGTCAAATAAAGGAACATAATCAACCATGTGACTTAAGAAAAAGGTCTAGGCAAGGGTATAATTTATAAACGGAACATAAAAGAAGATCTATGAAGCGAAGAAACAGTTTATTTTGTCATTAGAGAAGTTTATTAAAAAAAATCAAAAAAAATGTGTGATTTGAGGAAAAGGAAATAAAAAGGAACAAGAACATTATAAAAAAAAACTAAAAATTGGCCCATGCAAGTCTCAAACCTGCGACCCTGCGTTATTAGCAAGACACTCTAACAAACTAAGCTAATAGGCCAATTGTTAAAACGTTTCTTGCTAATATATTTGACAAGATAAAATTTAAATCTAACAGCCTCCAAATTCAGGAACCTTCCTTCCTTCTGAATCATTCATGGTACAACCAATCACTTGGCAGTATAAAAGTCACTAGGTGAACCTATCTCAAATGTCCCATCATTGAAATAGTATTTATAGAAGAGAATAAAACAAAATATAACGAAATAGGGTAGATGAATTTTGAGTTGTATAACACTTGTTTTATCATAATTCAAGGTGTGTCTTATTTGGAAGAGAAATTTTGAATTGTATCTCACTTGTTTTATCATAATACATAAATATTTTCACTTTTAACAAAAATCGTCAAAGACTAACAACCAACTCCTTTGAACCCCTCTGAACATTTTTGAAACCAAAATATCCTCAATAGATATATCTATGCACATCCGAGTGTGCAGCTACCCCGATGAGTTCACAAGACAAATGTAAATAATTCTACAATAGTAGTGTCATCCATTATGTTAGATACTATATGTGTGAGTAACAAGCTGCCACATTCAAAAGCCCAAAAATTAAATGTAAAATACTAAGAAATGGGTAGTAGTTACCTCACCTGTTGAGGCGTGATAAAAAACTGCAAAGCCATTTATTAAGAAATGATAACTATAGAGCTTCAAATAGTATCCCCCCCCCACACACACACACACATCTCCCCCCCCCCCCCCCACACACACACACACACACACACACACCCAACCACCCAGTGCCCTTTTTTAAAAGTGACTTTTGAACTTGACCCAGATATGAACTCTAACTTGCACCTGCTCTCGAATTGTTCCTGCGTTGCCAAACCACCCATGATTAGCAAAACTACATCAAATAACAGGCTTTTGTATAGTTTTAAACCTAAGGAGCACACATTCACTAAAAATCCAAGTGTATGTGTCACATTCTGTCGAACAAGTATCAAACACGAGTGGACACTACAAAATATATTAGGATACATTGAAATAGGTGCAAAATCCATGTCATTGTATCCAAAACATGCGGTGTTGTTAATCTTTGTCCACGCAAGAGTCTGAATCCAACGTTTACATTATTGAAATGTATTCAGCAATGAAATATAGACAATGTAAACACCAATTAATGCTACAACCGTTAGTGGGGAATTGCAAAATTAGAAAATACATAATATTTGCCAATGAAGGGAGGTCAAGCATGTAGTGCCCCGCTCCCAGCAGGGACAATTGTGTAGACTAGTAGCTTGAATAGCCAGTTCGAATCAAATTATGCGGAAAAATCATGTCATTATCGATTGATCGGGGTAAAATGAACTGAGACCATTTACCATCTACAGATTGACTTATTTCGAATTGAGTTATAAATACAGTGAATTGTGTATTGGAGAATGATATATATATATATATATATATATATATATATATATATATCATTCTCCAATACACAATTCACTGTATATATATATATATATATATATATATATATATATATATATATATATATATATGAGTCTCTTTCTCAAAACTTTTTTTTGCATGAATTCAAACATTTTCATTGTTCGTTTTCCTTAAATGTTTTTTGTTGTTGGTTTTGTGGATGCATTTTCATTGATATTTTCGATGGATGATTTTCATTGTTTGTCTTCATCTATTTTCGCATTAATATCGAATTATGAGAGAAAGAGAGAAAAATAACACTGAACCTCGGCTAATGCAAATGTAAGTGAATGCGTAGGCAAGGCTTGATTGAAGCGTAGAAAATTATCTTTCTTTCGGTATTTCTCCAATGATGAGTGACTTTGGTCATTCTCTCCTTTATCTCCATGCCTTAACAAAAGAATCTTGATCATCTATTTGTTGTGTCCTTCGATCAATGGTATCTTAACAAGAGAACTCAAATAAAAGAGAGTAAAACATATTATTGTTGGCTTGTTATAGAGAAATATTGTTACTTTCCGTTTTCGATATACGTATTTTCTTGCACTATTTTTGTACATAGTATATGGTATCTGTAACATGAGCACATGTATCCTGTATTTACACCTGATCATAACATGGAACAGTGCCTTGCCGCGGAGTAGTGTGCCACCCATTGTCCTTGTCTGGTTGTAGGTGTGGTTCACTGCTTGATGATGAAATAACTTGACCGTGTTGTGATCCAAATTTATTTAATTATTTTATAATATAGCATGACATGTAGAATAGATTAGTATGGTTAGGATTAGGGTTTAGTGAAAATCCCCTTTCCATAGAAATATTCTCTTCCACACTCTTTCTCCTCGTTCACTCTCATTTTATTTCCTCCCACTGACCCACCTAGGCAAGTACATCTCGCACTAATGGAGAGACCAGTAGGCCATGCGCGCAGTAGGCCATGCAGTAGAAATACCAAGTGGTTATAAAAACTTGTCTCATGAACCCTGACAACATATGCATAAAGTGCATGCTTGTTCGTTATGCGCCTATGGTTGATATGCGCTTATGGTAATCATGCGCCTATGGTTGTTATGCGCCTGTGGCCATCATACGCCTATGGTTGCTATGCACCTATGGCCATCATGCGCTTATGGTTGTGTGAGCACCCTGAATTTCAGGTTGATTTTTTTAAATTTTTCTGATTGATTTAGTTTTAATAACTAATTTATTCTGTTATTTATCTTTAAGTGCACTTTCCCGTGCCATTGATATTTGGAGTGTTAGGGATGTTCAACTCTGGAAATCTTCTTCATGTGTTTTGTAGTGGACATGATTGTCTTCATGATGGTATATAGTGTCCCATCCAAACTTGTTCCCTTGTACTCTTTTTGCTTCGCACAACTTCGGGTCGATTTAGACTATTTGATTATTAATTATTTTTCCCACTCTTTTCCTTGATCATTTTTAGCACGTTACCGTGACTTTTAATTTGGGAGCACAAGACCAGTCATTTTCTTGAAACCAACTCATCATGCATGATCTACTCGAGACACTCTTCACCCTTGACCTTCGTGTCCCACTCAGACACGCCATTTTGTGCTCCAATTGCTTCGCATAACTTTTTTGACACGTGATCCGATTTTATTTTACCCCACGGTGTCGCATTCATTTTCTAACTTGATTTGTGGGTACCCTGTCGACCAAAACCTATCAGCCCCAAATATGGACATGGCCCACATTGAGCCTACTAACCCGTATGACACTTGTGTCCTATTTATTGGAATCCCCATGTGCTACTTATTTGCCCATGATTATCAACACATATTTTTATTCTATTATTTTGCCATGTCCGATTTTGATCCAACCCGGCTTGACCGAACCCAGTCCAAGCTCCATGTTACTCTCCATCATGACGCCCTCATTTTTGCTTGGCCAAAAATAATATTCAATACCTATTTTTTTCCACTTCAATATTGAGTATAATTCTATTGAATTTTAAATCCTTAGTATGACCCAATTTTAGCTAATTAAATCCTAGCCATAGAATCCTCCCATTTAATCTTATCCATTAATTCCTACATGTAAACTTTTTTCCCTAACCTTTCACTCACTGGCCGGCCCTAAATTTGAGGGTAGGCTATTTTCTCACTCCCTCTCTCTCATTAATTATTTACTACTCTCTTTCTCTCTTTCTCTTCCAAATTTATTCCAATACCAACACCTACAGCAACCTACAACAAAGCACCACCACCACCATTGCACAACACCAACACCATCACCCGACCTCCTTCCCGGCCGAGCGTCGTCGGCCATCACCCCGGCGAGCTCAGCCCCGACCAGCCTCTCCTCCTTCCTTCCTTCCTCCTCCCATGAATTAACACCACCACCACCATCAATAATCCAACTCTACCAAGCAAACACCACCACCACCATCATCACCATTTCCGCCGCCGCCACCACTCCCTGGCCGTGCCGCTCACCCACGCCATGCCCCCATACAGCAACAGCAGCAGCGCTGCACCGCAACTGCGCTGCGGCAGCAGTAGCGCGAACTGCAGCAGCAGTCGCGGCCCTTGGCCGGCATGCAGGCGCCGCCGTCGCCGCCGTAGCCGCCGTGGCCGGCGAGGCCGACCTCCCCCATGGCCGGGCACACCCTCAGGCAGGCCCCGGGGTCTCCACTCTCCTCTCCGGTGCGATGTATAGACGATTCGTGCGCTTCGCACGAAGTTTCGTCGTGACGCGCAAGGAATCAAGTCCATTTTGGCGCTCCATCGCAGCGACTTTGCGCACATTTTTCTGGAAATCCGACCGTTGGATCGGCAATTTCTTCGCTCCGTCACAATCTCGGTAGATCCACCTTCACTCCTGTCAATTTTTATCCGTTGATTTTATAGTTTGATGCCTCAAAACCGGCCACCAAGTTGACCGTTTAAATTATTTTAATTTTGGACAGTCTCGCGGGGTCAACTTCGTCAGCTTGTACCTCCTCCACCGCAGCTCCGTTTGGAGTGCTACCAGTTCCTGTGCGAAACTGGTATAACCCTCTTGCTATTCATTTCATTGTGAGCTTGTTTGATTGGTTGAATTCGACGCCAAAGTTGGCCGTCCGAATTCGTAATTTCCAACTTGTAAATTTCTATTTTTGAACACGGGACTTAAGATTTCATTTTTGACACCACCAGTAGACTCGTGGCGTCGTTCTAGCATGTTTTCATATAAAATTTGTTAGATTTGGAGGACGTGAGCCCTGGCACGTTTTTCGGTGCAAAGTGGGCTCCACAGTCCGAGTCAACGGGACTTTTTGACGCCGGCTCATCAGAATCCAATTCCGGATATACCGTTGAGTTCGTATCGTCATTCTGGACTCGTTGACATATAGTTTGCTGAGTTTTGAGAACTTTGAATCCGGCACGCATTTCCGTGCAAATTGGAATTCCAAGTTTTAGTCAACGGGCCAATTGAGATCGGGTCAACGGAATCCAATTCTGGAGATACCGTTGGGTTCGTATCGTCATTCTAATTTCGTGGACATATAATTTGTTACATTTTATAGACCTATTTTCTTGCACGTTTTTCGGTGCAAAACGGCTCCGATACGGACACCGTTTTGACCCGAAATTACCTTTTTGCCCTTGTGTCCAAATTGGACCGATGGGTAGGCTATCCTAGCTAATTTGACCATTTTGGACACGTTGGCGATATTTATTTCATCATCCGACAATATTTGTTGATACTTTTTCTGAGTCTAACCTTTTTATAATTAATTAATAATTAATTCTTATAATGTTCGTATTTCGGGATTAGTACAACGAAACTGAGATCAGTCAATTCCAGTGATCTCACATCGCTGAAATTGATAAGACGGACACGTGGATCACTATAATAAGATTATTAACCTTACCTTTAATCACCTTATCTCGATTTGTGTGTCATAAGTTTCGACGTACGAATAACGAAGTACACGTTATATCTTTAATAATTAGACTAGAATTGACCCAGTTCGATCAGAGTTGACCAGTTGACCAAAAGTTAACTGTAAGTCAACACTTGACCTAGTTTGACTAGATTATTGACCGGAGTTGACCTAGAGTTGTTTTGACTTAGAAGAACCTAGGATAAAATAGATTGCTTGTAGAGATTTATTTATTACAACTTGAACACCTTGTAACCTATGTTGCTTTAAATAGGACTCTGTGGCTTCAGTTGGACCCCCTATACTTATCAGCTATTCAGGTTATCAGGCGAGTAAATTCTCTGATCATTTCATATCATGTTTAGGATTATATTTCCTGCTTTAGAGTATCTTACTTGATGCTGACACGTTGGTAACACG
This sequence comes from Iris pallida, assembly GCA_029216955.1. Taxonomy (NCBI): domain Eukaryota; kingdom Viridiplantae; phylum Streptophyta; class Magnoliopsida; order Asparagales; family Iridaceae; genus Iris; species Iris pallida. The sequence continues at coordinate 6,680,170 of JANAVB010010794.1, read as the reverse complement.
GATTGGTACTGTATGGATCCCTTCATGAGATGTTATCCCTCTCGGGAGCATCAGATACTTTTGTCATGTGTGTTTCACTTACATCACGTATCATATGCTTCTATCATCATAAATCTTCGGGAATCAGCTAGTGACTCATGTACCCTCATGATCACCGAGCCTTCACGAATCAATTCATGAAGCACCCTATACGGGTAGTAGTTTAGTCATGAATCTTAACGTAACTTGACTGGATCCTTGTGTATTGATTGGGGTACGGAGGAGTATGAATGGTCATGTGAATAAATATCCAAAGTAGTGTAGTCATGAATCACTCTTAGTGTAGTCATGAATCAGTCCTAAGCCATTCACATGTTCGTCTGTACTCTAAATCACTAGCACTGTCTCCCTTTATATATATCATAGATATTTACTTACAGTCTCTCTTTTACATTATGCTATTTCTTCAGATCTTGTATTTTATTCTCCAGCATGATTACATTTTCTTTCCTGCTATGACTTGTTGAGATGTATTTTGCTCGCTCCTGTCCTGACTGGACCTGTTGATAAATTTTACAGATAGCCTGGAGGTTGTCTGCTAGCCTAGAGGAGACACATTAGAGATTGTTTAGTTAGCTATTTTCAGTTGTCTGGAGTTGTATTTATTTTATGGATTACTGTATTTGAGCTTTGAGATGTATTTCTGGGTTGTGTATCTTAGACACTTAGGCTTCTATCTGCTGTATCTCTTTTGGATTTCATGTTTTACCTATCTTTTATCTTGCTTTACCTTAGTTGTGATTGAGACTGTATCTGCTATGTCACCCCCATTCGGGGAGTATAAACTGCTTAGCATATTATTGTTAGATGTTGTGACCTAGGACAACGTTCTACCGCCGACACTGCGGCGTAGGCTGAGCGTTGTTACGTTCTCGTACCCTTACTCTAGGGTGCGGGTCGTGACACGTTTTTAGTGGTGGCCCATGCAGGTCGAGTTTGTGTAGTGGTATTCGAACTAGAGTACCACTACAGCCAGCAGTAGGAATAGGATATATTTTGAAGATACTCAATCACAGCTAGGATCCCTTGCGAGATTCCTGGGACGACCCTTGAGAATCTTATTTAACTTCGATTTGAAAACTCTCTTTTCCTTGATTTGATTTATCTTTATTTTTCTGTTGTTGAATTTGTTTTTGATGGATTATTGTTGAATTTGAGTTTGTATTCATTGATTTTGATTGAAGATTGTTGAATTTTGAATCTTGATGTTAGCTGTAGCATCCGAGTTTGTATTTATAGGATTTTTGTTCATTTTTGAATCTTGATGTTCATTGATAAATTTAATTTTTGGGTATTCATTGTTGATTTAACTTAATTTTTGTCAAGATGAAATTATATGAGCTAGGTCATCTAAGTTTGGAATCTAGTCTTCTATAGTCACATTAGCCAGTATGGTGAGGACATATAGTCTGGCTTTGGATATATTTCTTGGGTGTGGGAATTTAAGGTTTTCGCAGCCAATATAGCGACATCGCAAAAATATTAAATACCACGATTCTAGAGGTATGTGCCTAAGTCGAGGACTTTATGATTATCGTAGTCTTGCTTACTAGTATGACGAGGATTTAGAGTACCATAATTTTGGATAGACGCATATGATTATCAGATAGTACCTTAAATGTTTTTGAACATATTTTTACTACTTTTGTTCAGTCTTTCAAAAAAAAGAGAATTTTTGTTTTGTTTTGTTTCTCATTATTTAACTTAGTAGTAGCTTTAGCTGTTTTTATAAACCCTTGTGTAACTTCTTACAAATTTCTTCTTAATACAATGAATCGATGATTTTGCTAGACCTTGTTTTGGATTTGATATTATAGCTCTGATTTCAAAATGGGTTCCTCTTTTAAACAGATAAGCAGAACAGATTCTTTATCATTCTCTTCCTGCTAATATTTTATTTCCATCATTCTTGTCTTATATAACTGTCATGATTACATCAATTCCCTGTCTCGTATATAATTCTGTCAGCTATACCTTGAAAACTCTTGAATCTTCATATCATTTTACCTGAGAAATGTTGAGGAAGTGACGTAAATCATCTAGTACGGAAATGACGTAAATGGTTATCATAGAATGATTTGTAGGAATCAGAACATTGGATGTCAATTATGAAAAAAAAATAGAGGGAGATGTGGTAAAGGTTTAGAATGGAATCGAGTGATAAATGTTATCAATTTAGAAACAATCGCAGAAAATTTTGGTTATGAGTAATTCAGGGATATATTTCAAAAAAAAACTAATGAGGATATCAGCGGTCAACCTAGTTTTGAGAACTTAGAAAATCTTGGTTATTGATTCTTGGAAACTATTACAAGGCTATGTAGAAATTTAGAGATGGAAAGGAGAATTTAATTGTATTCTATGATTATGCGAAGTTGAACTAGATATTGTAAGAGGGTGACTAGAGACAGAGAGAACACAAGAATTTTAAGTTATAGGAATTATTTTTAGATGATTGGAGGAAATTGTAGAATTCAAAAGGATAATATTTGAAGACGTTGAAGAAAATATGAAGGTTGATTTATAAACAAGAATAAATTTTGTGTGACATAATGGTATTGGAGTTTAGTAAATAAGAGACTTGACTTAAACAAGTACAAGGATTTCATAAACTGGGTTTAGAGGTTTCGGATTTAATTTAGAACAAGGTGAAGGAATTTGAAAATTTTGATTAAATGAATAAGTGTTGATACATAATTAAGAGGGGTATGCTTCGAGGAAAATGTTTTAGAAGTTTAGAATTTTGTCTATGGTGATCATGGTAATAGTTTAGATGACTAAAGGTTATAGAATTTTTGAGGGTAGTCATATGAAGGTTGATTTTATATTGGGTTGTGAGAAAATATGATTAGCAAATGGTAAACTGATAGTATCAGAGAGAGATGATTAATTGACTTTCGTATGAAATCTTTCTTGTTTTTCCTCTAAAAAGGGTTTTTCAATATCATTGAATCCTAGTTTCCTTAATCACGACCAAATCGACTTCGATTATCTTTTCTTATCATATTAATATCTTGGGTTGTACTCAGTTGAATTAAATTTGATTATGACCCGAATCTCCATCCTTGTATGCTCGTTCTCAGACTTTGTTGAACTGTCCTCCATATTGCCCAAATCTTGATTTTTCCAATTTGATCAACGTAGATCGTATCGAGACTAAATATTCTTAATATATATTGTGTTTGGATTTCCATGCAATTGACTTTCATTCTTTAACTTCTGATTTTGATTTTTGAATAGTACCCCTTTATAGATAATTGGTAGTTATCTTTATTTTATTTTTGATGAGCACCAATTTTATGTAGGATGGTAGACTACCTTACAGTTTTGATGATTTGTTATTTTTGTATCTTTTCTAGTTAAGCACCCTAGATTGCTTGTGTGTTTTGATACCCTATGATCGTTTCGGTTAGCATGACTAGTATACCTAGATGAGACTTTAACTGCCACTATATGCCATGATCCTGTACGTCGTCCTTTTTGATGGTATGATTTGTTTAAGTTCTGGGGCTTGATTGTGGGGGTTTGACCTAGACGGATTACGAACATTTTAATTTCGAGGACGAAATTTTTATAAGGTGGGTAGGATATGAGCACCCTGAATTTCGGGTTGATTTTTTTTAAATTTTTCTGATTGATTTAGTTTTAATAACTAATTTATTCTGTTATTTATCTTTAAGTGTACTTTCCAATGCCATTGATATTTGGAGTGTCAGGGATGTTCAACTCTGGAAATCTTCTTCATAAGTTTTGTAGTGGACATGATTGCCTTCATGACGGTATATAGTGTCCCATCCAAACTTGTTCCCTTGTACTCTTTTTGCTTCGCACAACTTCGGGTCGATTTAGACCATTTGATTATTAATTATTTTTCCCACTCTTTTCTTTGATCATTTTTAGCACGTTACCGTGACTTTTAATTTGGGAGCACAAGACCAGTCATTTTCTTGAAACCAACTCATCATGCATGATCTACTCGAGACACTCTTCACCCTTGGCCTTCGTGTCCCACTCAGACACGCCATTTTGTGCTCCAATTGCTTCGCAAAACTTTCCTGACACGTGACCCAATTTTATTTCACCCCACGGTGTCGCATTCATTTTCCAACTTGATTGGTGGGTACCGTGTCGACCAAAACCTGTCAGCCCCAAATATGGACATGGCCCACATTGAACCTACTACCCGCATGACACTTGTGTCCCATTTATTGGAATCCACATGTGCTACTTATTTGCCCATGATTATCAACACATATTTTTATTCCATTATTTCGCCATGTTCGGTTTTGATCCAACCCGGCTTGACCGAACCCAGTCCAAGCTCTATGTTACTCTCCATCATGACGCCCTCATTTTTGCTTGGCCAAAAATAATATTCAATACCTATTTTTTTCCACTTCAATATTGAGTATAATTCCATTGAATTTTAAATCCTTAGTATGACCCAATTTTAGCTAATTAAATCCTAGCCATAGAATCCTCCCATTTAATCCTATCCATTAATTCCTACATGTAAACTTTTTTCCCCCACCCTTTCACTCACTGGCCAGCCCTAAATTTGAGGGTAGGCTATTTTCTCACTCCCTCTCTCTCATTAATTATTTATTACTCTATTTTTCTCTCTCTTCCAAATTTATTCCAACACCAACACCTACAGCAACCTACAACAAAGCACCACCACCACCATTGCACAGCACCAACACCATCACCCGACCTCCTCACCGGCCGAGCGTCGCTAGCCATCACCCCGACGAGCTCAGCCCCGACCAGCCTCTCCTCCTTCCTTCCTTCCTCCTCCCATGAATTAACACCACCACCACCATCAATAATCCAACTCCACCAAGCAAACACCATCATCACCATTTCCGCCTCCGCCACCACTCCCTGGCCGCGTCGCTTGCCACTCGCAGCCGCCACGCCCCCGCGCAGCCAGCAGCAGCAGCGCTGCGCCACAACAGCGCTGCGGCAGCAGCAGCGCGAACTGCAGCAGCAGCCGCGGCCCTTGGCCGACGTGCAGGCGCCGCCACCGGCACCGGGACCGTCGTGGCCGGCGAAGCCGACCTCCTCCATGGCCGGATGCACCCTCAGGCAGGCCCCGTGGCCGCCACTCTCCTCTCCGGCGCGATGTATAGACGATTCGTGCGTTTCGCACGGAGTTCCGTCGTGACGCGCGCGGAATCAAGTCCATTTTGGCGCTCCATCGCAGCGACTTCGCGCACGTTTTCCCAGAAATTCGACCGTTGGATCGGCGATTTCTTTGCTCCGTTACAATCTCCGTATATCCTTCTTCACTCCTGTCAATTTTTATCCGTTGATTTTATCGTTTGATGCCTCAAAACTGGCCACCAAGTTGACCGTTTAAATTATATTAATTTTGGACAGTTTTGCGGGGTCAACTTCGCCAGCTTGTACCTCCTCCATCGCAGCTCCATTTGGTATGCTACTAGTTCCTGTGCGAAGCTGGTATGACCCTCTTGCTACCCCTCCAGTTTCGTTTCATTGTGAGCTTGTTTGATTGGTTGAATTCGACGCCAAAGTTGGCCGTCTGAATTCGTAATTTCCAACTTGTAAATTTCTATTTTTGAACACGGGACTCCAGATTTCATTTCTGACACCACCAGTAGACTCGTGGCGTCGTTCTGGCATATTTTCATATAAAATTTGTTAGATTTGGAGGACGTGAGCCCTGACACATTTTTCGATGCAAGGTGGGCCCCACAGTTCGAGTCAACGGGACTTTTTGACGTCGGCTCATCGGAATCCAATTCCGGATATACCATTGAGTTCGTATCGTCATTCTGGACTCGTTGACATGTAGTTTGCTGAGTTTTGAGAACTTTGGCTCTGGCATGCATTTTCGTGCAAACCGGAATTCCAAGTTCTGGTCAACGGGCCAATTGAGATCGGGTTAACGGAATCCAATTCTGGAGATACCGTTGGGTTCGTATCGTCATTCTGGTTTCATGGACATATAATTTGTTACATTTTATAGACCTATTTTCTTGCACATTTTTCGGTGCAAAACAGCTCCGACACGGATACCGTTTTGACACGAAATTACCTTTTTGCCCTTGTGACCAAATTGGACCGATGGGTAGTCTATCCTAGCTAATTTGACCATTCTGAACACGTTGGCGATATTTATTTCATCGTCCGACAATGTTTGTTGATAATTTCTCTGAGTCTAACCTTTTTATAATTAATTAATTAATAATTAATTCTTATAATGTTCGTATTTCGGGATTAGTACAACGAAACTGAGATCAGTCAATTCCAGTGATCTCACATCGCTGAAATTGACAAGACGGACACGTGGATCACTATAATAAGATTATTAACCTTACCGTTAATCATCTTATCTCGATTTGCGTGTCATAAGTTTCGACGTACGAATAACGAAGTACACATTATATCTTTAATAATTTGACTAGAATTGACCCAGTTCGACCAGAGTTGACCAATTGACCAAAAGTCAACTGTAAGTCAACACTTGACCTAGTTTGACTAGATTATTGACCGGAGTTGACCTAGAGTTGTTTTGACTTAGAAGAACCTAGGATAAAATAGATTGCTTGTAGAGATTTATTTATTACAACTTGAACACCTTGTAACCTGTGTTGCTTTAAATAGGACTCTGTGGCTTCAGTTGGACCCCCTATACTTATCAGCTGTTCAGGTTATCAGGCGAGTACATTCTCTGATTATTTCATATCATGTTTAGGATTATATTTCCTGCTTTAGACTATCTTACTTGATGCTGACACGTTGGTAACACGGATTGGTACTATATGGATCCCTTCATGAGATGTTATCCCTCTCAGGAGCATCAGATACTTTTGTCATGTGTGTTTCACTTACATCACGTATCATATGCTTCTATCATCATGAATCTTCGGGAATCAGCTAGTGACTCATGTACCCTCATGATCACCGAGCCTTCACGAATCAATTCATGAATCACCCTATACGGGTAGTAGTTTAGTCATGAATCTTAACGTAACTTGACTGGATCCTTGTGTATTGATTGGGGTACGGGAGAGTATGAATGGTCATGTGAATAAATATCCAAAGTAGTGTAGTCATGAATCACTCTTAGTGTAGTCATGAATCAGTCCTAAGCCATTCACATGTTCGTCTGTACTCTAAATCACTAACACTGTCTCCCTTTATATATATCATAGATATTTACTTACAGTCTCTCTTTTATATTATGCTATTTCTTCAGATCCTGTATTTTATTCTCCAGCATGATTATATTTCCTTTTCTGCTATGACTTGTTGAGATGTATTGTGCTCGCTCCTGTCCTGACTGGACCTGTTGATAAATTTTACAGATAGCCTGGAGGTTGCCTGATAGCCTAGAGGAGACACATTAGAGGTTGTTTAGTTATCTATTTTCAGTTGTTTGGAGTTGTATTTATTTTATGGATTACTGTATTTGAGCTTTGAGATGTATTTCTGGGTTGTGTATCTTAGACACTTAGGCTTCTATCTGCTGTATCTCTTTTGGAATTTCAAGTTTTACCTATCTTTTATCTTGCTCTACCTTAGTTGTGATTGAGACTGTATCTGCTATGTCACCCCCATTCGGGGAGTATAAACAGCTTAGCATATTATTGTTAGATGTTGTGACCTAGGACAGCGTTCTACCGCCGACACTGCGGCGTAGGCTGGGCGTTGTTACGTTCTCGTACCCTTACTCTAGGGTGCGGGTCGTGACAGGTTGATATGCGCCTAAGGTCGTCATGTGCCCACGGATGTCATGCACCTAAGGTCGTCATGTACTTTAGGTTGCTATGCACATGTAGATGCTATGCGCCTGCTAATGGCTATGCGTCTAACCATGTCATACGCCTGGTATACACATGCGCCTATTTTCTGTCCGAACCTGACCACCCTATGTGCTTGTCTGCCCTATGCGCCTATTTTGTTTGATTTATATTTTAAATGATTTGATTACTTGTCCCGACCCTAGCCTATTGTGAGTAGCTTAGCCTGTGTGTCCAATGCGCCTATGTATTCTTATGCGCCTACTTGACCTAAGTGCCAAGAGATTGCTATGCGACTACTTGGCTTGAACATGACCATGTTCATGCATGATTACCTGTATAAGTGCTGGCATATTCTATGTATGTACTGAGGTACAATTCTATATGTGCACTGTGTTGCTATTTACGTGCTATGCGATCCTACGTGTTAAACGTTAGTACATTCACGTTCCCAGCACAGTCTTGGTAATTAGTTAGTAATAGTAGCGTGGTATGATGATTGCTTGATTGACGCATTACACTAAGGATTGATCCAAATTTTGGACTCTACAAGTCGATGTGGATTCATACTTAGGATACCCGTACCAATGTACGATATATAAGGGGATGATCATGTGACCACGACATGTGATTCCAAGGCCAACATAGGGTTAAACTAAGCAACTTAAATTAATTAAGGCATGGGGAGGAAACAGAATCCCGAGTTCGTGTTATACTAGCCATCTCCCAGACATCAATAATAATGTGCAGGCTGGTTGCCACGATATGGTTTAACATCCTCAATTTGTGGATGGCGATATCCGACTACTATTTGCTAGTGTTATATGTTATACACGATGGCCTTGCGAGGGACCGATGTGTATTCTATGTGCTAAGCGTTATTATTGGACTGGCTTGTCACGCCCCAGTACCGAAATACGGGGACGAACGTCGGCCAGCTACACCGTATAAGGTACGAATATGCTATACGGCGATGACGGCTGTCAAGTCTTGCTGGGTATCCTAGCATGCAATCAATCTATGGCCTAAATCCGATCTCATGTCCACAGGCAAATCACAATGAAACAACATCAAGAGAGATAATCATATGGAAAGCAGGGAATACTCATATGAAAATCAGGAATCTACAGTACAGAATAATAATGTAGACTAGTATACCTTCCCACAATTCCTAGCATGGTCGAAAACTGAAGCACATCCTCCAAGTCGAGTCTGGAAGATCCACAGGGTCGATCTCAGGCAATCTGGGAACAATCCAGGGTTGCTCAGGCCAACCGCAGCAAGTACCAGAAAGGAAGGATCAAGGACGGGCGAAGAAAACCAGCAGGATAAAATGTGACAGAAATAGCATCTAAAAGCAGTAAATAAGGTAAGGGATCATGCGGTACCAACGCACGATTACAGAATATAAGGCAGCAATCCAACTACTAATACGTAAGTAACCAACAATCATCACAGTCATCCTAACATCCACTAATGCTTGCATTGCCAACTGGGACTCATAGTCTGTCATCGGAACAGTAATCCATCCCTACATCAAACAAGAACAAGGGAATGGATTACTGCGTCGGGACAGCGTTACGTGCCAGCCAGCTTAGCAAGCAACAAGCGAAACAATTATATAAATAAGCGGCCACTTAAATGCCTACGGCTGTCTATGTGGAGGTTGGGTTACCCCAACAATGCAATATAGGAATCCTCAGATCGTGCCGTCCCAGCAGGGCTAGCGGGGCCAAGTATAGCATGTAAGAAGAGCACCGATCCCTCGTAAGGACACCGGGCTTTGCATGTCACCACCGGTCCCTCGTAAGGCTACCGTGCTGAGCATGCCATGTATATATAATGTATAGTACATAAGTAACCGGATATTGCCATCCACTAGTGCGAATGGTAACAATATCCGTGGCGGCCAGCCTGCAGGTCATGACTAATGTCTGGGATGAGGCTGGTAATGCACGATCTCGGGATTCCGTTCTCCCTCCCATTGTTTCTACCAGTTTAAGTTTCCTAGATTAACCATACATTTATCCGGAATCACATGCCGTGGTCACATGATCATCCTCCTAGATGTCGTACCTCAGTACGAGAACGCTAAGTAAGAATCAACCTCGGCACCTATAGTCCCAGTTGTGATCCATCCTTAGTGTTATGCAACAAGCAATCCTAACCACGCTAAGACTATAGGCCAACTACTAGATACCCGTGCAGGTAATCGTATAATATAGCCAGAATATCAAGATGGCATCGCAATGCCATATAATCATGGAAGTAGCACCTCAAAGTGCCAATAGACAAGGGCACCGCAGTGCAAGGTCAGGGCCAGTACCTCAAAGGGTAAGTTGGACTTATAGCACGGATACAAGTAGTCGAGTCTGGGACAAGGACAAATCTGTCAGTCACAAGAAGTCATCTGCCCACATCGTGACATGGATATCAGGTCAAGTACAAGATCAAAACCTCTACCACAATATCATCTCAAACTTATATGGGAGCCTATAGCTCCAATCATCAAGTCGGTCTATCCACCAGATCAATCTATCAAGTGTCTTCCCTCCATGATAGAGTTAATATCACGTCAATAAAGACAACCACCAAATACCAAGCTCATCCCCCTAACAATGCTGGGCCCTATGGCTCACAAGAATCCTCTGAATCGATGATCACAAGCTATCAGCAAATAAGTCTCACCACCACCAAGATATAGCAAACAAACCAGGTTTTGGGCACTTGGGAAGTCGAATAAAAATCATATATTAATATCCTCGATATTCTATTCGTTCCGCGAGACCCTCGCACCAATATCGAAATCCAAAAGTCCTCAAAGACATATCTGATCAAATTAGAACATCACCAAGGAACTAGCAACACCATCTAAGGATCCACTTAGTCTACCATTATCACTATCTCAATATCATATCCCCTCATAGTCAATCCTCGAATCAGATCATAATCCCAACACATGGGTCAACACTAATCAATGCCGTCGAAAGATGGCAAGGATTGTGTGAACCACTCTGAATCAGATCCACAACCCTTAAACCAAACAAGGACCAGGGTTACAGATCTTCACCCGAGTAGAACCACTCTCCTTACACAATCCGGCGGATAGGACAGATAATGGGATAACAACTAAACTAGAACACCATCTAAAAAAAGGGTCACAGGTCAAGAGTTCAATGAGTGATACCGTCGAAAAGGAAAGGATTGCGTGAACCACTCTGGATCAGATCCACCACCCTTAAACCAAACAAGGACCAGGATTGCAGACCTTCACCCGAGTAGAACCGCTCTCCTTACACAATCCGGCGGACAAGACATGTCAAGACGCTAGGCGACTAATCTAGTCGGGAGTCTACCTAGCACGCAATGAGATCAGGGATGCTATACCAAGAAGAATATGCATGAGTTCAGTCCCGCAAACCAAAGGAATGGTTCTGCCCAATCCTTCGAACCAAATTCCCAACCGGGAATTCTGGAAAAAATCCGGCAGAGTCTCCTTTGTAATCTGGATGGGAGCACCCTATGAATTGGGGCTAAAACCACTCGGCGCAACCTGCCGCAGAATCGCAGAATCGCGGCTGAGAACACTAAGTCTCAGCTACCAGCAGCACTACGATGCGTACTGGAAACAAATCGATAACCGAGAACACTAAGTCTCGGCCTCCAGTAGCACTACGATGCGTACTGGAAACCAATCGAACCCAAGACCACTAAGTCCCGGCCTCCAGCAGCGCTACAATGCGTACTGGGCGCCAAGCCAACATGCATAATATAATCAACTAACTGCCTCGCAGGGCGCATCACAGCACATGTCTATAGTTCTAACCCAAGCACAATCACAGCCACATGAGTAGTTCGCCAAGCCGTTACCCGACCGCGAGTCGGACACGGGGCATACAGGGACAATCCATACAAGTGAGTCGTGCTCGTGTCCTCGGAGGTGTGGATGACCCATCCGAGTTGTCCGATACGGTCTATCCCGGCATCGGACCAAGCTATCCTAAGTTATCATCATGGTGGTTCTACTACTAGGCTACCCTAATCATGGTTATACAATTTACAAGTACAAATTAATTAAAAGCAATAAAATTTCCAGGAGAGAGGGCAAGAGCCGTCGATGAGCAAGGGATACTTGCTTAGAGGGCTCGGCTAGGTAAGCAAGTCTTCGGCAGTCACGATCCAAGCTAGCACGCCAATCGAGGTCATCGGAACACACAATAAACAATCATTAGAATTAAATAATAAAATAATAGAAGAAATCACGGAGGATGGCAGAAGAATATACCGTGTAGGTCCCGTAAGCAGCGCAGGGATCTGGCACGCGGACCGATACGGGCACGCAACCCGAGATGTACATGTATATCGAGACGCACACGAGAATCGAGGGAACATGAATATCGAGGCGAACGAGAAACATAAACGTGCACGTAAATCGAGGAATCACGAATATCGAGATGGCACACGAACCATTGCGACACGCAAAATGAAGCATGTATGCAAATCGAGACGGAGCGAGATTCAAGGAAGCAGACAAATCAATGCGATATACAAGTCGACGTATGTATGCAAATCGATGCGGTGCATGCAAATAGATACGACACGGAGATCAAAGTGGCACGCAACCGAGGCGACACACAAACCGATACGGGTACGCAAATCGAAGCGGCATGAAAACCGAGATGGGCACAAAGGCCGAGACACATAAACGAGGCAATGTGTAAACCGAGATGGCACATTGCTCGTAGCAGCGCGGGGCTTGAGGCGACCCGCTGCTCGAGACAGCACGCAGATCGGGGCACGCAACCCAATGAAAGGCATGGAGCACGAGGGCTCACTGCCCGAGAAGTACGCAGATCGAGAGGGCTCGCTGCTAGAGCAGCGCGGGGCCCAAGGGCGTCCCGCTGCTCGAGGCTGGCGCGGCACTCGCGGCGGAGGCACGACGGTGGTGCTGGCCGCAGGAAAGAACAGGAAGAAAGAGGGCGAAGGGGCTCACCGGGGTCGGTCGGCTCTCCGGCGGAGGAGACGAACGGCAACAGCGGCAGAGAGCCTCGTCGTCGTCGAGGAGAAGGAAGACGACGACGACAGGGATGGCGATGGTCGCGGAGGCCATGGAGGCGGTGGTGGCCGGCCATGGAGATGGCGGTGGAGGGAGACGACGATGATGATGAAAGCGGTGGCCGACCATGGCGGTGGTGGTGGTCGCGAAAGTGGTAGTGGAGACGGTGGCTGGCGATGGCGGCTCCAGAAAGAGGGAGCTCACGGAGGAGGCGGCGAAGGCGGTAGCAGTACTGGTGGGTGATGGTGGCAGCGGTGGTCGTGGAGGCCGGCGGTGGCCGGGGCGAAGATGGTGGTGGTCGTAGGGGAGAACGAGGGTGAGGGGGAAGGTGAGCTCGGGAGGGGGAGTGTGGGAGAGCAAAGAGAGAGAGGGATCAGAGTGATAGAGGAGAGAGGGCTGGTCCGCGGGGGAAGAAAGAGGGATCGAGAAAGAGAGAAAGGTGAGGGGTGGTGGCGGCTGAGTGAGAGAGGGGAGTGAGGGTTTGGGTTAGGATTTTCTTTTGGGGGTAGATATAGGAATCAAGGAATTTAATTAATAACAAATAATTATGAGGGCAAATCACCTCCAATAAAAATAAAAAAATTTAAATATACCCCAAAATTAAAATCCTCCAAAATACGAAATACAGTTGTATGCCTATTTTCAAAAATAGGGATCTGACATCCTACCCACCTTACAAAAATTTCGTCCTCGAAATTTCGAAATTATCAAAATAGGGTTTTCAAAACTAGTACATATATATCTGCCATGAAAACTCTACCCACCTTACAGAAATCAAGTAATACAATAAGAAACGAACAAAATCTCAATATGAAAATATCAAAGAGAACAAGGTCTAGATAAATCAACTTGCAAGGTAAATCGAAAACGTCGAAAGAATCTCGAAAATCAAAGTCACGTATACACGAAATAACCCCATAATTCAAAATAAGTATAGAATGTCGAAAATAATGTCAAAAAACGTAAAATCCCCAACTGCATAAAGAAAAATAAATCCGCATAAAATCATAAAATACAGGATATCTGTCTCGAACCGATGACCGTAGTTTCCTAATATCCGAAAAATGTGTGCCATGGTCATTCCTTGCCACGCCATCCGGAATGGCTACAAAAAATTCACCATGACACTATAATCGAGCGGCTGCAACTTTCGTTACCACGCCATCAAGGTACACTAGGGTCACCCGGTACTCTTGACAAATATCCAAAACGAATCAAATTCATAACCCAAATATCCGAATCACTAAAATCACAAAATCTCTAACAATAAAACGAGTCCTAGAAAACCATCAAAATCCAAAATCCAGGTGAATCGTAACACACATCCAAAAAATATTTTCAATAATAACCACAAGATAGCTTTTCTAGGAAAATACTCCATATCTGTAGAAAAATACTCCAAGTCAAGAATCCATATCAAAACATAATGTATAGAAGGAATATCTATAATTAAAATAATATCTAAAATATATAATCATAAGTGCGGAACTGTCCGAAATCAAGGAAGCCGAATCGATACAAGAATATCCCTCGAATACTCAACAAATGTTAAAATATCCAATCTCAGAGTCCTGATGAAATCTTTATTCTGCAGCCATCCAGCCAATGCTCGAAGAGGGCGATAATAATACTAGGTCAACACGAAGTCAACGCACGAAAGAGATAACAAGAAATCAACCAAGGCGAAACACCGGTAGAGAGTACAGAACCCAAGATAAATAATCATGTAACCCAAATGATGGAGATAACATCTCATCAAATAAGGTGATCGACATAACCAACTATAGGATCATATTTATCAAACAAGGATCAGAGGTAGATAACACGAATAAGACACGGCCAAGCAAGATAGGTCCAAGTAGAGATGAGGACCAGTTCACAGGTTCAAAAGAGCGAAGGACAAGTGTAACAAATGGGAATACTAATGAATAGTGGACTGAGATCAATAATCATGTGATACCCAACAATATCTCAAAACGAGACCTGCATGGGCCACCACTAAAACCATGTCACGCCCCAGTACCGAAATACGGGGACGGACGTAGGCCAGCTACACCGTATAAGGTATGAATACGCTATACGGCGATGACGGCTGTCAAGTCTTGCTAGGTATCCTAGCATGCAATCAATCTATAGCCTAAATCCGATCTCATGTCCACAGGCAAATCACAATGAAACAACATCAAGAGAGATAATCATATGGAAAGCAGGGAATACTCATATAAAAATCAGGAATCTACAGTACAGAATAATAATGTAGACTAGTATACCTTTCCACAGTTTCTATCATGGATGGGAACTGAAGCACATCCTCCAAGTCGAGTCTGGAAGATCCATAGGGTCGACCTCACGCAATCTGGGAACAATCCTGGGTTGGTCAGGCCAACAGCAGCAAGTACCAGAAAGGAAGGCTCAAGGACGGGCGAAGAAAACCAGCAGTATAAAATATGACAGAAATAGCATCTAAAAGCAGTAAATAAGGTAAGGGATCGTGCGGTACCAACGCACGATTACAGAATATAAGGCAGCAATCCAACTACTAATACGTAAGTAACCAACAATCATCACAGTCATCTTAACATCCACTAATGCTTGCATTGCCAACTGGGAATCGTAGTCTGTCATCGGAATAGTAATCCATCCCTACATCAAACAAGAACAAGGGAATGGATTACTGCGCCGGGACAGCGTTACGTGCCAGCCAGCTTAGCAAGCAACAAGCCAAATAATTATATAAATAAGCGGCCACTCAAATGCCTACGGCTGTCTATGTGGAGGTTGGGTTACCCCAACAATGTAATATAGAAATCCTCAGATCGTGCCATCCCAGCAGGGCTAGCGGGGCCAAGTATAGCATGTAAGAAGAGCACCGATCCCTCGTAAGGCCACCGGGCTTTGCATGTCACCACCGGTCCCTCGTAAGGCTACCGTGCCGAGCATGCCATGTATATATAATATATAGTACATAAGTAACCGGATATTGCCATCCACTAGTACGAATGGTAACAATATCCGTGGCGGCCAGCCTGCAGGTCATGACTAATGTCTGGGATGAGGCTGGTAATGCACGATCTTGGGATTCCGTTCTCCCTCCCATAGTTTCTACCAGTTTAAGTTGCCTAGATTAACCATACATTTATCCGAAATCACATGTCGTGGTCACATGATCATTCTCCTAGATGTCGTACCTCAGTACGAGAACGCTAAATAAGAATCAACCTCGGCACCTATAGTCCCAGTTGTGATCCATCCTTAGTGTTATGCAACAAGCAAGCAAGCAATCCTAACCACGCTAAGACTATAGGCCAACTACCAGATACCCGTGCAGGTAATCGTATAATATAGCCAGAATATCAAGATGGCATCGCAATGCCATATAATCATGAAAGTAGCATCTCAAAGTGCCAATAGACAAAGGCACCGCAGTGCAAGGTCAGGGCCAGTACCTCAAAGGGTAAGCTGGACTTATAGCACGGATACAGGTAGTCGAGTCTGGGACAAGGACAAATCTGTCAGTCATAAGAAGTCATTTGCCCACATCGTGACATGCAGGTCAAGTACAAGATCAAAACCTCTACCACAATATCATCTCAAACTTATATGGGAGCCTACAGCTCCAATCATCAAGTCGGTCTATCCACCAGATCAATCTATCAAGTGTCTTCCCTCCATGATGGAGTTAATATCACGTCAATAAAGACAACCACCAAATACCAAGCTCATCCCCCTAACAATGCTAGGCCCTATGGCTCACAAGAATCCTCTGAATTGATGATCACAAGCTATCAGCAAATAAGTCTCACCACCACCAAGATATAGCAAACAAACCAGGTTTTGGGCACTTGGGAAGTCGAATAAAAATCATATATTAATATCCTCGATATTCTATTCGTTCCGCGAGACCCTCGCACCAATATCGAAATCCAAAAGTCCTCAAAGACATATCTGATCAAATTAGAACATCACCAAGGAACTAGCAACA
Source organism: Iris pallida (assembly GCA_029216955.1). Lineage (NCBI taxonomy): Eukaryota > Viridiplantae > Streptophyta > Magnoliopsida > Asparagales > Iridaceae > Iris > Iris pallida. Next base: position 6,663,324 of record JANAVB010010794.1, on the reverse strand, counting down.
CCATCTAAGGATCCACTTAGTCTACCATTATCACTATCTCAATATCATATCCCCTCATAGTCAATCCTCGAAACAGATCATAATCCCAACACATGGGTCAACACTAATCAATGCCGTCGGAAGATGGCAAGGATTGTGTGAACCACTCTGGATCAGATCCACAACCTTTAAACCAAACAAGGATCAGGGTTGCAGATCTTCACCCGAGTAGAACCACTCTCCTTACATAATTTGGCGGATAGGACAGATAATGGGATAATAACTAAACTAGAACACCATCTAAAAAAAGGGTCACAGGTCAAGAGTTCAATGAGTGATACCGTCGAAAAGGCAAGGATTGCGTGAACCACTCTGGATCAGATCCACCACCCTTAAACCAAATAAGGACCAGGGTTGCAGACCTTCACCCGAGTAGAACCGCTCTCCTTACACAATCCGGCGGACAAGACATGTCAAGACGCTAGGTGACTAATCTTGTCGGGAGTCTACCTAGCACGCAATGAGATCAGGGATGCTATACCAAGAAGAATATGCATGAGTTCAGTCCCGCAAACCAAAGAAATGGTTCTGCCCAATCCTTCGAACCAAATTCCCAACCAGGAATTCTAGAAAAAATTTGGCAGTCTCCTTTGTAATCTGGATGGAAGCACCCTATGAATTGGGGCTAAAACCACTCAGCGCAACCCGCCGCAGAATCGCAGAATCACGACTGAGAACACTAAGTCTCAGCTACCAGCAGTACTACGATGCGTACTGGAAATAAATCGATAGCCGAGAACACTAAGTCTCGGCCTCCAGTAGCACTACGATGCGTACTGGAAACCAATCGAACCCGAGATCACTAAGTCCCGGCCTCCAGCAGCGCTACAATACGTACTGGGCGCCAAGCCAACATGCATAATATAATCAACTAACCTCCTCGCAGGGTGCCTCACAGCACATGTCTATAGTTCTAACCCAAGCACAATCACAGCCACATGAGTAGTTCGCCAAACCGTTACCCGACCGCGAGTCGGACCCGGGGCATTCAGGGACAATCCATACAAGTGAGTCGTGCTCATGTCCTCGGAGGTGTGGATGACCCATCCGAGTTGTCTGATACGGTCTATCCCGGCATCGAACCAAGCTATCCTAAGTTATCATCATGGTGGTTCTACTACTAGGCTACACTAATCATGGTTATACAATTTACAAGCACAAATTAATTAAATGTAATAAAATTTCCAGGAGAGAGGGCAAGAGTCGTCGATGAGCAAGGGATACTTGCCTAGAGGGCTCGGCTAGGTAAGCAAGTCTTCGGCAGTCACGATCCAAGCTAGCACGCCAATCGAGGTCCTCGGAACACACAATAAACAATCATTAGAATTAAATAATAAAATAATAGAAGAAATCACGGAGGATGGCAGAAGAATATATCGTGTAGGTCCCGCAAGCAGCGCAAGGATCTGGCACACGGACCGATACGGGCACGCAATTCGAGATGTGCACGTATATCGAGACGCACACGAGAATCGAGGGAACATAAATATCGAGGCGAACGAGAAACATAAATGTGCACGTAAATCTAGACGTACATGTAAATCGAGGAATTACGAATATCGAGATGGCACATGAACCATTGCGACACGTAAATCGAAGCATGTACGTAAATCGAGACGGAGCAAGATTTAATGAAGCACGCAAATCAATGCGATATACAAGTTGACGTATGTATGCAAATCGATGCGGTGTATGCAAATTGATACGACACAGAGATCAAAGTGGCACGCAATCGAGGTGACATGCAAACCAATACAGGTACACAAATCGGAGCGGTACGAAAACCGAGGTGGGCACAAAGGCCGAGACACATAAATGAGGTGATGTGCAAACCGAGATGGCACGTTGTTCGAGGCAGTGCGGGGCTCGAGGAGACCCGCTGCTCGAGGCAGCACGCAGATCGAGGCACGCAATCCAAAGAAAGGCACGAAGCACGAGGGCTCACTGCCCGAGAAGCACGCAGATCGAGAGGGCTTGCTACTAGAGCAGCACAGGGCCCATGGGCGTTCTGTTGCTCGAGGCTGGCGCGGCACTCGCGGCGGAGGCACGGCGGTGGTGCTTGCCGCCGGAAAGAACAGGAAGGAAGGGGGCAAAAGGGCTCACCGGGGTCGGTCGGCTCTCCGACGGAGGAGACGAACGGCAGCAGCGGCAGAGAGCCTCATCTTCGTCGAGGAGAAGGGAGACGACGACGACAGGGATGGCGGTGGTCGCGGAGGCCATGGAGGCCGGCCATAGAGATGGCGGTGGAGGGAGACGACAATGATGATGAAGGCGGTGGCCGACCATAGCGGTGGTGGTGGTCGCAAAAGTGGTGGTGGAGACGGTGGCTGGCGATAGCGGCTCCAGAAAGAGGGAGCTCAGGGAGGAGACGGCAAAGGCGGTGGCAGTGCTAGTGGGTGATGGTGGCAGCGGTGGTCGTGGCGGCCGGTGGTGGCCGGGGCGAAGATGGTGGTGGTCGTGGGGGAGAACAAGGGTGAGGGGGAAGGTGAGCTCGGGAGGGGGAGTGTGGGAGAGCAAAAAGAGAGAGGGATCAGAGTAATGGAGGAGAGAGGGCTGGTCCGCAGGGGAAGAAAGAGGGATCGGGAGAGAGAGAAAGGTGAGGGGTGGCGGCGGCTGAGTGAGAAAGGGGAGTGAGGGTTTGGGTTAGGGTTTTCTTTTGGGGTAGATATAGGAATCAAGGAATTTAATTAATAACAAATAATTATGAGGGCAAATCACCTACAATAAAATAAAAAAATTCAAATATACCCCAAAATTAAAATTCTCCAAAATACAAAGTACAGTCGTATTCCTATTTTCAAAAATAGGGATCTGACATAGCTAGCCCTGCTGGGACTAACACGATCTGAGGATTCCTGTATATAAAGATTATTGGGATAACCCAGACATATCATAGAAAGTCGTAGGGATGATTGGCCGCCTATAAATTAACTTGCTCGTAATATGTTCCTTTTGTTAGTAGTCGAGGAATATGGACTGTCATGGTACATGGTCCAACCCATGTCCTTGTTTGGTTGTTGGGTTGGACTATTGTGCTATGACAGACTATGGACCAAAGTTGCGACACAGAAACCCTTAACTTGACCATGGTTATATGATGTATCTTATCCCGGAGCGGTTCGACACCCCTATCCTTGCTTGGTTGTAAGGGTATCGTATTGCCTCGATGATATGTTATAAGCCTATAATCCCTATCCAGGTCCTACTTTAATTGCTTGAGTTTTGTCTTTGGCCAGATCTCGTAGCAAAGTCTGAGGATCCAGTCTTCTTCCCTGACAACGATGATGCATACCAGAAGCATGACCGCTGTCACGCCCTAGAACCAGAATACTGGAGAGCGGAGGCGGACACAGCCAGCTACATATATAAAAATGTAATCAACCTCGATATACGGTCACAGCTGTCTAGATGTATGATGGTTTATCTATAAGCCATCAGTCTCTTATGGTTAAGAACAAGCCTAGTGTCTCAATTCAAGCAAGTACTAATAGTTACAAGATGTTAGACCATCATATATTCAATAGTAAGGCATCCAATACATTTTATATACAAATGATCATGAAGCTAGTCGTACAAAATACGGGGACTAGCAAGAGTTTTAGTCATACATGATCAACTCTAGGATTTGTCAATCATATTATAGCCCTTAGGCAGACAAGGAATATAAGTATTCAACACGAGCTAACACTTGCTCTGTGGCTAAATGTCTCAAAAGAATAATTTACAATAGAGTGGAAGAGCAAAATAAAACTCACTCGTTGCCAATGTTGCGCCTAGTGTTCACCATCTGGCTGGAAGGCTGGGAGATCCTCGGGTGCTACTCCGAAATCTAGTCATACAAAACCAGCTGGGTCAGACCCCAGAAAGAGCAAGTGCCAAAAGGGAGGCTTCACTTAAGAACTAAAACCAGCATATTAGCACATAAAAAACGTAATGATAACGAAAGACATGAGTTAGAGGAACAAGATGATAAACGATAAGATAGCTAAAGGACTATTCCGGTAACTAAGTTACAACCCATAAACCAAACAAGGACCGGGGTTGTAACCCTTCACCTGAACAGAACTTAGTCTCTAACCAATTATCGACATGTTCTAAAACACCTAAATTTCTACTATTTTTTTTATTAAATTTGGTACCGATTTAAAATTTTGTATTGTACGTCGCGTAGTCGTATTGTACTCGCGCACAAAATTTTATTTTTCGTAATTGCTCGACGAGTGCGAATATGTGCGAGTGTACATATTTTTAGAAAAATATTTTTTTTATTTTTATAATTTCAAAATAATATATGTAATATTTAATTTAGCTATCAAAATTTCCTAAATTTATGATTTAATTTATGAAAAGCCTTTTATTTAGAATAAATAATATTCTTAGTGCATACATATACTTCATAAATATTTTGCTAGTTTATTTTAAATAAAAAATGAAATTTTTGAGATTTATTAATATTTTATTATTCAAAAAGATATTTAAAAAAATTAATGTAATTTTCAAAATTATTATTATTAGTATTTTTGGAAAATATATTTTAAAATTATTGTGGAGATTTAAATCTTGATTTGAATTTATGGATTTATTTAAATAGTTAATATTTGAAATTTGATTTATCCTATTTGATTTTGAACTAAAAATTAATTGGATTTAAATTGGATTTGTATTTGAATTCAGATTTGATTTCATTGATTTAATTTAATAATTATCTAAATTGGGTTTAAACTACTCCTAATTTTTATCCAATTGGGAATTCCCACATCCTATAAATAGGCAGGTACTCCTCCATAAATTTTTACCATTCACAAATTCTTCCACAAATTTTTCTCCAACCCTAATCCCGTGCATCGTGTCCGTGTCCCTTTCCGATCAAATCTTATTCCATTCTTTTATTTTTACGTATACATTATCTCCTTCCTCGTGTCGGACACACCCCGACACCAACAAATTCCTAATCCTAGCCAAGCCCAGCCTTTCTCGGTCGACCACCGTCCCCGTCCTCGACCATCCCTGCAAGCCTCCAGGTCACCAGTCCCAACACGACCTCCACGCCGCCACCACCATGGACTAATACCAACACCGCCGCCTCTCCGGCATTACCTCGACCACCTGCCTAAGCCCCGACAGCACCAACCAGCCCACACCACCGTCGACAACAGCACTAATCCCAAACACAGCATCACCACAACCAGCCCACCGCCATCCCGGCCATCGTCGGCCGGCGCCAAAAGCCCAACCCGACCATTACACCCCAACAGCATCCCGACCAATTCCGAGCACGACCAGATCTGGTCTGTTCCACCACCCTCGCCGGAAAGTCGCCTACCACCACCCTCGACCAAAACCACACAGCCGAAAACCCCCCAAAAAAACCATGAAGAAAACCCAAATCAAATCTATCGCCACCACCGTACTCACCTGTCCGACTGCCATCCGTCGCCCTGCGTCAGCCCCACGACCTTCTCCGACGGAGCCCTTGTCGTGCCTTTTCGGCCCAGCAGCCAACGCCAGCACACCGCGTCGGCGAGCTCGATCTTGGCCGTCGGTACGAGTCCCCAACGCCGATGAAGCCGTACGACCCCCGCGTCCTCCATCGGACCTCCGTCGAAGCCACGTCAGCGTCGCCGCCCTAATCTCCATCTCAGGCGCCCTCCTCCGGTCGTCCGCCCGACCCGCTTCCCCTCGTCGTCGTTCCTCGCCGGACAACCGCTCCTTTCCTCCGCGCCCTAGCCGCCCGCTCCTTCCATCGCCGGCGACCCTTCCACTCCTCCGTGCCGCTGACCGCGAGCAACTCCCCTCCGGTCGCCGCCCCACGTCGTTCTCCATAGATCCGCCTTCGCCGGAGCAGCGCCGTCCGGTGAAGCAAAACCCCCTTCTTCCTGTCAACTCTGCCGCCCCAAATCCCACATGGCTGCCTTTCTCTGCTCGCCACCCGCTCATCCTTCTACTCCGCCTCGCCGCCGAAACCCTCCACCACTTCAAACCCTCTCCCGCGCTCTTCCCTCCGGCCGCCCCGTTAGCAAACTCTGACTCCTCTCTCCCTAGGTCTCTCCGCTCACTCACCTCCTCCTTCTGTTTCTCTTGTTTTTTTTTTATTTTCTAACACAAGCCGAACAGCACATGTACTGTTAGGTTTTGTTTATTATTATTATTATTATTATTATTATTATTATTATTATTATTCTGTTTATTATTATTATCTTTATTATTATTATTAATATCTATGTCTCTTTTATATATAGTATATATTTGGTTAGATTAATTATTAGAATTGTTGATGTTAATATTGGCATTTATGAATTATACTATTAGTATTTTGTATAAAATATTTCTAAAATTAATTTTTAACAATTATATTATTTTGCTTGGGCCATTTAGAAGTTTCATATATATTATTAAATATTTTATCTATTTTAATCGACTATCCTAGAAATTATTGTTTGACAAAAATTTAGCTTTCAGATTTTCAAATAATTATCTAAATTATATTTCTACAAACTTAAGAGTTTTTGGGAACACAGTTTCTTTTATATTTTAGTATTTAAACACTATTTTTAACTTGCAAAAATATAAGTTCTCATTTATTATAAATTTTCTTAAAGTCATATATATCAATCAATCTCATGTCCGAGACCAATCCCAAATCTCCTATTCCTCACCAATTCTATACTACCCTATGTCGACCTTAACTATTCTGACCGTCCCGGACCCAATGGAACTGTCCGTGCCATCAACAGAGGTCAACTTGCATAGTTGTTGTACAGAAGTCGCAGTTCGAGCCACCTTGATTATCGCAGTACACAAAGCGTACTACCAGGCAAGACACCTTGCCATTGGCTGTTTATTTATTTTAGCTCATATTTCATGCATTATTATTTTCTTTATGCAAAATAAACTGTGATACATGGCATAACCTGTTAGAACTTATTGGCCAGTTATATTTCCTGCTATGTATTATTTTCTTACACATTAACCTAGATTTAAGGGACCACCTTATGTGTAGCATTTATTGGCCTTGACACGTTGTAACATGAAGTTGTGTGTCACATGTAGAACACGGACATGTGTGACTGACTGGCCACCGGTGCGTATAAGCCGTGCGATAGGAATAACCGCTAATAGATGTTGCATGCTAGTTTGACTTAGCGGTTATAGAGGTTTTCTGTTGTGGATACAACATAGTAGGCATTGGACGGGGAGGACAATTCCTTAGCGTATGGGCTTCGATGTACTTTCCCTTTTGTAACCCGTAAGCTCTGTCGGAGACGCGGGTCAGCTTATCCATGATTACTAACGGCCACTGACGTTCTGCGGAACGTTATGCTCTTATTGATTGGGCCTCTAGTACCCCAAGGGGGACCATGCCGATCCTATTTAGCCAGGGCCTATGCGTAGGAAGGATTGTTCTTAACTACATTTCACATAGAATGGTTAGACACCTTTATCCGTTATGTACGAGTACTTTTAGTTTGGGTACTTGTATCTGACCGTGGCTTAGAACAATAACTTGTCGCGGATTAGTTTGTCACATCTTGTCCTTGTTTGGTTGTAGGTGTGACTTACTACTTCGATGAGAAGGTATTGAACCTTGTTGGGGTCCGGATACCATAATGGATTCATAGCATGGAAAGATACGTCACCGTGAATTAGTTTACCATCTCCTGTCCTTGTTTGGTTGGGGGAGATGGTAAGCTCGTTCAATAGGTGCGTATTGGACCATGTTATAATCCAATTGACTTATTTATTTGAGCAATATTTATTCAGTTTATATGGCATGATATTATGTGTCTTGTTACGTCCCTCTGAGGACCTGGTTATCTCCCCAGGTGTGTGCTATTGTCTTTCGCAGGTATTCTAGCTCTAGCCGTAATCCTCTCTATTTCTTCGAGGATGATTGCGCTTGGATCGTCTTCGCTTCGCTCGCCAAAATCATTCTTTTGTTTATCATGTATTTCTTTTCATAGTTGGTAGTGGATTTGTCTCCGCCCAACTACATATACCAATGACAATTCATAGTCGATTTTATGATATCTTTTATTCTTATATTTTATGGATGAGATTAGATAGTTATGGTTCTACTGCATTTTACAGCTTACGTATATTTATTATATGGCTGGCATGTCTACGTTTCTAGTCCTACGTATTTTGGGACTGGGGCGTTACATGTTTTTGTGGTGGCCCATGCAGGTCAGATAAATTATTTGGTTACTTTACCGTACCAAGCAAGCCTGCAAATAGGATTAGAAGTCTAGGATCTCATCCACATACTTGACATCTTTCCTAGATTTTATCTACCGTTTGACTCATCGATTGCATCTTTCTTGATTCATTCTATCATTATTCTTATCTTCCCTTCGTGCTTGCTAGAGATTGACCCTACTAGTTAGATGTCTCAAACACCATTAGTTTAAATTTTTTTAAGTGGGGTAGAATGCCTTATAACCTAGCAACCCCTTGTCCTAGTGACCTATATTAGCAAGTTTACTTAGATTCTAGAATCTAGAGGACCCTAACCCGTCTAGTCAACCAAGGACTTGGACAAGAAGACTATAGGACGACTGTATAAAGACCATCACAGGACATGACTTAGAATCCTTAGAAGTTCAAGCTACACTCCCTCTCAATTTTAAACTCTCGTGTCTATAATTTCACTCTCTTGACAAATGTTGCTACTATAACCTAGATTTGCAAGTTCATTGATTTATCGAGCTTGTTCACGACATATGTTATTGGAAGAGCTCCCACTAACGTATCGTCTAATCAGAAGCGGTGCATAATGGTCAGATCAACCAAGTGCACTTTGGTTTGCTTCTATATATCGTTCTACGTGGATGGGGACATAGCTAAACTTGCCCTCTAGAATCCCATCCACGACTGCCTTGACAATTCCTTTGAAATTTTTTTCGGTCGTCTTTGAATCCCGTATTCGTACTCGAAAATATCATCTTTGAACCCCTTATTGCTTTCGCCTTCACCTATTTTAGAAGGACAAAGGCATTATACTAGAATTTCCTCTAGCCTTCCTATCGATTATGACCATACTATATTATTTTTCTATGATCTAGATCGCAATTTCTTACGACATGATTTTGTTATTGATTGTTCCCCATCGATACCCCTTGTGTCTTCTCACCCCCCTACGAATCCTTAACTTGGAGGACGAAATTCTTTTAAGTTGGGTAGGATGTAAAACCCCTAAATTTCTACTATTTTTTTATTAAATTTGGTACCGATTTAAAATTTTGCATTGTACGTCGCGTACGAAATTTTATTTTTCGTAATTGCTCGACGAGTGCGAATATGTGCGAGCGTACATATTTTTAGAAAAATATTTTTCTTATTTTTATAGTTTCAAAATAATATATGTAATATTTAATTTAGCTATCAAAATTTCCTAAATTTATGATTTTATTTATGAAAAGCCTTTTATTTAGAATAAATAATATTCTTAGTGCATACATATACTTCATAAATATTTTGCTAGTTTATTTTAAATAAAAAATAAAAATTTCAAGATTTATTAATATTTTACTATTCAAAAAGATATTTAAAAATATTAATGTAATTTTCGAAATTATTATTATTAGTTTTTTTGGAAAATATATTTCGAAATTATTGTGGAGATTTAAATCTTGATTTGAATTTATGGATTTATTTAAATAGTTAATATTTAAAATTTGATTTATCCCATTTGATTTTGAACTAAAAATTAATTGGATTTGTATTTGAATTTAGATTTGATTTCATTGATTTAATTTAATAATTATCTAAATTGGGTTTAAACTACTCCTAATTTTTATCCAATTGGGAATTCCCACATCCTATAAATAGGCAGGTACTCCTACATAAATTTTTACCATTCACAAATTCTTCCACAAATTTTTCTCCAACCCTAATCCTGTGTATCGTGTCCGTGTCCCTTCCCGGTCAAATCTTATTCCATTCTTTTATTTTTACATATACATTATCTCCTTCCTCGTGTCGGACACACCCCGACACCAACAAATTCCTAATCCTAGCCAAGCCCAGCCTTTCTCGGTCGACCATCGTCCCCGTCCTCGACCATCCCTGCAAGCCTCCAGGTCACCAGTCCCAACACGACCTCCACGCCGCCGCCACCATGGACTAATACCAATACCGCCGCCTCTCCGGTATTACCCCGACCACCTGCCTAAGCCCCGACAGCACCAACCAGCCCACACCACCGTCGACAACAACACTAACCCCAAACACAGCATCACCACAACCAGCCCACCGTCATCCCGGCCATCGCCGACCGGTGCTAAAAGCCCAACCCGACCATTACACACCTACAGCCTCCCGACCAATTCCGAGCATGACCAGATCTGGTCTGTTCCACCGCCCTCGTCGGAAAGTCGCCTACCACCACCCTCGACCAAAACTACACAGCCGAAAACCCCCCAAAAAGAAATCATGAAGAAAACCCAAATCAAATCTATTGCCACCACCGTACTCACCTGTCCGACCGCCATCCGCCGCCCTGCGTCAGCCCCACGACCTTCTCCAACGAAGCCCTCGTCATGCCTTTCCGGCCCAGCAGCCAACGCCAGCACAGTACCGCATCGGCGAGCTCGATCTTGGCCGTCGGCACGAGTCCCCAACGCCGATGAAGCCGCACGACCCCCGCGTCCTCCATCGGACCTCCGTCGAAGCCACGTCAGCGTCGCCGCCCTAATCTCCATCTCAGGCGCCCTCCTCCGGTCGTCCGCTCGACCCGCTTCCCCTCGCCGTCGTTCCTCGTCGGACAACCGCTCCTTTCCTCCGCGCCCTAGCCGCCCGCTCCTTCCGTCGCCGGCGACCCTTCCACTCCTCCGCGCCGCTGACCGCGATCCACTCCCCTCCGGTCGCCGCCCCATGCCGTTCTCCACAGATTCGCCTTCGCCGGAGCAGCGCCGCCCGGTGAAGCAAAACCCCCTTCTTTCCGTCAGCTCCGCCGCCCCAAATCCTACATGGCCGCCTTCCTCTGCTCGCCACCCGCTCATCCTTCTACTCCGCCTCGCCGCCGAAACCCTCCACTACTTCAAACCCTCTCCCGTGCTCTTCCCTCCGGCCGCTCCGTTAGCAAACTCCGACTCCTCTCTCCCTAGGTCTCTCCGCTCACTCACCTCCTCCTTCTTTTTCTCTAGTTTTTATTTTTTTTATTTTCTAACACAAGCCGAACAGTACATGTACTGTTAGGTTTTGTTTATTATTATTATTAATATTATTATTATTATTATTATTAGTTATTAATATTCTGTTTATTATTATTATCTTTATTATTATATTTATTATTATTAATATCTATGTATCTTTTATACATAGTATATATTTGGTTAGATTAATTATTAGAATTGTTGATGTTAATATTGGCATTTATGAATTATACTATTAGTATTTTGTATAAAATATTTCTAAAATTTGTTTATAACAATTATATTATTTTGCTTGGGCCGTTTAGAAGTTCCATATATATTATTAAATATTTTATCTATTTTAATCGACTATCCTAGAAATTATTGTTTGAAAAAAATTTAGCTTTCAGATTTTCAAATAATTATCTAAATTATATTTCTACAAACTTTAGAGTTTTTGGGAACACAGTTTCTTTTATATTTTAGTATTTAAACACTATTTTTAACTTGCAAAAATATAAGTTCTTATTTATTATAAATTTTCTTAAAATTATAAATATCAATCAATCTCATGTCCATGACCAATCCCAAATCTCATATTCCTCACCAATTCTGGACTACCCTTTGTTGATCTTAACTATTCTAACCATCCCGGACCCAATAGAACTGTCCGTGCCATCAACAGAGGTCCCCTTGCATAGTTGTTGTACCGAAGTCGCAGTTCGAGCCACCTTGATCATCGCAGTACACCAGGCGTACTACCAGGCAAGATACCTTGCCATTGGCTGTTTATTTATTTTAGCTCATATTTTATGCATTATTATTTTCTTTATGCAAAATAAACTGTGATACATGGCATAACATGTTAGAACTTATTGTTCAGTTATATTTCCTGCTATGTATTATTTTCTTACACATTAACCTAGATTTAAGGGACCACCTTGTGTGTAGCATTTATTGGCCTTGACACGTTGTAATACGAAGTTGTGTGTCGCATGTAGAATACGGACATGAGTGACTGGCTGGCCATCGGTGCGTATAAGCCGTACGATAGGAATAACTGCTAATAGATGTTGCATGCTAGTTTGACTTAGCGGTTATAGAGGTTTTCGATTGTGGATACAACATAGTAGGCATTGGGCGGGGAGGACAATTCCTTAATGTATGGGCTTCGATGCACTTTCCCTTTTGTAACCCGTGAGCTCCGTCGGAGACGCAGGTCAGCTTACCCATGATTACTGACGGCCACTGACGTTCTGCGGAACGTTATGCTCTTATTGATTGGGCCTCTAGTGCCCCAAGGGGGGACCATGCCGATCCTATTTAGACATGGCCCATGCGTAGGAAGGATTGTTCTTAACTACATTTCACATAAAACGGTTAGGCACCTTTATCCGTTAGGTACGAGTACTTTTGGTTTGGGTACTTGTATCTGACCGTGGCTTGGAATAATAACTTGTCGCGGATTAGTTCGTCACATCTTGTCCTTGTTTGGTTGTAGGTGTGACTTACTACTTCGATGAGAAGGTATTGAACCATGTTGGGGTCCGGATACCATATTGGATTCATAGCATAGAAAGATACGTCACCGTGAATTAGTTTACCATCTCTTGTCCTTGTTTGGTTGGGGGGATGGTAAGCTCGTTCAATAGGTACATATTGGACCATGTTATAATCCAATTGACTTATTTATTTGAGCAATATTTATTCAGTTTATATGGCATGATATTATGTGTCTTGTTACGTCCCTCTAAGGACCTGGTTATCTCTCCAGGTGTGTGTTATTATCTTTCGTAGGTATTTTAGCTCTAGCTGTGATCCTCTCTATTTCTTCGAGGATGATAGCGCTTGGATCGTCTTCGCTTCGCTCGCCAAAATCTTTCTTTTGTTTATCATGTATTTCTTTTCATAGTTGGTAGTGGATTTGTCTCCGCCAAACTACATGTACCAATGACAATTCATAGTCGATTTTATGATATCTTTTATTCTTATATTTTGTGGATGAGATTAGATAGTTATGGTTCTACTGCATTTTACAGCTTACGTATATTTATTATACGGCTGGCATGTCTACGTTCCTAGTCCTACGTATTTTGGGACTGGGGCGTTACACATATCCTGAGATACCCATGTACTGGATCTAGGCAAGACTAGACAAGATAGGACTACATCCAACATTCACGGCCAAATAAAGAGTACGACTTGATACTTTAACTAACTAGAGTTATCACAAGCCTAGTTACTAGCAAGATGCAATGAGATATTCCGGCAGTCACAAACCCTGCAGCTATCCAGGTTATCTAGGCGAAATTCATGTAAGAGTTATCAAGAATTATTAGGTGACTTAGAGTGCAACACATGACAATGTGTATATTACTTGTTTCAAGAAGTGCCCCACATGACAGTGGGCTGGAAATGTGCCCTACTCGATGGCAGGCTACAAGTCCATTCAAGGCGCCCAGATAATGGGATCGCCTGTAACTGAAAACATATCTCTATATGAGCTACTTTGATCAATATAGTAATTAACCTAATCAGATTCAGCATAAATTCCTGACCGTGGTAATCAGGGATGCAAGTGCTAGACATGATGCAAGACAAGACTGGTAGCTTATACAAGCACATTCAAGAACAATCACCCACGGTGTCAAGACGAGTTATTATTCAGCATGTCAAGATAGCCGTCGCAATAGCATTCAAGATTACATGTTAGACTTACTTATCAAGATTACTTGTCAAGAGTGCGCCACGACAGGCCACTATCAAGATTACTTATCATGTCAAGAGTGAGTCACGACGGACCACCATCAAGAATTATCATGTCAAGATTGTTTGTCAAGAGTGCACCACGACGGATCACTATTTAAGAGTTATTATGTTAAGGTTGCCTGTTAAGAGTGCGCTACGACGGGCCACTATCGTGTTATCATGTAAAGACATGTTCAAGAGTGCACCACGACAGGTCACCATCATGTAAACAAATAAGTGACATGTAACGTAAGTGCATACAAAGCCAAGAAAAGACATAAACCATGAGTGCACCCCAACGGGCCACTATCTAAGAAGGAAAACATGTGACAAGGATCACATGTAAGAAAGAGTTAGATAAAAGACGTATCATGGCATGGGAGAAGAAATAAATAAAAGTAATACTTGACAAAACAATAATTGAAACAGTGCTAGTGTTAAGAATATAAGGGGTACAATTATTCTCTAACTGTACAAAATCATCAAATCATGATAAGATTTTATTACAGTCGAAGGAAAACTCAAAACATCAAGTACAAAAAATATGCCAAAAGATCAAAACTATGACTGAAGTTATCAGTCACATATGAACTCTGATTAAAGTGAAACAAGAAGATTCTTGAAGCCAAGACAAAGATCTACAACTTTCATGTTTTGAGTTTTTCAAGATTTTAGCTACAAAACAGCTCAAAGAGACAAAACAGTCATTTGGAGTGACCTGCGCGCAAGTTGCGCAAGCAAAACTACCCACGGCGCACGTTGCGCGCAAGCACAGCACACGTTGCGTGGCAGAAAATTGCGCGGGCGCGCGGCCGCGCAAGTTGCGCATTGCACGCGGGAAAATTTGCCCACGGCGCACGTTGCGCGCAAGCACGGCACGCGAGTGCGCGACAGAAAATTGCGCTGCCGTGCGGCCGCGCAAGTTGCAAGGTGCGCAAGGGCAAAAGTGCCCACGACGCACATTGCGCGCAAGCACGGCACGCGAACGCGCGGCAGAAAATTGCACGGGCGCGCAAGTTGCAAGATGTGCGAGGGCAAAAGTGCCCACGCGCACATTGCGCGCAAACACGGCGCGAGGGCACGCGGCAAAAAAAATACGCGGGCGCGCGACCCGCAAGTTGTAAGGTACGCAAGGGCAAAAGTGCCCACGGCGCACGTTGCGCGCAAGCACGGCGCACGGGCGCACGACAAGCAAGTTGCAAGGTGTGCGAGGGCAAAAGTGCCCACGGCGCACGTTGCACACAAGCATGGTGCACGGCAGCGAAGAGACTGCACGCGGCACTGTTCATCGTCCCGACATCACCAAATGGTGTGGGGAACCCATGAATACGAAAATGGCATAACTTCCTCATACAAAGTCGAAATCAAGCGGTTCAAAAGCCAAAATTGGGTAGAATTGAATTTACTACAACATGGAACCATTAGATCTCGAAAATAACCAAGTTTTAGAGATTAAAACCAAGAAAAACCAAAAAAATTACAAATTTAGTTCTACAAGAATTCATCCATCAAACCCAAAAAATGTTAAGTTCTAAAGAGGCTTAAAATCAAGTAAGGAAGAGAATGGAACAATAAAACTTGAGATCCATCATGAAGCAAGTTGCACTTGCCTAGGGCTTTCTAGGTTGGTGGGAGAGTAATGGAGGAAGAAGAAGAAGTTACGAGAAATGATGAAGGAGAGAGAGTAGAGTTGACTTGTATAGTAAGCCTCACCATCTCAAACCAAACCAAAACCAAACCAAAATAAACCAAGCAAGCTAAACCAAGTCAAATTGAACCAAACCAAATCAAATAAACCAAGTCAAGATTAAACCAAGACTAGGCTAAATAAGACAAGTCTAACTACGGTCCACCAGATAAATGTCAGAAATCCGTATAAGTATACTGAAGATACGTATAACGAAAAACGGGAGTGACAACTCTACCCACCTTAAAAGAATTTCGTCCTCAAAATTTAATCAAGAGGCTAGAGGTGTCGGGACAGGCTACATTAAAGCACAGGCATCTATGACTAGTAACCAATCAAGAAATCATTCATACAAGCAAGAAATTTAAAAGCATAAGAAATACATTATACCTTATGAGTCAAACAGGTGTGGATATCACGAGCAGATATCATCCTCATGCTTCCACGTTGACTCACCTAAAGAGTGGTGACCCTAAGCAACACGGACTAAACTAATAGTCTTGTTCTTGAGTACCTTCTCTCTTCGGTCCAATATAGATACGAGCCTCTCCTCATACAAAAGGTTGGTACCAACAACCAATTCTGAATGATCAAGGACATGGCTCAAATCCGGAATATACCGTCGCAATTGGGATACATGGAAGATATCATGCACCTCACGTAACGACGGTGGAAGAGCGAGATGATACGACACATCACCTACTCGCTCTAGAATGTCGAACAATCCTATATACCTTGGACTAAGCTTTCTCCGTACGCCAAAACGATTGACGCCACAGTTAGGCGAGATCCTAAGGAATACGTGGTCGACGATAGAAAACTCAAGGGGACGCCGACGAGAATCGGCCTAATGGCGCTGACGGTCTTATGAAACTCGAAGATAATTTCTAACTCGTCTGACCACCTCGATAGTCTGCGTAATCATCTCTAGACCAAGCATCTTGTACTTCTGATGCAGGGTATCTCCCAGACGATCTTGTGATGCAAGCAATTCCCTGATAAATCCAATCAAGTCCCTGTTGTCGGACTCTGCAGGCTGGAATGGCTGAACTGGGGCTCTGGGTCATCAGAGTGCATGGCTCGGGATGCTGCTCTCGAGTGCTGGGCTTGGTCTTCTTGTTGCTATTGGGGTGCTAGTTGAGCTCCTTCCGGCTAATCGGTAGGAACAATGCCACTGAAGCAATGACATAGGGGACAATAAGGAAGGACCAAGATAGATCAGGGATATAAGCATGTGATCAGGTCAAAATTTCAGGAAGATTAGAAGGCATAAGTAGAGATCAAGGACGAATGCTGATTGAGACATCTATTCGGTAAAACCTTCATACATCTTGATTTACAAGACCGTGCATGGGCCACCACTTAAACCGTGTCACGCCCCAGAACCAGAATATTTGAGAGCGGGGGCGGACACAGCCAGCTACGTATATAGAAGTGTAATCTACCTCGATATACGGTCACGGCTGTCTAGATGTATGAGGGTTTATCTACAAGCCATCAGTCTCTTATGGTCAAGAACAAGCCTAGTGTCTCAATCTCAAACAAGTAGTAATAGTTACAAGATGTTAGACCATCAGATATTTAATAGTAAGGCATCCAATACATTTTATATACAGATGATCATGAAGCTAGTCGTATAAAATGCAGGGACTAGCAAGAGTTTCAGTCATACATGATCAATCCTAGGATTTGTCAATCATGTTACAGCCCTTAGGCAGACAATGAATATAAGTATTCAACACGAGCTAACACTTGTTCAGTGGCTAAACGCCTCAAAAGAATAATTTATAATAGAGTGGGAGAGCAAAATAAAACCCACTCGTTGCCAGGGTTACGCCTAGTGTTCACCATCTAGCTGGAACGCTGGAGATCCTCGGGTGCTACTCCGAAATCTGGCCATACAAAATCAGCTGGGTCAGACCCCAGAAAGAGCAAGTGCCACAAGGGAAGCTTCACTTAAGAACTAAAACTAGCATATTAGCACGTAAAAACATAATAATAACGAAAGACATGAGTTAGAGGAACAAGGTGATAAACGATAAGATAACTAAAGGACTATTACGGTAACTAAGTTACAACTCGTAAACCAAACAAGGACCGGGGTTGTAATCCTTCACATGAACAGAACTTAGTCTCTAACCAATTATCGATAAAGTAAAGCATACACAAGCATGTCCTGAGATAGCCATGTACTGGATCTAGGCAAGACTAGACAAGATAGGACTGCATCCAACATTCACAGCCAAGCAAAGAGTACGACTTGATACTTTAACTAACTAGGGTTATCACAAGCCTGGTTACTAGCAAGATGCAATAAGATGTTCCGGCAGTCACAAGCCCTGCAGCTATCCAGGTTATCCATGCGAGATTCATGTAAGAGTTATCAAGAAATATTAGGTGACTTAAAGTGCAACGCATAACAGTATGCATATTACTTGTTTTAAGAAGTGCCCCACATGACAGTGGGCTGGAAATGTGCCTTACTCGACGGCAGGCTACAAGTCCATTCAAGGCGCCCAGATAACAAGATCGCCTGTAACTGGAAACATCTCTCTATATGAGCTACTTTGATCAATATAGTAATTAACCTAGTCAGATTCATCATGAATCCCTGACCGTGGTAATCAGGGATACAAGTCCTAGACATGATGCAAGACAAGACTGGTAGCTTATACAAGCACATTCAAGAACAATCACCCACGGTATCAAGACGAGTTATTATTCAGCATGTCAAGATAGCCGTCACAACAACATTCAAGATTACATGTTAGACTTACTTATCAAGATTACTTGTCAAGAGTGCGTCACGACGAGCCACTATCAAGATTACTTATCATGTCAAGAGTGCGTCATGACGGACCACCATCAAGAATTATCATGTCAAGATTGCTTGTCAAGAGTGCACCACGATGGGACACTATTTAAGAGTTATCATGTTAAGGTTGTCTGTTAAGAGTGCGCCACGACGGGCCACTATCGTGTTATCATGTAAAGACATGTTCAAGAGTGCACCACGATGGGTCACCATCATGTAAACAAAGAAGTGACATGTAACGTAAGTGCATACAAAGCAAAGAAAAAACATAAATCATAAGTGCACCCCAACGGGCCACTATCTAAGAAGGAAAACATGCGACAAGGATCGCATGTAAGAAAGAATTAGATAAAAGACGTATCATGGTATGGGAGAAGAAATAAATAAAAGTACTACTTGACAAAACAATAATTAAAACTGTACTAGTGTTAAGAATATAAGGGGGTACAATTGTTCTCTAACTGTACAAAATCATCTAATCATGATAAGAGTTTATTACAGTTGAAGGAAAACTCAAAACATCAAGTACAGAAAATATGCCAAAAGATCAAAACTATGATTGAAGTTATCAGTCACATATGAACTCTGATTAAAGTAAAACAAGAAGATTCTTGAAGCCAAGACAAAGATCTACAACTTTCATGTTTTGATTTATTTATGATTTTAGCTACAAAACAACTCAAAGAGGCAAAAACAGTCATTTGGAGTGACCTGCGCAAGTTGTGCGAGCAAAACTGCCCACGGCGCACGTTGCGCGGCAGAAAATTGTACGGGCGCACGGGCAAAATTGCCCACGGTGTACGTTGCACGCAAGTACGACGTGCGGCAGAAAATCGTACGGGCGCACGGCCGCGCAAGTTGTAAGGTGCGCGAGGGCAAAAGTGCCCACGGCACACGTTGCGTGCAAGCACGGCACACGGGCATGCGACAAAAAATTGTGCGGACACGCAAGTTGCAAGGTATGCGAGGGCAAAAGTGCCCACGGCGTACGTTGTGCGCAAGCACGGAGCACGGGCGCGAGGCAGAAAAATATGCGAGCACGCGGTGCGCAAGTTGCAAGGTGCACGAGGGCAAATGTGCCCACGGCGCACGTTGCGCGCAAGCACGGCTCGCGGGCGCACAGCAGAAAAATGCGCGGGCGCGCGGCGCGCAAGTTGCAAGGTACACGAGGGCAAAAGTGCCTACGGTGCACGTTACACGCAAGTACGGCGCGCGGGCGGGCGGCAGCGAAGACACTGCACGCGGCCCTGTTCATCATCCCGACAGCACCAAAAGGTGTAGGGAACCCATGAACACGAAAATGACATAACTTTCTCATACGAAGTCAAAATCAAGCGGTTCAAAAGCTAAAATTGGGTAGAATTGAATTTCCTACAATATGGAACCATTAGATCTCGAAAATAACCAAGTTTTAGAGATTAAAACCAAGGAAAAATGAAAAGTTACAAACTTAGATATACAAGAATCCATCCATCAAACCCAAAAATGTCAAGTTCTAATGAGGCTTAAAATCAAGTAAGGAAGAGAATAAAACAATAAAATTTGATATCCATCATGAAGCAAGTTGCACTTGCCTAGGGCTTTCTAGGTTGGTGGAAGAGTAATGGAGGAAGAAGAAGAAGTTATCAGAAATAATGAAGGAGAGAGAGTGGAGTTGATTTATATAGTAAGCCTCACCATCTCAAACCAAACCAAAATAAACCAAGCAAGCTAAACCAAGTCAAATTGAACCAAACCAAATCAAATAAACCAAGTCAAGATTAAACTATGACTAGACTAAGCAAGAAAAGTCTAACTACGTTCCACCTGATAAATGTCAGAAATCCATATATGTATACTGAAGATACGTATAACGGAAAACGGGAGTGACAACCGCTGAGGGACACGAGTGGGTTCCTTCTTTACCACTATGATATCTACATTTTGTACTATGGCGTTTAAACACCGGCACCTGTTTAGCCGACAGTTCTGGATATTTAGTTTTCTTTACATAATTGTAATTAATTAGACTGCAGCTGACTATGGTTATGTACTGTTGACTCTTTGTGCTAGCTGGTATTTTGTACGACTAGTTCTTATGATTATTTTGATGAAGCATTGGGGACATCTTACTGCTGTTCTTATATGCTCATTAATTGATGGTTATTGATTGAATGATTGAGACATAGTTGTTCTGCGTGACCCTATGAGACTTGATTGTAGTATGCACCTCCAAGTCTAGTGTCAGCCGTGATCGCCGTATGACGTCTTCATACCTTAACGGGATAGCTGGCCATGTTCGTCTTTGCATTTTGGTACTGTGGTGTGACAAATATGAAATGTTATACTATGTTATAAAGAAATAGAATTATGGAAAAATGTTTGGGACCGTTGAGTCACAAGTTGTGTTAACCCTAGATTGTAAAGTATGGAACTACGAGCAATGACTTGAGAAATGTGGAGATTTTAAGAATGTGTGCATAGTTTATTTCAAGTTTCTATTATCATGGATGTTATATTTTATAGCTAAGTTGTATATACATGCACGGTTATGGACAACTTGTGCAAAATGTTTAGTTTTCTCGAACTATATTTACGATCACGAAATTCATTCAGCCTAGTAGGAACAAAAATAATTATTGATGATGTATAATGCACATAGATTGCGGGATCTCCAATGAGGCTAGCTCTCTGCACTGGAAGGAATGTCGTAATTTCCATAAATACTACAAGATGGTGTATTCACCAAAGGCCTTCATATAAACAGACTGCATTACTAATGATGGTTTTTCATAGAAGAGTATCGTAGTCCTTGTTTTGCAGGAAAAGATAATTGGGTGTGGGTAAGAATCATTGTTTTGGTCATATATATTATATTTTACATTCATGTCTTATGAATTGTTAATTGACACCAAAAAAGATAGAAAGATCACTAATATATTGTATGCTTTCACATGAATATTGTGCTAATTTGGGTGAGTCAGATGGTAGCGCTCACAGTACATTCTCCAATGTACTAACCCACGTTACTACAAGTGCCTTAAAATCAATTGAACGTTCAAAGGCACTAAAACCTCGTCAAATTCTTTAGAAACTCTATCACCATTTTGAAGCTGTCAAAATCAATTTAGAAAATTTTTATTGAAGGTGTTTTATTTTATTTTTAATAAAGGAATATAATATATGGAATATATCTTTTTTTTGTTTCAAAAGTTGTAAGCCAAGTTTGACACTTTTCTACTCATATATTTAAGAGCCTATGTCTTCGTTACAAATTTTATCAATACAAATTATTTATTATATCATATTGTGATTCAGTTTCTATATTTACTTTTCGCTACAAACTGATAGAGAACAAACTTCAATTTTTGGTTATTTTGTTTTTAGGTCTTCGTCCCGCGTCACAAACTCTATAAAAAGAGCTATTTTACAAAAGGTGCACAAACATGCCTCATACAAGCGCAACTTATGCTTGTATGACATCATGTCAAGTGACAACTTATCGATTCGACGAAATGGAGGCGTAGAGCCTACTGTTTAACTTGGGTGAATTTTTTTGTAGAGAAGCAATAACAAATTCATAATGTCTAAAAGTGTTGAAAGTCTAAGATAGTAGGCACTGGCAGGGACACGTGTGTCACACTTCAAGAAAGAGGGTGGTGTCCGGCATGACAACTATAATATCTAGATACGTGTTTTCCTAAAGGTAATCGTATTACATTCAAAGCCCTAGCTATCCCAGGACCTGATTACATCCATGGTTACTTGAATTCAACGTATAGGTAGAATTTCATGATATAGGAATGTACGCTCCTATAAGATGTCTAAAACCAATGTGGCCTCTCTCTCATATCTTATTCATTCATTTCCTAGAGAAGCAGACATGCCTCTTATAAGAAAACAATTTGGTATTTTTGTTTGTTTACATAGCACTACTATACTAGAGAAGCAAACATGCCTCGTATAAGAAAATAATTGTCTAGAGCGAAAAAAAAAGAAAAAGAAGCAAAAGGAAGATGCATTAATTCAAAGTCAAACATGAAGTCTTAATAAGTATTTTACTAGCAACCAAGGTAGAGAGGACAGAAGTCACAGAACCAATTAAGAATTTGGTGAATGAGGAACAACAAAATTAGAATTACAAGAACAATAAACTCCATGATCACCATATGAATGATAATGATAATGAAGAGTTGGATCAACCTGTTGATGTTGAATTGAATGAGATTCATAATGAAGATCAAAAGCAGCATGAGAATGAGGAAGATGATGCCAATATGAGTAAAACTGTTTATGAAGATTTAAATCAAAATAACTTGTTTCCATTAAATGTTGATGATCGAGGGAATTGGGACAAAATATTAGGGATTTTATAGTTAAAAGAGGTCATATAAGGGATGATGATGTCTTTTTTCCCTGTGATAGTTTTGGAAGATATATCAAATCATCACATTTTAAGCGACAATTGCCAAACGGTGAGACAAATGGCAAAAAAAGGCTAGTATATTTTGTTTCTATGGACACAATTTTGTTTGTGCAAGTTGTTTAAGACTCAGAGGACCATGGCTAAACTTGGTCATTTGGCTAATGAAGGATCCAAAGATTGGAAAAATATCAGTCAGAATCTTAGATATCATAAAATTAGTAAAGAGCATATTGGTTGCATGACTAGTTAGATTGAATTAGAAAGAATACTTCAAAAGAATAAGACAATTGATGAAAGCATGCAAGTAGCAATCTACAAAGAGAGAACAGTGGAAGCATGTGCTAAGGAGAATAATTTATGTTGTGCAAAAACATGCAAAAAGTAACTTGGCACTTCGAGAAGATTGTGAGAAGATTTATGTTTAGAATGATGGAAGCTTTTTGCAAATAATTGAATTGATTGTTGAGTTTTATCCGGTAATAAAAGAGCACTTTTGGCATATTCAAGAACATCAAATTTATTTCACATATCTTGTCCCCAAAATTTAAAATGAATTGATATAGATGTTAACACATGATGTGAGAAGTTCAATTGTTACAAAGATTAAACTTGCAAAATATTACGCATTCATACTTGACTGCACTCTAGATGCAAGTCACGAAGAGCAAATGTCTCCTGCAATAAGATATGTGGATGATTCAACAAATACTATAGCGATGGAATAATTTTGATGTTTGACTTTTGAAGGTTAATGATACATCGTAGATGGGACTTTTTATTTAGCTTAAAAATGTGTTGAACAATTTTGAAATTGACGTTGATAATATAAGAGGTCAACGATATGACAATGAATCCAATATGAAGGTAAGCACAAAGGTGTCAAGAGTAGATTATTTAAAATCAATCCAAGAGTTTTTTACACTCCATGTGGATGTCATAATCTTAACCGGACATTATGTGATATGGTGAATTGTTATCCTAATCAATGTCTTCTTATATATATATATATTTTTATTTAATGTCTTCTTTTATATATATATATATATATATATATATATATATATGTATATATATATACACATATATATATATATATATATTGAAGAATGGGTACTTTATTGTTGAGAAAATAATTACAAACAACCACACAAGAGGCCAATATACCCCTTAGTAGTTAATAACCAATAATCTTAGTATCACAATCTATATTATTCAGTATAGCGTACATGGACGCCTGAACACCATCAAAGATTCTCCTATTTCGTTTCCGCCAGACGTGCCATACAACTGAGACAAGCCGGATTCTAGCTTTATTGTATAGACTGGTCCCGCGAGCCTTCAGAGCAGCAATCTCCTGGAGTACTTCCTGAAATCCACTGCCATGGGAGGAAGGCAAGCCAAGACGAATCTGACTGTTTTGCCAGATAGCCCCTGACCATCGACATTGGAAGAAGAGGTGGTCCCTAGTCTCTCGGCATACTCCGTAGAGGACACACAATTGATCTGGGATAGGGATGCCGAACCTATGCAGCCGCTCCTTGGTTAGAAATCGGTCCCGTGCCGCCTTGTACGCGCACATTTTCCACTTAACCGCCGTACACTTGGCCCAAATGATGGCCGTCCAGTCTAGCACAGGGCTGTGAGCACGGGAGTTCTCATATGCAATTTTGGATAAAAAAATTACCATCTACAACACCTTTCCAGGCCCAATGATCGGCCCCTTCACCTAGCTCGATATGCACATTAGTGACATCCCCTGCCAGCCAGTGGCCGAGTGGCCTGGCACCTAGGTTCCACGTCCCATCTTGGATAAGCACATCCAATTGTTCCATCCTCCCGTAAAGCTCAAACGTGGACCACCCGAGCCTGTCAATAAGGCTTTGGTGTTTAAGCCAATTAGGATCCAACCACAAGTTAGTCGCTTTCCCATTGTAGATAACCCTTGTAATTTTAGACTTCAGAGAGTGTCGAATACGCAGCATGTTTTTAAATGTCACCGAGAAGTTGTTATCAATTTTGAGGGCCCAGAAGTTGTCCGTTCTCACATATCTACTTCTTGTCCATCGCGCCCATAAGGACTCACCCTCCAGAAATCTCCATACCAGCTTTTGTAAGGCAACCTCCCGGAGATTGATGTGCTGAATTATTTAAAAAAATGGATGGCTATTATCCAAATGCCTATGTTGCTTACAGAATTTTGTTGACTATACCAGTTATAATTGCATCTATAATTTTTTTCCTAGTTGAAGTAGATAAAACTTATCTTCGATCAACTATGTTGCACGCGATATTGAATGGCTTGACTTTGTTATCGATTAAGAAAAAATGTATGAGATAGTTGATTATGCAAACTTAATCAGTACTTTTGTCTAAAAAAATATGATAAATAATATTTAAGTGACTATGTGATGCCTTGATGAAGCATTTGATTTTTTTTCTTTTATTTTCTTTTATATTATTACCATTATGAACTACCCAAACATTGTAAGCTTTTTTTATTTTTGTCTGGAATATCAATTTTATTTTTTGGTTTGAAATATTCAATTTTATTAGTATTTCACTATGACATATATTTATGTAGATATTATATTATATTTATTGTTTTATTTCTTGAAATTTGGTTGACAATATTATTGTATCATCATCAATGGAAAAAAAATTCTAAAATTCGACCCTGTCTTT
The DNA here is from genome assembly GCA_029216955.1 of Iris pallida. NCBI lineage: Eukaryota > Viridiplantae > Streptophyta > Magnoliopsida > Asparagales > Iridaceae > Iris > Iris pallida. The sequence goes on along the minus strand of JANAVB010010794.1, from coordinate 6,637,816 downwards.
TGAGGTAACTATCTTTAGGGTTAGAATGCGGATTTCAAAGTCCGACAATACCTTTTTTTTTAAGAGAACATGAGACTTTATTGAAAATAGAAGAGCCTAGGCTCAAAGGTGGCGCCGGGAGATAGCCCGACTACCTACAAAAGTATATGTACTAGGCCAGAGGCCTGTCCAAAAGTAGAAACTATCCTCCATGGGAATACCAGGGGTAACAAAGGGAAATAAAACTATCCACCCTGGAGTACCCAAGGGTAAACAAAAGAAAGAAGGCTCAAAACAAGAGACCTCTATCGACCAGATATGTCCTTAATCAGGGCGCTGCTGGCCTCAAATGGTAGATCACGGATGTGGACGAAGATCTGATCGGTTCTGGAATGATGTGCCAGAAATGCCAGAGCTTTGGCCACGCCATTAGCTGTAGGAGGAATATGTGCAATGATGATGTTCGAGCTTATCAATTATTGGATGTTGCGGGTCTTGTATCTGAGAGCCCATGGGGGTTTGGATTTATTTTCTATGATGTTGGTGAGAAGTTCTGAGAAAGTTTCTATTTCACTGAAGTGGATGTTCTGATTATTACACCAGTGGATCATCTTAAGAAGAGCGTCAATTTTCGGGAGAGGGCTGGTGATATCCGTCATGAATATGTAGAAGGCACAGATTAGGTATCCTTGGTTGTCTCTGATAATATCGTCACACGCGATTCCTGGCAGATCTCCGTTCTTAGTCGTCATGTTCATTTTTTGACCCATCCTCGGAGGCACCCATCTCGCGTCGTTACCCCGGACGACCGAAAGCACTCCCAAGCCGTCCGTCCCCAGATTAAGAGCCGAGAAGGTGTGTTGAAGCTGAGTTATAACCTGACGGATGATGTCCCGGTAGTTTTTTTGTCCATTGCCGAAAAGAATAGAGTTTCTTTGCTTCCAGATCTCCCATAATCCAGATGCAAAGATAATGTTCCTGCTGATGACTGCCGGGGTTGAGAGAGAAGAGGGAGAAGAGTTTAGAAGCCATACCTGAGCAAGTTGGTCGATCGAGGAATGCGCGATGGGGAGATTGAACTTGATACCGAAGTGAAGCCAAACCATCTGAGCCATCTCTCCCAAGGTGAACAGGTGATCATTGGTTTCAGAGTCCGGGTTAGCACAGCACACACATCTCGAAGCGAGATTGATCTCCATGGAAATAAGTCTGGCCTCTACGGGAATAGCATTTCTGTGAAAACGCCAAAAGAAGGCGCCTATGTACGGCTGAATGCACTTGTTCCAGCAGAGTTTACTCCAGGAGTCGATCGGGTTTCTCCTACGGTGGTGGTCCCAGTAAGATTTAGTAGAGAACTCTCCGTGACGATCAGGAGTCCAAACTATGCTGTCCTTCTCATTGTTGAGAAAAATTCCGTCCAGGCAGGCATTGGCTTCAACAGTTAGAAAATCCCGAATATTAACCTCCTCCTCCAAGGATTTACGCACCATCGGTGATGCCAACACCTGACGGATGAAAGGATTGTAGATGAACTCTGGCGGTTTGGGGATGGAAGTACCGCATCAGTTCTGACCCCATATGGGTATGTTGCCACAGCCAAGAACCCATTGGCATTTGGAGTAAACATTTCCATAAATCTTCATAATAGATCTCCAGAGCGGGGAGGAGGAGTAGGGTAGGGAGTATCCGGGAGCGGTCGGATCCCCATACTTCCTGATCATGTACTGTGCCCAGACCGACTCGCCTTGAATCACCGCCAGCATCTTTTAGCATGTAAAGCAGTCATGACCTGTTCCAGAGATCTAATGCCAAGCCCTCCCTCATCCATCGGCCGACACACATTGCTCCATGAAATCCATCTGGTGCGATGTCGATCTTTGGAATTCCAGAGGAAGGCTGCCATCAGTTTCTCTAGACTCTTGAGAAGTCTGTTGGGGGCTTTCATAATCGAGAGGGCGTGAATACGGAGTGCAGTAAGCACACTTTTGAGGAGGGTAATCTTCCTCCCAAAGGATAGCAGTCTCCCTCTCCATCTCGAGATTCTTTTCTCAAATTTCTCCATCATGTTGAAGAAGTAATCCTGTTTAGCTCTGCCTTTAAAGAGAGGCACCCCCAGGTAGTAGACCGGCAGATGAGTGATCGAGAAACCCGTCCTCGTAGAAATCTCTTCCACCCGGGCGGACATATGATCCTTATGGGAGACAAGTAGCGCCGATTTGTTCATATTTATCTCTTGACCCGAGGTGATTGAGTAATCCTGAAGCGTCTTCAGAAAAGTGTCGATGCTGTCGCTGCCCCCGTTGAGGAAGACGAGGCTGTCGTCCGCATAGAAGAGGTGGGATATGGGAAGGCTATCTCTATGCCTAGAGAAGTATTTGTTCATATTTCTCTTTTCGTTTTCCTTTTCCTTTTTGAACATTGTCCATTCCCTTCCCTTGCCTTTGGTTGGTATTGTCGTAATCTACTCCCATTGTTGTGCATTATGCTGATGCTCTCAAACTCCAAGAACGGCTCACATCGTATAGAAAAGCTGTTGAAATTCCAGATACTGTCTTGTCCCTTCAACACCCTCTTACATATACACTAGGGAAATGACGAACCTATCACAATTTATTAGTGTCGGAGGCTGACCTCAAAGCTATTGGTGCTGAGTTGCATTTTACTGAGAGAGGCTGAGATGTTACATTCCATGGCCCACGACAAGCTATTATGTACCCCATTATCTCGCTGAGGGACATTGGATTTGGCGCAAGAAAGTATGTAGAAGGTCTTGAATTGGCGATGATTGAGTTAGCTTTAGTATATGGTGTCAAAGCTCACCCAGGTATCAAAGGCGAGACCGATTTTTGGGTTGGAGATAGAAAAATAGGAGCTATAGGTGTTATATCTGCAGGTATCACTTCTCATGGATTGGCCTTTAATATTGATCCTGATTTGGGCTATTTCAATCATATTGTGCGTTGTAGGATTGTGGATAAAGGGGTGACATCATTGAGAAGAGAGACAGAGATGGAACTTCCAGCTGACGATATAATTCATGAGCAGCTTATTCAGTGCATGTCAAAAGTGTTTGGTTTTAGTGATATCCAATGGAGAAAAGATGTCTCATCATTATATACCGGTGAAATTAAGTGAGGTAAGGCATATTTATTATTGTAACTTGTAACCCAAGTAATTTATGGAGTTATTTAACTTTGTTTATGAATTGCATAGCTCTATTTGTAATTAGGGAAGTTAAATGCATTGATGTTTCATTGACAATAGTGTTGTTACATGGTTTGAAGTATCGGCCGATACCGATCCGATGCGGCCGATACCGATCCGATGCGGCCGATACCGATACGGTTTGGTATGTCCCGATCCGATACCGACATTGGGGGTCTTTTTTTCCGGTCACTTCAACAAAGAAAATTAAACGAAAACGACAAATCAGCAAGAGTTTAAAGCATAATAAAGTTGTAAAATCATGTAAAAGAAGAAAATCAATCTATTGTATGTAAACCAATGGGTAAGGGTGACTACTGTTTTATTTAATTTCAAAACTACTAAAAAATAACAAGGAAATATTTAAAATCATGCCTACATGTATAAAATATATATTTTTAAATGTAGATAATTTATTAATAATTATTTGTTTTTCGATATAAAAAAAAAATCGATACTGCGATCCGAAACCGCTGATACTATCAATGTCGCCGATACAAATACTCATAGGAATAGTCCGATACCGATTCTGATACCGATACCGATACTGTGAACCTCGATCGAAAGCTTGTCCAAGGATTGTTGTAGGGGAGTGAGGTCAGGCTTCATATGCATCTCATGGCTGAGGGGCCTCTAAATTGTAGGGAGGCTAAGAGTCAAGAACCCTTGAGCATTTGTTCCAATAAAGATGAACTCATCCCTTTAAAATTTTCCTCCTCTCTTGTTGAAGACATACCACTCGCAGTCCCTATTCGAGTCTACTACAGATATGGTGAAGAATCCCGAAACAACTTGACAGAAGGAACCATCTTCCACTTGGGACAAAGGGAGAGACACTACCAAATATTTGATGACAGTCGGAGTGGAGCGGCTTAAAAGCAGGGAATAGAACTCCGAGATAGCCTAAATGCATGGTTGAACAGGGAAGAGAAGACTTGCCCCAAGTACGCTATATATACTGAAGTTGTCCCCTCCACAACATGAATCACAGACTACTTTATCTGGACAATTAGTGTAAAATAAGTAGGGGTGCTAACCTGCCTTATGTAGAATACGTCCCCTGAACGATCTTACACGTGTTTAATGTCTTTTTCGTCCTTAACGTCGTTTAATGTCTTTTTGGAGACTAAGGACCGCAACTCCCTATTGAGTGCTCCTTCGCTTTCTTTCCATTTGCCTCGGAAGCGATTGACATTGAAATGCCATCTTTTTTGTCGATTTCCTCTTCGGAAGTACAATTCACCTTCGTCTCGGAGTTCTCGATGGCCCTTTCATCGTAATGACACACAATTATCGTTGGAGTTGGAGTTGGAGTTACAAGCCATATTGGTGATGGAGAGAAAGAAACTCTGGTTTGTGAAAAACTTTTTCTGGGAACATGTAAGAGAAAATTCCACATGTGTGGTACAAGCGGGCGGGCAGTTCCAATCCCTTGTCAAATCCATGCAACAATGAGAAATCATGATTGTGCTTCATCCCAATTTAGCACCTCACGAAGCGACATGTGGACACTCTAGATTTACGCCACTTCAGCTACATGGACCCAGTCTTTACCAACTCGTCCATAATCACAAGGCAAGCGAAGCTCAAGCATCCTCAACTGAGCCGTGTAACCTTGGGTGTGTTGTGTTTTTCTTTTTATGATAGGTCCAAACAACGAGAACATACCTCATATTCGAGATGCATGACCTCGGTTGGAGTCATGAGGGCTCCTTATTTTATATAGAGCAAAATTTAGGGAGAATTGAGGACGTCTGATGATATATATATATATATATATGTCAAGGCCTAGGCGTATATGCTCAGACTCGAGCATGGCTGTTTCTCTTACGGGTATGAGTCCGAACAACACCCAAACTCGAATCTCCTTGTATGAAAATCAAGGACAATCTCATTGAGATTACAAACAACATATCAAAGATCCATAGGAGATTTCGTACCTATCTTGTCAACTCTTCAAACCCTAACTTAATAAGCAAGCAACTAATCTATGGTATCTATTGAGGGCTATATATAGTTCCCTTTACTTCTTTATAAGGTACAAACTTTTCTACCCTAAATTTTTGTTAAAACTTCCCAAACGGTTGTTAGGTAGTAATACATCAGTTAATATGTCTAATAATGAACATATGTTACATTCAGAACAAGCACAAGAATTAACTATTGTATTCTTTCTTCTTTGTTTTAGTAATACATTAGTTAATGTGTCTAATAATGAGCTGTTTCTTTTTCTATACCCCGCGTTCAGATATCCTATAAAAAAATTATACTATGACTAAAATGATTATAATGAGTTTGATTGACCTTTGTTTAAAATTGGACTTACATATATTAAATAGTATATATATAAAAAATTGGTGACCTCTAAAATTTTGGGCCTGAGGCGACCGCCTCTGTGCCTCATATAAAGTCCGGCCATGTGTCCAACCCCCCAAACATTTCCAAAATATTTCATTCTAAATTTCTATTCTCTCTTCAAATTTCCAAACCTTTTTCTCTCCAACACCTCCAATTCCAAACAATGCCTAAAATAGTCAGGGGCGGATCTACATAGGGTCCAAGGGGAGCCACGTCCCCCCAATTTTTTTTAAAATGTTGATCACTATATAGAACTTTTTTACAAGTTTACAATATATATTAGTTTGACCCTCTAATGTACAAAGAATAAGCTAGCTCAAGTGGTAATGTTTTTGGCTTTCAATTTAGAGATTTTAAGTTCAAACCTCACCTCTCACCACTCTATTAAATATTTTACATATTTTAGAAATCTTTTATTTATAATGTTTTGCTTCCTCTTTTGTGACAATATGAAAATATTGTCTTTTTTTCTCATTCTTGTTTGGGTTTTAATAATTTTTTTTGCTATTGAAGTCCAGTTAACATGACAACTTGTCAACTTTAAGGATTTCTATATGTAGTAGCACGGCCCCTCCATAATTTAATCCTGGCTCTGCCCCTAAAAATAGTTAGATAAAATAGTTTTAGAACTAATTTAGGGTTGATATACGAACTTTCGAACCCTAAAAATTAAATCCAGGTTTTCAAAAAATCGAGCAGAATCGACAGTCGGCTTCAAACCAACAACACTATAGGCAAATTCTACAGTCCATATATAATCCAGGACTGTATAATTTCCTACCGTCCTATACCTACAATCCTACGGATACTATAGGGTTGTAGGAAATTCTTCAGTCCTATATATACTATAGTAGTGTAGAATTTTCTAGTTCGAATTTTCTTACAGTCCTAAAGGATTGTGAGCCAAACTATATGTTGGCAGTGAGTTTCAATTATGACTGTCAACTAGCTGACAGTCCTATCATAATTTAGGACTGTCAAGTTTGTTGACAGTCCTAAATGATTGGGACTTTAATGTACCGACAATGAGTTTCAATTAGGACCGTCAACTTAGGACTGTCAAATTTTTGACAGTCCTACATTATGATAGTACTATCAACTTTGATGACAGTCCTACATTATGGTAGGACTATCAATTTTGTTGATAGTTCTAAAGTAAAGGTAGGACTATCAACCTTGTTGACAGTTCTAAAACAAAAATTTGGACTGTCCTCAAGCAAAAAAAATTGAGTGACAAACTTGTAAATAATTAAATAAAAATTTCAGCTGTCTTAAACAAAATTTGAAGTGCCTATATAATTTTTCTTTATTTTGGAGTATATTTTGTACCTGAGCCATGTCTGAAACACGATACAAAAAAAGGGACATGCGATGAATTTATTTTATTTATCTTGAGATAAAAAAATTAGTGTAGGTTGGGTTTATTATTTTATTGACATTTTATCCAATTTATTTTGTAAGTCCTAATAGGTTCGGGTTCGGATTTGGATTCGGGTCCGGGGATCCGGTCCCGGATCGAAATGATAAAAGAACATTTTATCCTATTTGGATTGGGACAACACTTCCTTCTGCCTCCAAATTCAGGTCCGCCTTCCTTCACAATTTCGTTTTGAATTTCTTCCAGCCTCTCCATTTGCTTTCTATATATAGTTCTTTGAAAATAATACGTTCTAAATCAATTTCGAGTGCTCATTTTTCTGATCTTTAAAAGTACCAATCGTCTGGAATTTGGTTCTAACATGCTCCTCAAGTGTTCGATGGAAAGCACCAACAGAGAGCATGCTCTCTCCCGGTTGATATTTATTTGGATACGGAGTCAACACGTTTCCGCCACGGATTCGGCACCTAGTTTGGTGTGTCCTAGGATACTCCGTCATGTCCGTTACGTGCGTCCAACTCGACACGGGTGAATTTTGGAGTGTCCGTGCTTATTAGGTTGGAAAAACATCCCGTATTACGTATATATTAACACGTGGATGGGCGTAACGCCCAAAAAGTGTAGTTAAAGAGCTCAACAGGTAAAGGCAAGTTAGGAATTTCAATGACATCCTATATCTGTATCATTGAGTAAAAAGCTAAGACATCAAGTTTCAACTTTCAAGCATAGGTCAAGTTGACGAGGACAAGGGGCAAGATAGTGCTCAATGGAATGAGTCGAGAAGGCCTCATTTAGTCGAACTGTTGACTATTTGTTTGATTTTGAATCATAAGTGAAATGAGTGCGTCTATACCAAGGTTCAAAATTTTTGGGTTGGCGGTGCATCTATACCTGACCACCTCCTTGCATGTCTGCCACCTCGTTGCCAATTCCCGGCCCCTTGTAGCCACCGCCTTCTTTCCTTTCACTTTAATTTAGGCTTAGGATAAGCTATGAGAGGGATAGGTAGGATTTTTGTTTGTTCCTAGGGGAAAAGTGTCCATAATGGTCATGTGATTTGCACTTGACTCATTATGGCAGCCTAGCGGAGGGTATCTAGTTGCATAATTTTAAAAATTGAAGGTATTAACTGGATACTTGAGGGTATTTAAAGAGCAAATTAGCGTCTTTTAAGTGATTACGATTTCTATTGCTTTATCTTTCTAGATGATCAATTTTAGGGTATATTACTAAATACTTTTTTATATACTAAAAAAACACATTTCCAATAAGGTATTCTTCTGTCTGTCCTTCCTGTCTTATTATAAGTATTATGTGTTATATACAAATGTACAATGTTCTAATGATCGGTTTAATCAACGATTAATCGGGTGAATAGTTACCTGGTTAATCTGATTAAATTGGGCAGTTTGTTAAGCTTAATTTCCAAGCGACACGTAATTGCGGTTAAACGATTAGATGAGTTGATTAATGGTAAAAAGTAGGGTTCTCATTTTGACCTAGCGATCCAACGCTAACCAGATTTTGCGTAGACTAGACTGTAGTGCCCCGTCCCGCTCAGTCAATCGGAGAAATCGGAACGCCGACGGCGTTCGGACTTAGCCATGCAACGGCTTGCTCGATGTTACGACCCGCACCCGGTTTTCGGACGCGAGCTCGTGAGCAAGCCAACTATGCATCGAGCGGACTCCAGCCCGCCTCGAGTACGTATAAGCTGTCAAGGTCAAGGTATCATATCTAATCTAAACTATATCTCAATCCATGTGAATCATATAAACAAGAATGAACAAGTATGGGTCATGGTCTGCAGCCCATTAGCATATTGTTCGATTAGACTCCAGAATGATATGAGTCTATAAATAAGCAGAGTATATCATGGTACTGAATATAAAGCACGAAGGGATAATAAAGAAATATCACAAGCAAATACCTGTATCATACATCGCAATCCTCTACCATCCTGCTCCTCTAACTAACTCCATGTAGTCGCTAAACCTGAAGAGATCATCAGGTCCTCAGAGGACTAGCAAGATACATAAAACAGGCCTATCTAACAGTTTAATCATGTAATAGTATAACCAGGGTATAAACAGGAACTAGACGCGAGATTGACATATGGCTACTGACAGGTAACTATGAACACGGATACGGGATCAAGTATGCATAAATGAACTGCTGGTAGATCAATGGATAACCAACCATCGTCGCGAATGTGGACTCGCGGGTCAGTTTCAAGACAAGTCACCCTCGCCCCGTGTGTGGGCTCGCAGGTGCAAAGGACAACCATCGCCCCGTGTGTGGACTCGCAGGTTGTGGGAAAGACAAGGAAAAACAGTTTACTCACACATACTTGCAGACACGACTCAGTCAGGATACAGGTGAAGACACGACACGACCCAATCACGATACACGAGAGAACCAATCCAATATGAACTACAAGGCTAACCATGTACAAGGACAATAGCTATACTAGCATGCACGGTATACAAATCACAAGTAATAACCAACTTGTAGAACTATATACTAATAGAAATATGCATGTACATAAACTGTAGAGGGAGGCAAGGTATACTTGCCTGGTGACAGCGCAATGAACCAATAAGATACCGTCAACTGGTACGCCATAAAGTCCAAAATCCACAATTGTCTCCGAAAGCTGAAATAAACATTGCCAATATTCTCAGAATAGTCAAATTAGCTAGGATAGCCTGTCCTTAAGTCCAATTTTGGACACAGGGACAAAACGGTAATTTCGGACAAAAATGATGTCTGCCGTTGGACCCGCTTTGCACCGAAAAGCGGGCCAGAGTCAATGGTCTCTAAAGTCGTCAAACTATGTCTACGGATTTGTTTTTCCGATACGAACCTAACCGAATGTCCAAAGTTGGATTCCGGCGGACCGTGCACAAAATTACCGTTAAGTCGCCGTAGGGCCCGCAAAACGGTGATTTTACCAACTGTCTCAGAATCGGACCAAACTTGGCATACAGGACCAAAAAAATGATACGGTCCTGTTGGCGCAAGTTTCGTCTCGATCTGACGAGCGTGCACGAAGTAGTTGAAAAATTTGCAAAGTGGCCGATACGTAGAATTTCGACGGATACGCATCAAATTCGTCGCGCACACGCGATCAATTTGAATTCCGTCAAAGCCCACACGACCACGAATTCGTTATGCAGTTTTCGATGCTTTGGGTTCGCGACCACGTCGCCCGGAATGGCGGGACGCACGTCGTATCGGAGTTTTTCGGGATTTCAAAAACAGATTTTTTTTGATTTTTAACTATGAATAATTTCTAGTATAATACCTTAAAAACAATTCTACGAAAAGGAGTTCGATCTCGTATAGGTTGTCTACAGATCTGTTTAAATGGATTTTTGAAAAGGTTAATGGGTTAACGAGGATTCATTCGTAAACAGGAGTACTTCGACTACTCGATGTCCTGTTTTGAACAAGATTTTGGTTCGACTTGGAGTCGATTTTTCGGGAACCCTAGGGCGGCTAAAATCAAAATAACTGAAGGGACTAGGAGTTGATTATGTCGGGATCATACCGGAGAAAACGGCTCGCGACGACGTCGAACGTGGAGGAAGAAAACGATGCGCGAAGTCGACTACTCCAAACCGCCATACTGCTGTATGCAGTCCCTGTGCGCGCGTACGGTCGACGATTTCCGGCGAACGTCGGGGTCATTCTCCGGCGTACAGGTGCCGGAGTGGTCGCCCAGGACCAGGGGACGGCGTGGTTAGGGTTTCGAGGAGTTTGCTCTCGAAAACTCTCTCCCCCTATGTTATAAACTCGCGCGGGGGTGGGTTTTCTCAGCGCTCGGCTGGAGCCTTTTTGCTCGGGCTATATGGGCCAAGGGGCTGGTCGGCCTAGCTGACCGGGCTTGGGCCTGGGTCTGAGAGCTGCTGGGCTTAGCTGCTGTTAAGGGCCTGTGTTTCTATTTCCTTTTCCTATTTCTTTTTCTTTCTATTACTATTTATATAACTAATACATATATATATATATATATATATATATATATATATATATATATATATATATATATATATATATATTTTTTTTTTATATATATCCACATAAATACGTATGTATATGTATACATACATATATACCCGCATACATATACATACGTATTTATGTGGATATATATATATATATATATATATATATATATATATATATATATATATATATATATATATATTCATATATATATTTATATATATACATGCACACAATTACCTATATATATTTTATATATATATACACATACATACATATACATATTTATTTATATATTCATACACACACATATATAATATTTATATATATACATGTATACATATATATTTATATACCTCAAACACATACGCACATCGGTAAGGTCTATTTATAGAAATATATATACACATATATACATATCATTATAATAAATGATTTAATAAATATAAATCGTCAATTCCTAAATATATACAAAATATTTGCATTTACCAAACATGTCTACAAGGTCGTATTTGGTCCCACTACATGCCTACATGGGCTTGGATTTGACTTAGGTCCAATATGGACAGGTTCGGTACAACTGGGTTCCCGAAAACTCAATAATATAATTAAATAATAATTAAAAACTTCGGTAGGGTTAAGTCGTAACTTGGCCTGGTTTTCCTAGTTAGGACACTCCTATAGCTTTGCATTCCCCTACCATGGCTAAACACTAGTCAAAACACGTCACTGCACTATCCGTGCCACGATTTTTAGTCGCCTTGTACTCCAAATCTTAACCATGGCTAAAGTCACCTACCGTAATAATTAATTAAAGTAATTATTTATAAATCCATAAAATCACCATTTAACTCAAATATATAATTAAAAAAATATTTTCAAAAATTTTGGGAAGGGAGGCTACAAATCTACCCACCTTAAAAATAATTTCGTCCTCGAAATTCTAATTCATAACTATTTCTTAAAATTTTAAAGTCTATATCTTCTTAATCTCCTCAAATTTAATTTCTCAAAAATATTTATGGTCTTCTCTAGTCATTTGGTATTTACGAAATCTCGAGGACTTCTACCCACCTTAGGTCACACTACTCTCCAAAACACGGTCATTAAAGTCTTATAACCTTCTAACCATTTGCTAACAATCCTACTGCAGATATCTAGGGCATATGGTATCTATAATCCCTCATATCTATAAATAACCAAATATTCAATAGTCAAGCAATATTATACTATAAATTAAGAATTTTTGATAAATCCTAGATAGCACGATCATTCGTCACCCCGAAATAGGAGACGACGAGAATCAATGGTTCGAAAAGAAAGGAAGTATAATCGAGAGCAAATATGGAGTTTTCAAGGACGTAGAGAATTTTTAGGAGAGTTTTCAAAGCAGAGTGGATTGAGATTTCTAAGGTTTAGTCATCGTCGCAAGCTCGTATCAGTACAGTTACGTAACCGATACGATATTCTCTGACCTGCATGGGCCACCACAAAAACTTGTCACGACCCGCATCCGATTTTCGGACGCGAGCTCGTGAGCAAGCCAGCTACGCATCGAGCGGACTCCAGCCCGCCTCGAGTACGTATAAGCTGTCAAGGTCAAGGTATCATATCTAATCTAAACTATATCTCAATCCACGTGAATCATATAAACAAGAATGAACAAGTATGGGTCATGGTCTGCAGCCCATTAGCATATTGTTCGATTAGACTCCAGAATGATGTGAGTCTATAAATAAGCAGAGTATATCATGGTACTGAATATAAAGCACGAAGGGATAATAAAGAAATATCACAAGCAAATACCTGTATCATACATCACAATCCTCTACCATCCTGCTCTGCTAACTAACTCCATGTAGTCGCTAAACCTGAAGAGATCATCAGGTCCTCAGAGGACTAGCAAGATACATAAAACAGGCCTATCTAACAGTTTAATCATGCAATAGTATAACTAGGGTATAAACAAGAACTAGACGCGAGACTGACATATGGAAACTGACAGGTAACTATGAACACGGATACGGGATCAAGTATTCATAAATGAACTGCTGGTAGATCAATGGATAACCAACCCTCGCCCCGGATGTGGACCCGCAGGTCAGTTTCAAGACAAGTCATCCTCGCCCCGTGTGTGGACTCGTAGGTGCAAAGGACAACCCTCGTCCTGTGTGTGGACTCGCAGGTTGTGGGAAAGACAAGAAATAGCAGTTTACTCACACATACTTGCAGACACGACTCAGTCAGGTTACAGGTGAAGACACGGCACGACCTAATCACGATACACGAGAGAACCAATCCAATATAAACTACAAGGCTAACCATGTACAAGGACAATAGCTATACTAGCATGCACGGTATACAAATCACAAGTAATAACCAACTTGTAGAACTATATACTAATATAAATATGCATGTACATAAACTGTAGAGGGAGGCAAGGTATACTTGCCTGGTGGCAGCGCAAAGAACCAATAAGATACCGTCAACTGGAACGCCACAAAGTCCAAAATCCACAATTGTCTCCGAAAGCTGAAACAAACATTGCCAACATTCTCATAATAGTCAAATTAGCTAGGATAGCCTGTCCTTAAGTCCAATTCTGGACACAGGGACAAAACGATAATTTTAGGCAAAAACGATGTCCGCCGTTGGATCTATTTTGCACCGAAAAGCGTGCCAGAGTCAATGGTCTCTAAAGTCATCAAACTATATGTCTACGGATTCGTTTTTTCGATACGAACCCAACCGTATGTCCAAAGTTAGATTTCGGTGGGCCGTGCACAAAATCACCCGTTGAGTCGGACCGTGAGGCCCGTAAAACGGCGATTTTACCAACTGTCTCAGAATTGGACCAAACTTGGCATACAGGACCAGAAAAACGATACGGTCCTGTTGGCGCAAGTTTCATCTCGATCTGACGAGCGTGCACGAAGTAATTGAAAAATTTGCAAAGTGACCGATACGGAGAACTTCGACGGATACGTATCAAATTCGTCGCGCACACGCGACCAATTTGAATTCCGTCAAAACTCACACGACCACGAATCCGTTATGCAGCTTTCGATGCTTTGGGTTCGCGACCACGTCGTCCGGAATGGCGGGACGCACGTCGTATCGGAGTTTTTCGGGGTTTCGAAAACAGATTTTTCTTGATTTTTAACCATGAATAATGTTTAGTATAATACCTTAAAAACAATTCTATGAAAAGGAGTTCGATCTCGTATATGTTGTCTACAGATCTGTTTAAATGGATTTTTGAAAAGGTTAATGGGTTAACGAGGATTCATTCGTAAACAGGAGTACCTCGACTACTCGATGTCCTGTTTTGAACAAGATTTTGGTTCGATTTGGAGTCGATTTTTCGGAAACCCTAGGGCGGCTAAAATCAAAATAACTGAAGGGACTAGGAGTTGATTATGTCGGGATCATACCGGAGAAAACGGCTCGCGACGACGCCGAGCGTGGAGGAAGAAAACGATGCGCGAAGTCGACTCCAAACCGCCATACTGCTGTATGCAGTCCTTGTGCGCGCGTACGGCCGACGATTTTCGGCGAACGCCAGCGTCGTTCTCCGGCGTACAGGTGCCGGAGTGGTCGCCCAGGACCAGGGGACGGCGTGGTTAGGGTTTCGAGGAGTTTGCTCTCGAAAACTCTCTTCCTCTATGTTATAAACTCGCGTGGGGATGGGTTTTCTCAGCGCTCGGCTGGAGCCTTTTTGCTCGGGCTATATGGGCCAAGGGGCTGGTCGGCCTAGCTGACCGGGCTTGGGCCTGGGTCTGAGCACTGCTGGGCTTAGCTGCTGTTAAGGGCCTGTGTTTCTATTTCTTTTTCTTTCTATTACTATTTATATAACTAATACATATATATATATATATATATATATATATATATATATATATATATATCCACATAAATACGTATGTATATGCATACATACAAATATTCCCGCATATACATATATAATATATATATATATATATATATATATATATATATATATATATATATATATATATATATATATATAGGAAACGGATCAAAGGCCCCGCCCGCGGAGCCCCGTCGAAGCCCCGCCCCCCTGCACCATCGGATCGCGCGGGGCCCGCGTGGGGCCCGCCCCCGCCCGTGCGATCCAACGGCTAAGGGAGGGCGGGGCTTCGGCGGGGCTCCGCGGACGGGGCTCCCGATCCGCTCCCATATATATATATATATATATATATATATATATATATATATATATATATATATACACACACACACATATACATATATATCTATACACAAATATATATATTCATATATATATTTATATATATACATGCACACAATTACCTATATATATTTTATATATATATACACATACATACATATACATATATATTTATATATTCATACACACACATATGTAATATTTATATTTATACATGTATACATATATATTTATATACCTCAAACACATACACACATCGGTAAGATCTATTTATAGAAATATATATACACATATATACATATCATTATAATAAATGATTTAATAAATATAAATCGCCAATTCCTAAATATATACAAAATATTTGCATTTACCAAACATGTCTACAAGTCGTATTTGGTCCCACTACATGCCTACATGGACTTGGGTTTGACTTAGGTCCAATCTGGACAGGTTCGGTACAACCGAGTTCCCGAAAACTCAATAATATAATTAACTAATAATTAAAAACTTCGGTAGGGTTAAGTCGCAACTTGGCCTGGTTTTCCTAGTTAGGACACTCCTATAGCTTTGTATTCCCCTACCATTGCTAAACACTAGTCAAAGCACGCCACTGCACTATCTGTGCCACGATTTCTAGTCGCCTTGTACTCCAAATCTTAACCATGACTAAAGTCACCTACCGTAATAATTAATTAAAGTAATTATTTATAAATCCATAAAATCACCATTTAACTCAAATAGATAATTAAAAAAATATTTTTAAAAATTCATGGAAGGGAGGCTACACTCGAAGACCCGCTCGGTCGAGGCGACTCCTCGCTCAGGTGGGTGGCTTCGGTGAACTTGCCTTGTATTGGCCTTCGCACTAATAAAACGAAAGTTTTCAATGCACAAGTAGGCTTGATAATAAAAGAAACGAATCCACATAGCTAAGGGAATAATCCCAAGTTAGGTAGATTGAGTTAGAAAATGAACAAGGTACCACGGTCGGCTTAGAATCGTTGCATGATGGCTTTCAAAATGGCGCTCGGTCCTTCGTCCTGTGGCTTGGGAGAAGGAAAAGTTGGCCTTCGCCACAAAGTTGTGAGTTAGCCTAAGTCATAGGCGTCGTCCGCATAAATGCTTGATAAAGCATGCACGGTCCCATCGTCTAAGGCTTGGCAAAGCCTTTGCTCGTCCCATGAGCTAAGTTGCATCGTGCGGCTTGTGGCATAAGTCTAGGTATCCAAATAACTTGGTTGTTCAAAGTTGATCGCATACACGGTACATTCCCTCGATGCAAGGCTTGACGCAACATTTTCTCGTCAAGTTGATGCACGATTAAGTTAGGCTAAGTGATTTTAGGCGATCGAAGGCATCCTAAGCACTGTCCCATATTTTCTACGGTTGTCGATATTACTTTGTTTCACGATCGTAAGGCATGTGTATGACTTGGGCGGTAGTGTCGTATAAAGTTCAAGTTGGTTTAAGGCACGATGTCACGGACTTAGTGTTTTTAAGGCACGGGCCACGATTGATTAAATTGAGTTGGAAGGAGGGCTTTTAAGTAGTCGTTCCTGAGTCGAATGAAATGATAGGACAAGAAGGAAGAATGCTCACGACCATGGGTCGTCGAGGCAGTCTCAGATTTGAGAAGTATTGAACTTGGCCCTGAGAGAGATAGTAACATTAGAAGAACAATGACTGTGTGAGACGTCAGTTCGAGTCGAGTCTTGCATGGTCACTGGACAACTTGTCGACAAGGGAAAGGTTTTCTCGGATGGCAACCCGGCGGCCAAGGGACCGATTCGTAGGAAACATGTAAATAGCTGTGCTGGATGATAGCACAGATTAGGCGAGAACTTGCAGCGGGGCTCGCTACTTGTGCAGAAAGGGGTGCCCATCTAACAAAAGCTATAGAGTCCAGGATAGCTTGTGGTGCTAGTGACCTTTCATATAGATGAGTCGGCATGGGCGGCAATCCGCGTGTGTGCCTTTGGATTGAGTTGAGTTGGACATGTACACGATCAGAAGACAATGTTTGGGCCTAAAATTTGGCTGTAACGTCGACACCGTGCTTCGGCGCGAGATGTGGCGTCGAGTCTTAAGTTGTTGGATAGAGTTGCATAAGTTGGATTTTAGTCGTTCGAGTTTAAGTCAGGAAGCGCCGCAAGACAAAGTTGTGTCACTAAGTTTACAAGTCTTGGTTAAGTCGGTTGGTGATTAAAAGCGGCGAGGGCCGCGAGGGCCAATATGGATTGGTAGCACGGTCACATGGAAATTGGGTACTATCGTGTAGTTACGTTTCTGAGTATGGGCTGAAAGATAAGCATGATTTAATAAAGTTGACGTCGTTGACACGAAAAGGGTCTAGAGACAAAGTATCAGTAAGTTGCTAGTTGCAAGGCACGGAATGGTCTAGAGACACAAAATAGGCCGAGAGTCTATGTCCTAAAACTGATCCTAAGGCAAGAATAGAAAGACAATCGTAAAGGATTATATTGCACAAAGTAAATAAACGTGTTGGTTTTGTATGGGTGGGCGAGGAGCTCATTCCACCAACACAGTTGAGTACTGACACCCACACAGTTTTTATGTGCAGTAACAGGTAGAAGACTTATGTAGGGGTCAAGGAGGCTGAATTGTTTTTTGTAAATTTTATAGAAATTTCCAAGTCATTTAGAGAATATTTGGAACATGGATTACCTTCTTTAGGAAGATCAGTAATTTAACAGATGCACACATTAGCCTCACAAATATCCTGCTTGAGTAGTAGTAACTTGACATTCATGTAGGAGATCAAGCTTAATGTAACCCTATTGAAAGGATATGTTAACTTTTCCGGCATTTCTTTTTCAATAAATAATGATTATTTTGGTGAAGGAAATGGTCCGAAAATACCAGAATGTTAGCAGATGTTGTGAGAGGCGGTCATTCAACCGATCACAAAACTAGTACGAAGTGCGTAGAAACATTTTACTTGTCCATATTCAACTTGGGTCCCATATTGGAAAGACTTCTATTCATGATGTGCTTAATAATAGTAGTAAAGGGAAAGAGAACTTAATGCTTTTTTTTTGGGTTAATGTTACAGGGGACACGACCTTCTCATAACAGAGATGAATGATTCAAAGTAAACCCCAAAAGTTTGGAATAAAGGCTTTGTTTTGTTGTACATTTTTTTATAGAAAGAAATTTGGATGAGGCGTCGTATAAATTGGTAATGTTGTTGTTCACAACTTCTAGCCATTGCAAATAAGGTAGGTAGCTGTTCGAAAAGAATACTGTGATCATGATCATGATCATGATTACATGTACAGTATATTATCAGCTTGTGTTTGTGATGGCCAATTGGCAGAATTCTGATTTGTGATTTTCTTTTTCTATAGAAATAAGGGAGGAGAAATGAATGTGAAGTCATATATTGAGTACTAAAACATGGGCATCAGGTTACCTATATTGGCAGTTACAAGATTGTAATATCCTGATACTACATATTATCGATTTATTAGCATAAATACCACAAAGCAACATTTGCATAGGCAAATCATTTGGTACACCTATGAAGGGAAGGTTAGACACTAATTCAGAAGACGTAGGCTTGTATTTAGGAACTTGATTCCGAGTTCTTCACCATTCTCATTGTTCTACTTTTGTTCTTTCTGAAAACATTGTTTTTACCTCACTGTTTCTAGTTTTCATCTTTGTGGTTTTAGTTCTGCAACACCAACATTATTGCTAAAAAGGCCATTACATAAGTATAATTATTTATAGTGTAAATAAATATCAGAAAGTTCTAAGCTGACCCCATGTGGGCTGAAAAATACTTTTATGATGATAGTACATAGATTCTACCTCACCTAACTATTTTCATGTTATTTGTCAAATGTAATGCATTGCATATTTGTCTTCTACAGAAATTTTGGATTGCCAAAGGGCTGATGATCTGACAAATTAGTGTACTGAGGTTATAAGAAATGAAACTACAGCGGAGCCTCGAGGTATGGAAAATGGGAATTGTGCACTATGCTGCTGCTCTCAAACTCCAGGAACGGCTCACATCGTGTAGAAAAGCTGCTGAAATTCCAGATACTGTCTTGTCCCTTCAACACCCTCCTACATATACACTAGGGAAACGACGAACTTATCACAATTTATTAGTGCCAGAGGCTAACCTCAAAGCCATTGGTGCTGAGTTGCATTTCACTGAGAGAGGCGGAGACGTTACATTCCATGGCCCACGACAAGCTATTCTGTACCCCATTATCTCGCTGAGGGACATTGGATTTGGCGCAAGAAAGTATGTAGAAGGTCTTGAATTGGCGATGATTGAGTTAGCTTCGGTATATGGTGTCAAAGCTCACCTAGGTATCAAAGGTGAGACGGGTGTTTGGGTTGGAGACAGAAAGATAGGAGCTATAGGTGTTAGGATATCTGCAGGTATCACTTCTCATGGATTGGCCTTCAATATCGATCCTGATTTGAGCTATTTTAGTCATATTGTGCCTTGTGGGATTGCGGATAAAGGGGTGACATCATTGAGAAGAGAGACAGAGATGGAACTTCCGGCTGATGATATAATTCATGAGCAGCTTATTCAGTGCATGTCAAAAGTGTTTGGTTTCAGTGATATCCAATGGAGACAAGATGTCTCATCATTATATACTGATGAAATTAAGTGAGGTAAGACATTTATTATTATAACTTGTAACCCAAGTAATTTATGGAGTTATTTAACTTTGTTTATGAAGTGCATAGCTCTATTTGTAATTAGGGAAGTTAAATACATTGATGTTTCATTGACAATAGTATTGTTACTCATGGGTCAGCAAAGCATTAGCTACTAAGCAGTCGTACTTGGGAGATTTTCAGCAAGTTGTGTAGATTAGCGGGAAAACTAAACGTCAAGTGTATTGTATTTTCTGTGATGACTATAAACCAAACGATAACACTGTTATATTCATTCTTCTGATTCTTCATCTTGGTAGGCAGTTTCATCAACTTAAGTGATAGTCTTCTTACTTGTTGAACCGCTAATATCTTGTTGTGCATTCACCTTTGGTGATTTTCTGTTTGTATCAGTTCACGTTTGGTGTTTTTTTGTTTATAGTATCAAGGATGATGTAGGATCATGATCAAGGTAAAAGAAACATCATCTAAGAAGATAAGCCAAAATATGATCTTATTATGTGCCAAATTATAAATTTAGTATATATGGGCAGAGCTATATCGCACAAATATGGACATGGATACAAGTATACATGATATGGGTATGGTCATACAAGCATTTTTAAATAGGTACAAGGTACTCATCAATGTTGCACAAATATAGACGATAATATACAAGATAGTAACACCATTTTTTCGGTCTGTGCAACATAGAGGAGGCAGATGTATCCCCTTTTTGTAGATACTGTCTTGGGGCATATGAAATCTATAATTAAGCCTGTTATCCTATATTACATCTACATATTACTGTACATCAAAAGTATTTCCATCAAATCAATATTGACTGCACAGTGTAAATTGTCTTCTGCTGACTTCATGTGAAAATAAATTATAAATTGTGATTCTCAGTCGATCAGAAGATATCTGGGGTATGGGTTTATGTCCTAAAGGTTTACTGGAAGTAGTACATTATTTTTTGTTCAAAATTTTTCACTATAAAATTGGTTCATACGGCTAAAAGCTGATCTTAGCCACTCCTTATGAGAACTAGTGTTTATGTGCGAATATGCTCAGAATTTAATACTTGATCATGCTACTACTCGAATTCTGGTGCCTATGACCTGAGTGCTGTAAACTGGAAAGTTGGCTTACTGGGTGAATTACGTAGGCTCAGTATAAGTACAGGGTTACAGCTCTTGCTTTCCCCCGTCGTAGACCTGATATGCACCCCCTTCCATATAGAGTTTGTATTTATAAAAAATCTAATAGATCTAAGGCCTAACCGAGCAAAAGAATATTCCCGGAACTAGACCGACCAGATCAACTAGATTAGATTGTTCAAATTCATGACCTAATTTCAGTAAGATTTGGCCTGAAACATGCCTGAACCGAACAGTACCCCTGTAGCGTAACTTGCAGCTTAAAGCAAGTTTTGTGTTTTGTGATGATGTAGTTAGTGAAGAGGTGAGAGAAAACAAACCTGTACTTGCAAATTAGTGAGAAAGCAGTCGATGCAAGGTCAAAGAAACTGCCACCAAATCCATCACACAGTTGGGATATGTTACACAAAGAGGATTAAGTGATTTTTTTTTCCTTACAGAAAGTAGAGGTGCTGTGTCTTAGCTTTACATTATATCTTGGTATTTCTTGATTGGTTGTGGGAAGTGGCATTTTCCTTTAGCCAGCTATGTGTGTAGTTTGCGATGGAAAGGAACCAAATAATACAGTGTTGTATTTCTTGATCGGTTGTAGGAAGTGGCATTCTGATTGAGTTCCTTCTCATAGCAGCCAGCAGCAATTTTTTGTTTTTTTATCAAATGATAGAAAGAATGGTGTTTTCGTGTAGCTCTATCTTCAATATTTTGCTGCTATTCACTAAATTTGAAAAGATTATGACCATTCTAGGCATATTTTGGAATTTTCAGCTGTGTTTCTCACCTATTGTAATTAACTTGAGCTTTCAGTACTGGTATTATTTTGACAAGATTACCATTATCAATTGAAGGTTCAAATGTAGAAGTCTTTCAAAGTTCTGTTGACTTTATTTGACTATGCACAGTAATCTACTAGATATGTTATATTTATGTGGGGTGA
Source organism: Iris pallida (assembly GCA_029216955.1). Taxonomy (NCBI): domain Eukaryota; kingdom Viridiplantae; phylum Streptophyta; class Magnoliopsida; order Asparagales; family Iridaceae; genus Iris; species Iris pallida. The sequence goes on along the minus strand of JANAVB010010794.1, from coordinate 6,615,935 downwards.
TAACAGCATCATGCTACTCACATTATGACTGCAGTAATCTAGTAAAAAAAACTTATAGATAGTGTTTATTACAGGTTGGCTAACTTATGTCAGATGGTGTCGAGTATTTCGGCTTTGTGCAGGATTTCATGATATGGATAAGTATTGTGACATTTGTAATTTGTAGTCTTATGTAATTTAGATGTTTTCCCTGTGTAAAGATTCAATTAATTTCTCTATAATGACCTGTCTTGTTGAGTTCAGATACAGTTGGAATCAAAAGGTGGGCACACTCACCCATTATGTTCTGCACAATGGAATTATTTTGAGATTGTTGGTCAGTAGAGGCACAAATTTGTCAAAAGGGAAAAACTGCAAAGACGTCAAAGAGGGATACTTTATCAGGAATAACCCACGTTATTGTGGTATGTGTTATATTTCAGTTAAAATATGAAACTTTTGAGCTTCATCCTTTATTCATTTATATATTTTACATTTGTGAGTCCAAGGTCATTTTCTTGGAAAAATTAGTAATTATCTTTTCCCTGTGATATTCCAGTGAAAGTAAAATCAGACTGTAGGTTACAAACACTTGATGTTTTCCTAGTTCAAGGTTTATGTAAATACTTCTTTGTCAGACTTGATAATGGTTGAAGTAGTCGGTTTACCTATCGCCTGTTTGCAAAAACAAAATTTGTTTATTCCAAACTTATAAAAGAGTACAAAGTACAATGAATTCTGGGAAAGTACAACTATAGAAATCTGATCAGAAGACGATCACTCTATCCCTTGGACGATGTGAACTTGAAGATTGTAGCCTCTAGAGAATGTAGAAACAAATTTTGCAAGAGTTCTTGATCTCTGTGCCTCTATATCTGTGCGTATATCTCTGTGTTCTTTTGTCAGCAATGATTGAAAACTCTATTTATAGAGTTCAGGAAATAACTGTTTTAGCAGTTATTCTGATGTGTGCGAGGCTGGATTGCGCCACATTGGGTTGCGTCGACCTCCTGTTGCGCCAACTTCCATTCAGTTGTTTAAGTCGTGTACTAACCGTATTTAGACGCGTGGCATCATATGATTGAGATGCGCGTGGTCGTGTACAGAATAGTAGACACGTCTTGAGAGATTAGTGGCATGTGCGCCACGTTATCCTGCTTTAGAATGTAAGTTGTCTCAATTTCATCAGGTTGCGCGAGCTTCAGTCAACGAGTCAAACTGCGCTTGATTTGGACTGCGCCTACACACGTGGCAGCTTCTGAGCAAAAGTTATTCTGGTTGCGCCTAGGCGCAACTAAGGATTTTGTTTAGATTGCACCTGGGCGCAACTTACGAAGTGAACAGTACAGCTGTCCACCAACTTTCCTTGAGCAGCACAACTCACGGGATTCGAAGAGATTTTCCTCGTTCACTGTGGTGTCAGTTGTCAGTGTCGTCAGGTAATGCTGACCATTAAGTGTCAGATGCCGCGTAGGTTTGGGCGCAATAAGACTGGACGCAGTCTGATACATGGCGCAAACTGTTCAGTGGCACAGTCTGTTCCCTGAGCTTCATATCAGTGGCGCAACCTAATTTTTTAGGGCGCAACTTGATCACTGATCAGTATATTCAGGGCGCAACTTGATTTTTAGGCTCTACAAGACCCCCTTTAAAGTTTTCAAAACTTAAAAATATTTCAAAGTTTTGGAATACTTTGAATTTAAAAGAGATTTTGACTAAGTCAAGTTGCGCCAGTCAATGCTTGGTTATCACAATTAAATACCTTTTCTTGAAAATACGCAATCTTCTCTTCGTCTTTTCGAGTTTCATTGATTATTTTCAGTTTCCTATGAGGAATACGAAGAGTCATTTTGTTGATATATGTAGTAGTCGATCTTCGCGCTTTGTTCTTCACTTCTGTTCTTCAATGGCCCCCAAGAAGAGAGATGGAGACTAATGCTGACACCACAACCAAGTCTCCTGCAGCAGGACACGATGTTGTGCCGTCGACTTATTTGCTGGAGGCTGACCCAGCATTGAGGGCAGTAAACTTTTTGGGCTGCTTTGGCTTAACCCCGTCAGTCTTCAATTGCCCAAGTGGTGGGTCATCCTCTGAGGAGCAAGGCAATTCGGAGGGATTCCTTAACCTGATGCGTCGCTCGGGGATCCGCAACATGCAAGAATTGGACACCGCCCTTCGTCAGACTGATGAAGGCAATGACAAAAAATAATGTTCTAGGCAAAACAACTTTTTTTTATGTCCTTGATTGTAGGGGTCCACCCATCTTTATGCAATGAAACTTAAAATTTCTGATTTTGTGTGGCTGTGATTTCGAATGATGCTCATGGACACGTTCCTTTAGCTAATTCTTTGTTTACTGTTTCTTCTGAGGGACACGTGGCAGTCGTTACATGGTTTTAGATGCCCATTTTTAGTTCTTTCCCAAAATAGGATCCTAGAACGACGCACCCACCCCATCCTTTAACCCCTTTAAAAAAAGGACATCCAGGAACGAAAGAATCATTTATACTCTCTCCAAACAAATATTTTCTCATAAGGTTTTATTTGCGCCACTTCGCTCTGATGTTATTCGCCTGCATGCTATGCCTTCAAAAATTGGTAAGTTTCGACGAATAATCAATTGTATGAATATTCTCCTTTTACGTCACTTTTGGTGATAAGTATCAATCTGCATGTTGTAGACACGATAGATATGTGCTAACTATCTCTGAGAATAGGCGCACACTGTGATCCAGCGTTTAGCTCCGACCAAAGGCGCGTATGGTTGACAAACACTTGTTTGATCAGTGCTTAGTGCTGATATGCACCTGTTGGTAGGCGCAAACTGTTGGTTGGCGCCTATTGATTAGTGTGCAATGCTGATTTGCGCCTGCTGGTAGGCACAGACTGTTGGTTGGCGCCTATTGATTAGTGTGCAATGCTGATTTGCGCCTGCTGGTAGGCACAGACTGTTGGTTGGCGCCTATTGATTAGTGCGCAATGCTGACTTGCACCTGCTGTGTCACGCCCCAGAACCAGAATACTGGAGAGCGGGGGCAGACATAGCCAGCTACGTATAACGGAATGGAATCCACACCGCTATACGGTCACGGCTGTCTAGATATGTGAGGGTTTATCTACAAGCCATCAGTCTCTTAAGGTCATAAAATAACCTATTGTCTCAATCTCAACCAACTAATAATAATCCTAAGATATCAGATCACCAAATATACAATTGTAAGGCGTCCCAAACATTTCATATCCAGATGATCATGAAGCTAGTCGTACAAAATGTAAGGACTAGCAAGAGTTTAAGTCATACATGATCAACCTCGAGTTGCCAATCATGCTTACAGCCCGTAGACAGACAGTAAATAAAGTTGCAAACGAGCTAACACTGGCTCGGCGGCTAAACGCCTTAAAAGAATAATTTTACAATAAAGTGGGAGAACAAAAAGAAGCCCACTCGTTGCCCTGGTTACGCCTGGCGGTCACCATCGGGCTGGAAGGCAGGTAGATCCTTTGCTGCTGCTCCGGTATCTGGCCATACAAAACCAGCTGGTTCAGACCCCAGAAAGAGCAAGTGCCACAAAGGAGGCTTCACTTAAGAACTAAAACCAGCAATTAGCACAATAGTATAATTACATAATAAAAAGGCAGTAGTTTAAGAAAAAGCATGATGAATAATTATAAAAGACAATCTTGTATAGAATCACTAAAAGACAGGACATATGGAAGGAAAACATGACAGGATGATATACGATGAGATAACCATGGGACTATTCAGATAGCCAGGTTACAACCAGTAAACCAAACAAGGACCGGGGTTGTAACCCTTCGTCTGAACGGAACTTGGTTTCTCTCAACATTTATCGGCAAGATAAATATAAGAAATCAGGCCAAGTTACCTTCTGGAGTGACAATCATTATAGTGACAATCTGGAGTGACAATCTTTCAATCATTCTGGTACAATCTTACAATTAATCAATTCTAGACAATACTATACTGGACTAGACTCCATCCAAGCAATCACGGCCAATCATTGCCTACGGCTTTCTACATTAACTAACTAGGGTTATCACAATCCTAATTACTAGCAAGATGCAATAAGAATTCCAAGTCCGGTTACCTGTTTGTTACTACCTGAGTGATCCCAGCAAGAAAAGGAAAATATAGCAGGATATAGCAGACACACTGTAGTAAGATACATGTGTCCTAAGGTATCACGCTCGACGGCGGGCTGGAAGTGCGCTCATCTCGACGGATAGCAACAAATCCCATGTATATATATATAAGGCCGGGACCAAAGGGGCAACAGGTAACTGGGAAATTCTTCATGAACTAATTGATCAATCTAGTCATTAACCTAGCCAGATTCAGTATGGATCCCTGACCGTGGTACTCAGGGATCATGCCCTAGACATGATGCAAGACACAACCGGACTCGTAGTTTATACAGGCACAATCAATACAAACACCCACGGTGTCAGGATTTAATTATACAGGTCATGTCATGTCAGGTAGCCGTCGCAACAGCTATTCGAGATAATCATGTCAGGTTTATCATATCAAGCGTGCTAGTCAGGAGTGCGCCACGACGGGCCACTATCAGGTCATGCCAGGTTATCATGTCAAGAGTGCACCACTACGGGTCACTATCACGTCATGCTCAATTATCAATTCCAAACATATCAAATGAATTCATGATTTTCAAGTTCAGGACAAAAGGCGTAAGGATATAAAATGGGCGTAAAATATCTAATAAAATATCAATATTCAGGGCTATAGAAGAGTCATGCGGCTAAGTCATATGCGGCCAGGTAATGATCACATGCGGTTGGAAGAAGAACAGCCCATGCGGCTGGAGAAGACTGGGCCTTATGCGGCCAAAAAGTAACCGGGTCTCATGCGGCCAGGAAATGACAGTGGCATATGCGGCTAGCAGGAGTTTAAGTTCATGTGGCTCAGGGTGTTGAGTTCATGCGGCTGAGGGTGGGCGGAGTCCCATGCGGCAGCAGGGGAAAATGCTTATGCGGCTCAGGGGCAATGAATGCGTATGCGGCTGAAGGAGCAGTGGAGCCTATGCGGCTCGAACGACTCCGGGTCATGCGGTTAAGTATGGCGGGCACATATGCGGCTGCATAGGTAAGAGGGCGCATACGGCTAAAATAAATCGGGTCATGCGGCTCAGACTCAGAAGCCCATGCGGCTCAGTTAGGACTGGGCCTTATGCGGCTAGGATTAAATCTTCATGCGGCTGGGAGAATCGAGTTCCTGCGGCATAGGCCATGCGGCCAAGTAACTCAGCAAGGCTTATGCGGCCGGGAATAAAACTTGCTGCATAAAGCTATGCGGCTAAGTCCAGTCGGCTATGAACTGTTCTTCTTCCCCATCCTCCCGAGAAGAAGAACCCTTCAAGCCATGGCTCCCAAGCTCCATGAATCTTTCATCCAGAGTCCAAATCCAAACTTCTATAGGTCAAAATGGGGCAGAATGAAATTCTCAACAACATGGAACCATAAAAATTCGAAAATAACCAGATTAAGTAGATCAAAACTCAAGAAATCCGAAAATAAGGAAATATAGATCTACAAGAATCTAGCCATGGAAAGTGAAAATGCCAAGTTCTAAAGTTAGTTAAAATGCTGTAAGGAAGAAAATGAAGCAATAAAATTTGAGTTCCTCCATGAAGCAAGTTGCACTTTCCTAGAGCTCACTCTCTCTCTCTCTGGTAGGTGGAGAGTTAATGAAGGAGAAGAAGAAGAGTAATGAGTAATAATGGAAGAGAGAGAGAGAGAGTGGAACATAAATAAGGGTGGTGGTAGGTGGGAGTGGTTTGGTTCACATAAAACCCAACCAAGCCAAACCCACTAAACCGAACCAAACCAAGCCAATGCAATGCCATGATGAATCATGAAGTACTCAATAAACCAAGCTCCATTAATCAGAATTAATCCATGAACGATAAATAACAATTAAACCACAATACTAAATATGAAATAAACCATAACTAACTAATCAAAGAAAAGAGAAATACGGGTCAGAAATATGAATACGTATAAAATACGTATCACGAATTTCGGGGCACTACATGCTGGTAGGCGCAGACTGTTGGTTGGCTCTGCTAACTTCTCCTGTTTCATGATTTTTTACAGGAACTTGGTTAGAAAGCTTTTTCAGAACTGGTATTGGTGATTTGGATGTTGCAGAGAGCATTCTGACACTCACATCAGACAGCTCACGTGGTTCTGACACTCAAATCAGACAGCTCAGGACTCTTCATGTCAAGAAGGGTCTTTCTCAGATGGTAGGAAGAGCCTATACACATGAGAGTTGGATGGTGAAGACGCAGAACTAGGAATTGTATCACAAGGGTGATCTCGTTCCTAATTTTCATGGCGGGTTGTCTTCTCTCCACCAGTTCTATTGACAGCAGCTCATCTTTGGGCTGCTGCACTCTGGGGTTCTCCTCTCGTCTTTCTGAGAGAGAAGACCAGAGTTAATTCCATTGTCTGGCTCGTTGCTTCAGGTCGAGACGACAAGGAATTGCCACCAACAAATAAGAAGATCCAAAGATGTAATAGACCTTCATTATTAATGGAAAGATCCAAAGATGTAATAGACCTTCATTAGAATGAAAATCCAAGATGTAATAAATTTTCATCAGGATGTAAAGAAGAAATAAAGAAATGATTGCTTCATTATTCTGGATTTTGCTACGCTGTCATAGATAACAGAGAGAAATATGAATGAAGCAAGTTGTTTGTCATGAATATTTGGATTTTAGGGTCGCAATAGACATGAATTTTGATTATGATAAAGGAATAGGCGATCATTCACTTCAATCTCCGAGGAAGAAATAATGAAGGAATGATCGTTTAAACTCTCGAAGAAGAAAATAAATGAATCCAACACATCGGTTTCGAAGAAGGGAAGATGAACGGTCGGTTATGAATGAACCATTCAGAAATGAATGAACAGTTGTGCTTTTTTCCAAAATGAATGAACCATTCAGAAATAAATGAACAGTTGTGCCACTTTCCAAAAGCAATGAACCATTCAGAAATAAACGAACAGTTGTGCCACTTTCCAAAACGAATGAACCATTCAGAAATGAACGGACAGTTATGCCTCTTTCCAAAAGTTGCATCAGTTCTCGAGACTGATTACTTAATTGTTTTGTCTATAAATAGAATAAAGCTTTTTGTGAATATTGTCAATCTCTTTTCTTTCCTGATAAAGCAAAATGTCTTCCAAAGATTTGATTGCTCCAAAGACTGAAGAAGAGACCACAATTCCCCTTGCTGAGCCTCCAGTGTCTTCTCAAAAAGAAAAGGGCAAAGGTTCAACCGTTCCTCCTGCACCAGGACATGATTTAATCTCCAAGTTAGTAGAGCCTGGAAAGACTGCCGAAGAGGAAGCATTGAGGATGGCTGTTTGTGAGTTCTTTGTGCGTTCAGACAACGAGATTTTTGAACGGTTGGCGAATTTTGTATTTAATCATGAAGGATCGGGGCCTCCTCCTCGTCCTTAATATTATGTAACTCCATTCTGCTTTTGAAATAAAAATTAAATTTTTATTTACATCATGTCTTCGAAAATAAAGTACATTTTATACATAATATTTCTTGAGAAATTTGCCATTGATAGGCATCATAGCAACTCTGCCATCCATATTTGTTAATTGATAGGCTTCATTAGAGAAGACTTTATTTATCACATACGGCCCTTCTCATTTTGCCTCGAACTTGTCTTTGCTCATATGCGTCATAGTCATAGGCCGCCTGACTGTAAGAACCAACTCGCCTTCCTGAAATGTTCGCACTCTGACCTTGCGATTGAAAGCTTTTAAAATCTGGGCCTGATAAAGTTCAATATGTTGTTGAGCTAATAACCTTTTCTCGTCGAGCACCTCCAATTCTTAAAGTCGAAGACGATCATTATGTTCTGTAGTAAGTTCATTAGCAATGGCGATTCGTAATGATGGAATTTGAATTTCCAAAGGTAGAACAGCTTCACATCCATATACCAGAGAAAAAGGTATGCAACCTGTGGGGTTACGGACAGTAGTACGATATGCCCATAAACATTCTCCAAGTTTATCAGTCCAATTACATTTGTTAATAGAGACAAACTTTTTAAGGAGTTTGATAATGGTTTTGTTGAATGCTTCAGCCAACCCGTTAGCAGCAGGATTATAGGCCGTAGAAGCGACATTATTGATTCTGTTGTCATCACAAAATCTGTTAAACTTCTGGCTGATAAATTGTGGCCCATTATCATGGATGATTCGACGAGGGACACCAAATCTGTATATCACATGATGTTTGGTAAAATTGATGACACTACTTGTTTTTACTTCAGCCAAAGGTATAGCTTCCGTCCACTTGGAGAAATAATCAGTTATAGCCAAGATGAACCGATGTCCTTTAGATGAAGGAGGATTTATAGGGCCAATTATATCCGTGTCCCAAGTTTCGAAAGGCCATGAGGCTGCAGTTGGATGAAGAAATTCCGACGGTTGGTAAATGAAATCCGCATGAATTTGACATGCACGACATTTTTTTGCATAATCAATAGCATCTGATACCATAGAGGGCCAGTAGTAGCCCATACGTCGAATACGATCTTGTAGTTTAGGACCAGGCTGATGTGCTCCACAAACACCATCATGAGCTTCGCGCAATATCTGCTTTGCTTTATCACCAGCGATATATCTTAAGAGTAATCCATCAAAAGTTCTTCGATAAAGAGTTTTAGTAATATGATTATAATAGAATCGAAGAGATCGACGACGGACGCTTGTAGTTCCTTAGGATCTTCTGGTAATATGTCATGTACTGCAAAATCAATGAATGGTGCCCTCCAGTCTTCGCTAATGACATTGACTTCAGTTAGGTTGCTGAATTCAATGTTGTGGTTGTTTTCAACACAAAATAGTTCCCTATTAGAGATAACAACCATCTGTTGTCTTTTGATTGGAATTGTCAATACCGCGACTAGATTAGCTAAGGCATCAGCTTCTGTATTGCATGCGCGACGTACATGTTCGATGAAGAACCCTTTGAATGAAGAAGCTATTCTGATTGCTGCTTCATGGTATGGTACCAGATCTTGATGTCGGACTTCATATATGCCTCTAACCTGATTAACAATCAGCTTAGAGTCGCCATATACTTCGAGATATTCAATATCCAGTTGTTTAGCCAATTGGAGTCCAATGAGCAAGGTATTGTATTCTGCCACATTGTTAGAGCACGACTCGTCAAAAGAATAAGCCCTTTGAATAGCTAATCCATCAGGTGAAACGAGAATAATTTCCACTCCAACAACAAGGGTACCTCCAAGTCCAATTCTAGAAGCTCCGTCAAAGAACAACCTCCAGGTAGAAAATTCTTTTGAGATCATATTTGCTTTTCAAGTTTCGTCCGGAATCTCATCATAGAGTTTAGATGTTTCAGGGACAGGATGAGCTGCTAAGAAGTTAGCAAGCGCTTGGCCTTTTACAGACTTTTGAGGAACATAAACCATATCATATTGTGCTAATAATATAGCCCATGTGGCAAGCCTAGAATTAAGTGTACTTGGTTTCTTCATTAATACTCGAAGAGGATTGACTCGGGATATAACATAAATAGTTTGACCTATGATGTAATGTCTTGTCTTCTGAACAGCAAACATCAAAGCTAAACATTCCTTCTCTACTGGACTATAACGACGTTCAGCTCCAATCATCGTTCGACTAAGATAGTAGATAGCTTATTCATGACCTTCTTTGTTCTTCTGAGCCAGCAAAGCTCCCAATGAATGATCCATTGCCCGGACATACATTAAGAAGGGTATTCCTAAAATCGGTGGTACAAGAACCGACGGACTCATTAAATACCGTTTTATGTCATCAAATGCTCGTTGACATTCTTTCGTCCAAACGAAAGATACACCTTTCTTCATTAACTGAGTAAATGGTCGACAACGTCCAGATAAATTCGAAATGAACCGCCTGATGTACGCAAGTCGACCTTGAAATCCTCGTAGCTCTTTTAGGTTGCGTGGAGGACGCATCTCTTGAATGGCTTTGATCTTCTCGGGATCAACGTGTATACCTTTAGAGGTAATGACGAAGCCAAGAAATTTACCACTAGAGACACCCAAGAAAGGCTTGGTGGGGTTCATTTTGAGTTGATGCTGGCGCATTAGATTGAAGACAGTTCTTAAATCTTGAATGTGATCTTCTTTGAGACGACTTTTGACAGCAATATCGTCAACATAGCATTCGACAGTCTTTCGCAGATGATCACGAAAGATAGTACTCATAGCCCGCTAGTAGGTTGCACCTGCGTTCTTTAGACCAAACGGCATGACTGTGTAACAATATACGCCCCGAGGAGTACGAAACGAAGTATGTTTCTCATCTTCAGGATTCATCCGAATTTGATTATATCCAGAAAATCCATCCATGAAAGAAATTCGTTCGAATCTACATGTATTGTCGATCATGACATCAGTAATCGGGATAGGGAATTCGTCATTAGGGCAAGCATCATTGAGATCCCGAAAGTCTATGCAAACTCGAACTTTTTCGGTCTTTTTCAGGACTGGGACGACATTGGCCACCCAGTTAGGATGTTGTTCTTCTCTGATAAAACCGCAAGCTATAAGCTTCTTGGCTTCATCATCAATTGCATCCATCATTTCAGACTTGAATCACCGTTGTTGTTGTTTGACCGGCTTAGCATTTGGCAAAATGTTAATGTTGTGAGTTACAATTTGAGGATCTAATCCCGGTATATCTTCGTAACTCCAGGCGAAGACATCAATGTATTTACGAATTAGGTGAATTAATTCTTGCTTATCATTCTCTGGGAGATTTTTGCTAGTGAAGATTGGTCGTGATACACCTTTCTCTCCAATATCGATTTGGACTAGTTGATCCTCAGTATATGGTTATCGTTGTTCAAAACGAAGTTTCCACTGATTGTCCATCCTTTGTGCCCAAGGGTCTGCTTTAATAGCTTCTTCAATGTCACTTTCGCCATCTTCTGAGAATTCGGCTGACACCATATTGGAAGATACTACCACCCTATGAATGTGACCAATACTGGTATCAGAATCCCATGATATAGAATCAGAAGAGTTAGATCGTTCTTCTTCATCAGATTCAGAAGTTCTGGAGTTGGAAGTGGTGACGTATAACCTAGTCCTTGTTTTGTTTTACTGTAATATTGTTGTGATTTTCCTTTTTGAACAACAATACGAAGAGGAGTTCGCCTTTCTTTACCGTTGTTGAGGCCTGTTCTAAAATTATAGCCCATTTTACGGATGATGGTTTTAGCTTGTGGACTATAGCGTCGTAATTGTAGTCTTCCTGTATCATCTCTATTATCATTATTGAGATTGATTTTTGGTTCTTCTCTTTTGTTGAAGAATATAGGCTTTTCATCTTTCTTCCGAGATGGTACTAAGAAGTACGACTCTTATATTGATTCCCGTGTTACCACATTTCATAGAGATGATACGACTTCTATTGTAAGTGGTTTAAAGCTATCTAGCATATCCAAATAACACTGAGTATAGTAAAAGACATCAGTATACTGCAAAGAAGATGCTTTATTGATTTTTACACCATCATTTACAATAGAAACTTTAGCCTTGGCAGGCTTAGTCAGATTGATGACAAGAGGGGAAGAAGAAGAACGAGAAGGAGAAGGGAGCTTCTTGCGACGAAGATCGATTACAAGCGGCTCAGAAGAGGTGAGCTCTCTTTGTTCTTTACTATCACCAGAAAGCTGTTTCTCACGAGAAGGAAGATAGATAGTCAGTGGTTTGGAAGACTGAGGACATGAGGTGCGTCCTTTGACCAGGATCATCAGAGTATCATTCGGTACATTTTTCTGTTCCTCATCTGTGTCCATTGCTAGTACCACCTTCATGAATTCCTCTTTGTACATACGAGAATCATTGCAGTATTCTTCAACTCCTTTGAAAGGATTCAGATCTGCGACTTCTTTTTGAACTTCTCCATTACCATCCACATAGTTGAAACATTGGTGGAGCGTAGAGGGTACTATATTGTGTTCATGGAGGAATGACCTTCCCAACAAAGCATTGTATGAGCCATGATTATCAATAACATAGAAAGTTACCTTTGTACGAAGATTGCCAATTTGAAGTTTTATGCGTATCTTCTCCAAAGGTTCGCTTCTTCCTTGGTTGAACCCCAGGATGGTAGTGATAGTTGTAGAAAGATTGTGTACTGAGATCATCAAAGCATCCAGTAAAGATTTCGGTATAATACTAAGTGCAGACCAGGGATCAATCAAAATGCGATCGACCTTCATGGTATCCACATATCCCGTGAAATAAAGAGGACGGTCATGACGATTGTCTTCTAACAACATGTCCTCTTGTGTAAAAGTGATATTGGGCATTAATTCAAATACACTATGACAATGTGCACAGCTGACTGGCTCCTTTTTTGTTTCTTGAGAAGAGTCAGACAAGCATCAGCCTACATCAAAGCTTCACTTAGCGTCTCACGAGTTTCTTTTGAGAGACTTACAAGTTCAAATATTGACAATCTTGCTGGAGTATTGGCCAATTGAGCCCAATATGTCAAAATTGTAAGGCTTTTCAAGTCCAAGAGATGAGGACTTCTTTAGTGCTTTGTCAAAGCGAACTTGTTGCTTTCCCTTGTCTGCTGATGTTGGTTTAAGAGGAGATGGTTCAACCACCGGCAAAGATGTAGATGGTGCATCTTCAGTAGGAGAAGGTGATGAAGAAGGAATATCAGGAGATGGAGCAGAGTTCTCTTGATTTTCAAAATACTCCCGAAGATAGGATTTTCCAGATCTAGTGCCCATAAGAAGTTCTTCTTCTGTTACTGGTTCAAAGGATACCATATTGCAGTTCTTGGATTTAGATTTGAAATGCTTCTTTTGTTTAGAAGAGGAAGACGTTTCAAATTCTGCCACCAGATCTGGATGAGTCCACATAATCTCTCCTTTGTCAGTTGACAGAGGAACAAGACCTTTATTTTGAGGAGGTAGGATATTCATAATTTCAAGAGTAGTCCTTAGAATGGGGATGACACCATCTTGCACGAGTTGTGGTGGAAAATCATCGAATTGAAGAGATACCACATTAGCGGTCACCATCTTCTCGTCTTGTTGCAGAGTAATTGCTCCAAAGTTGACCAACTCCTGGATTTTGCCTTTGAGCACATAACATGCTCTGGTTGGATGTCCTATAAATCTGTAGTAGACACAGTATTTAGGGTGATCAGTTTTGCCAACTTTTTTTGGTCGTTTTGCCTCTGGAAGCTGAAGTTTATTGCTTTTGATCAAGCAATCGAAGATGCTTAAAGCGTCATCTTCGTCGAAAGAATGCTCTTCTTTTGGACGAGTTGTCTTTTGCGACGGTGCCGATGGAGTGGACGTCGTCTGAGAAACATTGACAGCCAACGATTCTTTGCCTTTGAGATTAATGGCCAGTGTTTTTTTATTCTTACGGTTATTTTGGCAGTTACTACCCCCGGGTGTAGAATGTTCGTCTTGGTTAGGATGAGTCATCTGGACTCCTAACTGCTTGAACTTTTCGGCGCTGATTTCTGCTGCTTTAGCATTGACAATGAAAGAAGGGCAATCTTGGAATTGTGTAGATCCCGTCCACATACTGATAATAGGCAACAAGTTTGATTTGCAAGTATCTATTGTTACAGCAGATGGAGTTCTTAAAGGCATTTTGAGTGCTTCTCGGCGGAATCTTTCAATGAAACTCTCTGTGGATTCATTGTACCTCAGTTTGATTTTAATAAGGGCAGACATTGTCATGTCATTGACTCCCTCATAAAACCGTTCCAAGAACATTTGCTTGAAACCAGCAAAAGAAGTAATGCAGCAATCAGGCAGGCTACGATACCAGTCATATGCTATGCCGGCTAAACAACCGACGAATACTCTGGTAAGGAGAGCATCATTTGGCTGTAATTGATCAGTCATCACCTCAAAATGATTAATGTACTGACTTGGAGAAGTGCTGCCGTCAAATAGCATAATGGTTGGAAGCTTATACTTAGGAGGAAATGGAACTTCCTTCCACTCTGTAGGGTATGGTTGCTTTATGCCCAATCTTTGTAAGCCATCCTTCTGCTTGAAGGCTTCAAACTGAGTGCGTAAGTGTTTGACAGCCTCATTAGCATCCCCTGATGTTTGGGAATTTGTAGGCTGGTTAGAAGTGTTATGAGGAGGAACAACGTGGTAATTACCACCCCCAGCACCAGACTGACTAGGATCAGTTTGGATTGGCACAGAGGCAACCTGAGGAGTTGGTACCCCCAGACTAACAGGTACAGATGATGCTATAAGCTCAGAATTTACAGCAAGGTTTACAATTGGGGGTACTGTATGTTGAGCCACCATTATGGTGTGCATGCTTGCAACCATTTCTGCCATGGTTTTTAATTTGTCTTCTAAGCAATAATTTGTTGCTCTTGACTGGTTGAAATCGAGGCATCTTGATCTTCCGTAATGGTACATGCCGTCACTTCTCTTGCAGCTATGGATGAGATAGTTTGTTCAGAACTTTTACTATCTGCATCGAACTCTGAAAAAGAGTCCTCTCCTATATGAGTGATGGGAAGATCCTCTCGATTAAAGACATCATAGTTCAAATGTCGATTTCTCGATCTGGTGTATTGAAAGACACCTTCATTGGATGCATGGATCCGATCTAAGTACTGCTGACTAGGATTACGGGATGCATTACGTCTTGGACGTTTCCCACCCCAGTGCCTTGAGAAGTCATGTTAACAGAAGCATATAATAGTTATATGCTCATCTTTGTCTTCTATTATATGTTCAGGAGTTGAAGTATAGTTCAGACGATCGAAGACAGATCGTCGAGCCGATTGGCAACAACAGTTGATGACAACTTCATGTAGGCAGTGGCGATCTGGAGTACGATTTGGAGGTGAGGGAAACATTTCCGTAGTCTCCCGTTTTTGCGTAAGACATTGCCGGAGATCAGTTGCAACTACAGGACGAGAAGAAGTCGAAGGAACATATTCCTTAATGATGTTAGGAACATGTCTCCTATTCTTCAGATGTTTAGTTCCTTGAGTGTACAAAGATGTACTCAACTCATTAGCATAAGTGGATGGGTCTTTCTTTTCAAACTTTGGTTTCTGATATAGATTGGCCCTTTGCATAGGGTTCTTCCGTTTTGCCAAAGTTGATGCTGATTGACGCCTATTGAGATAAGCGCGCAAATCAAAAAATTCTGCTCCCGGTGTCTCTGTTTGTGATACCTTCAACTTTCCTTGCTTGGATCTTGAAATTTGCAAGGTAGGAAGGTCTTGACCAGACCCCATAGGGGTAGGTAAAATACCTCTCTGATCAGTATTCTTTCTAGTATCAGAGATCCGAGGACCTCTGTTTACGGGAATGGAATCTGATATGTCTTCCTCTGAGTCATGGACCAGGGAAGTTTGAGGAAAGACCAAAGGGTACTTTCCTTTATTTTGAAGGGGGTTAGCTAAGAAGCGTTTCCCTTTGTCCTGTCTAGTATTGGCACTAGGATATGAATTCTCCAAGTTCAGAACTTGAGAATTAGAAGAGGGAATAGCCAAAAGACTAGTTCCCTTGATTTGCTCCAGAACAGCAGATTGTGCCTGGGTTGCCAATCGCTTGTGTTGCGCCATAGTCTTACGGACTACTGGTGGCACCTTGGCAGCGACGTTGGTAGATTGTGCCTCGATAGTAGTTTGCACTGACCGTGTCTTGGCAGTAAAGACAGTAGTAGACTGCGCACGGGCAGTAGGATGAGCAGATTGCACCATAGCAGTAGAAACAGACCGTATTGGAGCCACTGTGGCGGATTGCGCCCTGGTCGTTGAGCATCCAAGTTGCGCCTGGGCAACAGTGACTGTAGGAGATTTAGGAGTCCACATAGTCCCGTTCTTGGCAACAGCCGCCGTGCGCTTGTCACTCTTGGTGTGGATCATATTCTCGTAGGCTGTCTGGTTGACATGAACAACCAGAGTCTTCTGCGTCTTGCCAATCGACGCAATGTCACATTGCGTCGTCACTTTCTCGTCGGAGGAGAAAGTCGTCCCCAGCAGATTCACCGTTTTGTTTGCAAAAACAAAATTTGTTTATTCCAAACTTATAAAAGAGTACAAAGTACAATGAATTCTGGGAAAGTACAACTATAGGAATCTGATCAGAAGACGATCACTCTATCCCTTGGACGATGTGAACTTGAAGACTGTAGCCTCTGGAGAATGTAGTAGCAAATTTTGCAAGAGTTCTTGATCTCTGTGCCTCTGTATCTGTGCGTATATCTCTATGTGTTTTTTTGTCAGCAATGATTGGAAACTCTATTTATAGAGTTCAGAAAATAACTGTTTTTGTAGTTATTCTGATGTGCGCGAGGCTGGATTGTGCCACTTTGGGTTGCGCCGACCTCCTGTTGTGCCAACTTCCATTCAGTTGTTTAAGTCGTGTACTAACCGTATTTAGACGCGTGGCATCATATGATTGAGATGCGCGTGGTCGTGTACAGGATAGTAGACACGTCTTGAGAGATTAGTGGCATGTGCGCCACGTCATCCTGCTTTAGAATATAAGTTGTCTCAACTTCATCAAGTTGTGCGAGCTTCAGTCAATGAGTCAAACTGCGCTTGATTTGGACTGCGCCTACACACGTGGCAGCTTCTGAGCAAAAGTTATTCAGGTTGCGCCTAGGCGCAACTAAGGATTTTGTTTAGATTGCGCCTGGGTGCAACTTACGAAGTGTATAGTACAGCTGTCCACCAACTTTCCTTGAGCAGCATAACTCACGGGATTCGAAGAGATTTTTCTCGTTCACTGTGGTGTCAGTTGTCAGTGTCGTCAGGTAATGATGACCATTAAGTGTCAGACGCCACGTAGGTTTGGGCGCAATAAGACTGGGCGCAGTCTGATACGTGGCGCAAACTGTTCAGTGGCGCAGTCTGTTCCCTGAGCTTCATATCAGTGGCACAACCTGATTTTTTGGGGCGCAACTTGATCACTGATCAGTATATTCAGGGTACAACTTGATTTTTAGGCTCTACATCGCCCAACTGGCCATCTAGGTTTTAGGGCATGACCTTTCATGCTCATATCTACCTTAGCTAGGAGTTTGACACCTAGATAGTGTTGATGATGTCAGGTCAACGGCTGGTCATTGAAACTGTCAATTCTATGGAGCTTTCTTATACTACATTGACGAACCAATTCTGATGGGAAGGCTTGGTTATGATGATGTCATGATGATGATGAGGTTTGCTTTATATTTCAACTTTAATAAAGTGAGATGGTATTGCAAGCTTTCAATTTTATTAGACGAAAAGAAGAAAAAATTTGCCAATATATCAATTACAGAAATGATATTTGGCCCGCGGGGGGTGGGTGTGTGACCGCGCTCGTGCCCGAAATTGTATACTCGTACGACAGCATTAGCCATTATTGAGCCATACTAACTATTGCCTTGAGCATTTGTTGCAGGGCTTGATGTCCTGGACCATAGTATCTCCAAATCAGGGACTTCCCTATGGGGCTGTTTGGATTGCAAGAAGTCCACAAGCTGTGGAGTTCTCATCTACTTCTTGACTCTCTCTCTTCCAAATTCTGTGTTTGAACTGAAGGAAGTGCACAAGGAGTGAAATTTTGAACATATGCCCGAGATTGCCTGCCCCCCTCCTTTTCACTTCTCCCACTTCTCTCCAAGAGAAGAAGTGGGTGAAAAGTATGAGAACTAGAGGTCTAATTATTCTTTTAATACTCGGAAATTCCTATCCAAATTTCTACTTCTTCATGCACCACTTTCGGAAAGAATTGTTAGCCAAACACAAAAATGTAGGAAAGCCTCGTCCATGCCATTTCAACCCAACACAAAAGTGCTTGGATTTGCACTTCCCAGGAGACTAAAAAAACCTCAATCCTAACAACTTGCCAAGAACTGCAAATCCAAGAACTGCGTTTTTATGCTTCTTTGGGCTGCTTGCAATCCAAACAGGCTCTAAAGGTCTGATCAGTTTTAAAGACCCTTGTGCAGATAAAAAAAAACCGGCTAACCATACTTGATTAAGATGAAGCAATCATGCATTGAACTGCTGCTTTGTCCGTGTCATTTATTTAATGAATATTTTCTATATAATGTGTGAAAGCACCTTATAACCTGTTCATATGTTTCTATGTTTTCGTCAGCATTGATGTTCTATAACTTGGTACTCTATTCTTGCCTCTCTTCCATGATCGTGCTTTCAGAACCTCTGCAATCAACTTCCAGTTAAAAAGTGCATCTAGGTACTGAACATGCCCATATCTGTACACTTATTTTACACACCAATTTGCAACAATACATGGGCATACAAACAAATGATGTATGCACTTGCTCTGACTTCTAAGGATTGTAAGCAATATGGAACTCATGTCTTGTTCAAATGTGAATTAACATCTTCAGAACTGCTATTTTCCATTTATGTCTTTGTTTTTGTTTATATGATTTTCTTTACCAGTATAAAGAATATAATAGGGCATGTCATGTGAGAAACCTTAATATATTGATTCTCCCTTGTTTATTGATTTTGGTAATAATGTAGATAGTAGCAGAAGGTATTGTTCCTGAGATGTTTATTGGTTTCTAAAGGTTTTTTGATAGTTGAGATGTCTATCTGGGAATTTAGTTTAGAATCCATAAAACTCAAACATTATATATTCTACCTTTTGTTTTTGGAAGAGATGGTTGAGGCCTTTTATAGCTATCGGCCAATTTTTTTGGGGGACAAAAGTAGTGGATGGAACAAACCTCTAACAATTTATCAAGGATTTCTTTTACTTAGATTTGACTACAAGATCATGAGAATGTCATTCCTTTTTACTCTTTGGCTTAATGTCTCATAGATATGACTGCAATTTTCTATAGCAAATTGTATCTCTCTTAATTTTTCTTTTGTCGTCTAGGAGAACTTGGAGGGTGCTCTTTCGTTGTACGAGCTTAAAATACATATCCATAAGATAGTTTTGTCTACCTACCTCCAACTGGCCACCTAGATTTAATGTCATGTTTTATGCCATAGCTACCTTTACTAGAAATTTGGCACCAAACTTGGAGGATTTATGTTAGGTTGATAGATGGTCTTAAAAACTTCATCAAATCTATATGGAGTTTTTTTTATGCTCCATATCAGTCGTTGGATTTGTCTTTTTAGACCGTACAGATATAAATTGGGTAGTTAAGGACCTAATATGTACGGTTCAAAAAGACAGATCCAACGGCTGCTATTCCAGGAACATATATATATATATATATATATATATATATATATATATATATATATATATATATATAATTGCCAATGATCCCTAGTCTTGTGGTAGTGGTGAGGCATGCGGCCCAAGTGGTCAGGAGATGGATTCCCGGTGGGAGCGTTCGACATACTTACCATTTTCTATATATATATATATATATATATATATATATATATATATATATATATATATATATATATATCAATTTTTTTTGGTATTTTTGGTCATAAAAGATTCAACTATGTATCTTTAGACTTAATTTTGCATTCATTTTATTAACTTAACTAGCAATATGATGCATTAGATTTTATTAAATAAGATTTTAGAAGAAACCCTAATTAGGGTATTCAAAAACTCAATTCATCTGATTTTAGAAACTTAAGGAATATTGTTTAAAGTGCTATAGTAATTGTGGACACACACAAAAAAGAAGAAAACACTGTCTTTTTTTTATTGGCGCAAGGCACCACAAATCGAGTACGCCTGAGAGATCCTACGCTGAGGATCCCCGAGTACAAAAAAAGAATTCTGGGGAATGGTACGATGGAGATCGAGTGGCAGTTGCTCCTTTACTCCGTTGACACTCCGATTACAAATGTGGGAGAAAACCTAAGAAAATTGCTAACTCTCGGCTCACTGGCAAGAAGTGCAGCAATTTAGCTCTTGAAAATGCTCTCCGTTCTGTCCTTTGAAGAGGAATGAGGTCCCCCTTTTATAGACATTCTCGAGCCGGAGTGATGTTATGCGTCCATGTGAGAAAACACGTGGTTTCTATGTGGGCGTATAGTCCTGCTTTGGGCGCATAGGATGTAGGCGCATACAGACTGTGAGATCGTGGGTTGGTCGTGGTGTTGACGTGGCCACAAGCTTCGGTGCACGACTGCTCGTGGAGACTGACGTGGCCATGCGCTTCGGTGCACGTTTTGATTATGGCTTTGACTGAGTCAGGCTTGGGCGCATAGCCATGTCTCAGGCTATGTGCCCTCCTTTCTGGGGAGCTAGTCTTGGACGTATGAAACTTCACTGGCTGGGCGCATAAAGCCTCACTGACTGGACACATGGAGCTTCATTGACTGGGCGCATGGAGCTTCACTGACTGGGCTCATGGAGCTGACTAGCGCATGGAGCTTCACTGGCTTGGTCGCATGGGGCTTCTTTTGCTGAATTTTTTTCATGCTTCTACAAGACCTCCTTCAAAGTTTTCGATACTTGAACAAGTTCGAAATACTTTGAAAGAAGCATGGATCATTTTCTCGTGAGGCAATGGGCGCATAACACGGCTCTTTCCTTGGGCACATAGTGTTTGGCCAGCGTCGTCCACGTCCGTAAGGGACAGTCGTATATCATGTAGAGAGCTGATCCTTCACGTGGGCGCATAGGCTGTAGTGGGCGCATACAATACAATGGGCGCATACAGTAGGTGGGCGCATAGGAAGTGGCCCGTGCCTATAAATAGACCCTGGAGGAGAGAGAAAGTTCATTATTTCTTCCTCTTTGAATTTTTCAGAAAACTCTTCGTCTTCTTTCTTTCAGAACCATGTCTCCCAAGGTCACCAAGAGATCCACGAAGGGCAAGGGGACTGCGTCGAGTAGCTCTTCACCTGCGGTAGAGTCCTCGGCAGTCCAGGACCCGATTTTGGGTGAGGGCATGCTTCAAAAAACAAAGTCTCGACCGTTAATTTACGATGCTCGGACTTTTCTTCTGTATGAACGCTTGCGCCTAGGGCAACATACTTCTGTGAGCATTACTATGCGCCCCCAGATGTCATGCGCCAACACTGTGGTGTACTATGCGCCCACGTGTTGCCATGTTATGCGCCCTTTAAGCTGTGGCACGTTATGCGCCCACGTACTGTCCGTGTGTATGCGCCCACATGTCTTGTTTTGGGCGTATATCCATTTGGGCGCATAGAAATCCTTCAGAACTTAGTTTTTCCTGTGGATTTCTGAGTCTGACTTTCTTTCTGTCCCTTGCTTCTTGCAGCATCCATACCGAAGGCTGAGACTTTTGTGAAGGAGGAGATGCTGTCTTCTTTTATGAAACAAGAGTCACCATTCGTTAAGGAGGAGGTGATACCAAAAATTAAGGTAAAAGAAGAATTGGCGCTCATCGGGGAAGGAATGACTCCCAAGATTGAAGCTGCTGTAAAGGAGGAGCCCAAATCTGAGGGTAGTAGCACTGAGAGTTTTGACCCACCTGCTCCGGCCGAGGACCTTAATCAAATAGATCCTTCATATGCGAAATGGTTGAGGGAATGGTATATGCCTCAACACAACTAGGAACCGCGGGTTCCCATAAATGTCCGTATTTTGTCTTGATATTTCTGTCTGTCTTTTTAGCTTTGCGTTTCACCTCTTTTGGACATCAAAATGTAATCCTCTTGCTCAGATGAAGAGATGGAGAACTTTTTGTTTTGCTCATGAGATGTAGTCCTGTGAATGTAATTGATTTTGAATAAGCAGAGTACATTCGTTCCATCCTTTGCTTGTGATATTTGTGGTGCTTGTATTAGTGAGCCAAATACCGCATGTGTAAAGGGTATCCCGCAGGGGGACCCCCTCTCTCTTTTTTTTGTTTGGACTTATTGTCCCTTTGTGCCTCCAGAAATGCAAGCAAATAGATTGAAATGATACTTTCATGGACCTATTACCCTTTGACACACCGGTGGTGCGGGTAATAGATTTGAAACGAAACCCAACAGATGTAACATGGTCGTGATAGGTTTTGTGATCTTGACACCATGTCGTTTATCCCGGATTGGGTATAGGTGTCGAGTCGAAAGACTATCGGTATCAGAGGTAATATGGACGTGACACATGATAATCCGAAGTATTTTTGCCCTCGGGAGCATATCCGGCTATGAAGAGTGGGCCAACATTCTGAGAAAAGTTCTGAACGACCTGGAGGGTCAGGTGGTTAAGTTTCGGGATGCTAAACAGCGGAGCCCGACGTCGCTATTCCGCGCAGAGGATGAGGCCTTGATGACGGCTCTTGCGGAGGAGAAGGCTACCTTCCAGGTGTCACGCCCCGATTCCGTCGAATCGATAGTCGTCCCCCGGGCGTGATGCCATGCGAACCTAAATTGCGATCGCACAAGGCATATTCATAAGGTAATCCGAGACACGAGATCTAAGAGAGTACGCAGACAAATTGAATCACACATTAAGTAAAGAAAACTTTGGTCTTTATTGATAATGAACATCAATTACAGACTCCAGTACAGGACTCGTGCCACGCGGGCTACAACATGACTCAATTACAAAAGAGTGCCGATGAGATAGCCGTTCCATACATTGCACACATCCCTCAAAATACAACCAAGTACTCCAGTGACCTGGATGGGAGGGACACTGAGCCATCTTTCTTGGATTGTCGAGAGCCTTCAAAAGTGGAGTCGCAGAGAAAGTCTTCGACACACGGCCGAAGCTTCAAAATCACGAACGTCGCCGAGCTAGCTGGTGCGTCCTTCCTGGTTCGCGGGACCTGCAAAGAGCGAGGATCAGTACGATCACATGTACTGGCAAATGGCTAATTAAATCCAAGCTCTGCATTTGATTCAAGAAGTTTTATAAACATGTTAGCTAGCATTTTACGTGATCTTTCTAACCATCCTGATTAATTGCATGTTAACATGTTTCGAGGCAAGCATATGAAATTGTATAACATTAAGCAACTATCATTTTCATCCCGTGTCATGTGCATTTGTTAAGCCGTGAAAGGGTGTGAAGGCCACTGGCAATGTCAAGCCATCGCGGACTATAGCTGGGTTAGACGGCGACCCTTTCGCGGCGGGTAGCGAGCCCTATGCGAAAGTTTTTGCATAATCTGCGCCGATGAAAGGCTGGCGCTTGCTATACTCGTTCCTCCCGGGCCGAATCGGTCCCTTGGCCTAGGCAACCGTTCGAGAAAATTACACCTTGTCGACAAGTTGTCCAATGACCGTTTGCAGAGCCTTGAAAAATTCTATCTTTTTTTTAGAACCTTATCCTTTCTCTTTTATGTGCAAAACTTAGTAGTTCTTTTGAACTTAGTCGATTTGCTTACCTAGCCGTATCGTTGCGATAAACGTTAATCGATTCATTTATTGTTTTGCATAGGCTAAGTGAAATTGCATAAGAAAGCACGTTTTCCATTTCCAACGCCGGCAGTTTGAAAGCACGTTTTCTATTTCCAATACAGCAGCATAAAATGAGGTACGCTTGGCACGCGATGCGTGTGCGTAAAAAGGGGACTACGCTAACACGTTAAGACGTGAGCGTAAAGGCTGGATACTATGCTGACACGTATTGCATGGGCGTAAAACTCCATCTTCTCCACATGGTCAATGCAACCAAGAAGATCGAAAATACTAGAAGTCTAGATCTATGTAGAAAGAGCCATGGAATTTGAAAACACTAAGTATTAAAGAGGCTTAGAATCTTGTGGAGAAGAAAATGGAACAATAAAACTTGGGTTCCTTCGTGAAGCAAGATTGTACTTGCCTAAACCTCTCTTCCTGGTAGGTGAAAAAGAAGTGATGGTGGAGAAGAAGAAGAAGTAAATGAAGAAGGGTAATGAAGAGAGAGAGAGAGTTTGGCGGTTAATAAAGGAAAAAAGGGGTGGTAGGCGGGAGTTTGCACTCCAACCCAAACCGAACCAAATTCAGCCGAACCCAACCAAGAAAAGTGCCTAAGTAAACCATGCCAGGAAACATGAAATATACGTACACGTATACCAAAATACGTAATACGGACCATGGTTATTGCACAAACTATATATGAAAACGTGCCAGAACGATGCCACGAGTCTACTGGTGGTGTTAGAATTGAAATTCGGAGTCCCGGGTTCAAAAATAGAATTTTAAAAGTTAGAAATTACGAATTCGGACGTCCAACTTTGGCGTCGAATTCAGCCAATCAAACGTGCTCGCAATGAAACAAAACTTAAGGGATAGGAAGAGGGTTATACCAGCTACGTATAGGAACTAGTGGCACGCCAGACGGAGCTGCGATGGCGGAGATACGAACCGACGAAGTTGGCTCAACAAAACTGTCCAAAAATAACACAATTTAAAGCGTCAACTTGGTGGCCGGTTTTGATGTATCAAACGATAAAATTAACAGACGAAACTTGGGGGAAGTGAAGAGGGATATACCAAGACAATGACGGAGCAAAGAGTTCGTCGATCCAGCGGTCGAATTTCTCGAAAAATGTGCACGAAGTCGCTGTGACGAGGCGCACATTCTGAATTGAAAACTCGTGCGTCACGACGGGAACCCGTGCCAAATGCACGAATCGGCTAGGCGGCGCATCGGGGAAGAGAGCGGTGGCCACGGGGGCCGGCCCGGGGGTACGCCCGACCAAAGGGGGATCGCCGACGATGGCCGCGACGGTGCCGGCTGCCGGCTGCCGGCAGCGGCTACTGCCGCGTGCGCTACTGCTGCTGGTGTTACACATGCTGCTGTTGGTGTTGCGTGCGCTGCTGCTGCTTGCCAGGGCGGCGGCGCAGCGATGGGGCACGGCAGCGCGGGGGCTAGGCGGCGCGGCTGCCCGACGGTGAGGGAAGAGGAAGATGGAGTGGTTAATGGTGATGATGATGAAGTGGTGATGGTGATAAAGAATATGAGGAGGAGAGGGAGAAGCTCGGCCATGGAGAAGGAAGAAGAGGAGGGGGTCGGCCATGGGCTGTCGGGGATGGTGGTGATGGTGGTGTCGGGGTGAGTAAGGGGGTTGTAGTTGCTGAATAAAATGAGAGAGGGAGAGAGAAATATGTGTGTGTGTGTGTGTGTATGTGTGTGTGTGTGTGTGTGTGTGTGTGTGTGTGTTATTAAAGTAAGGAGAGAGAGAGAGAGTGATAGATATTAAAGTTAGGGCCGGCCAATATGGAGGGGGTGTGTTTGTGCGAGTTTGTGCTAGGAATGAGTGGTTGGGATTGTTGGGGACAAGATCAAATGCTAGGATTTAATTGAGGATTAGGTTTATAACTAAGGAATTAAATCAATGGAGTGTACATTAAATATTTAAAAAAATGGGTAGACTAATTGTTTGATATTTTGTAGGAAAATAAGGGTGTGGGTGTCCATGAGGGGGTAACATGAAGCTTGGGTTGGGTTCGGTTGAGCCGGGTCGGTCTAAACGAACTTGGTGCAATGAATGGTTTAATTTTTTGGTATTTATGATCATGGATAAATAAGTATCATGCGGGGGCTCAAATAAATGGGACACAAGTATCATGTAGGTAGTAGGCTTTGTGTGGGCCATGTCCTTTGGGTCGACTAGGTTGGATTGATTTCGGGTCCCGAAATTAAATTGGAAGTTAGGTCACATTTTACGGTGGATAATTAATTGGCCTAAATTGACACAAAAGTTGTGCGAAGCAAATGAAGCACAAGATGGTGTGTGTGAGTGGGACATGAAGGTCATGGGTGTAGGGCGTCTCGAGTAGATCATGCATGAGGAGTTAGTTTCAAGAAAATGACTAGCCTTGTGCTCTTAAATTAGAAGTCACGGTAACGTGCATATGATGATCAAAGATAAAAGTGGTAAAATCAATTAATAATTATTTAATGATCAAATGGTCTAAATTGATCCGAAGTTGTGTGAAGCAAAAAGAGTACAAGAGAACAAGTTTGGATGATACATAATATATCAACATGAAGGTAATCTTATCTACTACACACTGATGAAGAGAGCTTCCAGAGATTGGCATCCCTGACGCTCCCGAAGTCAAAGTCACGGAAAAAAAACATTAAATCAAATAATAATAAAATAACAATATTTATTCAAAATAATTGATTTAGAAAATAAAAAAATAAGCCCTAAATTCAGGGGGCTTACAGGATAGTTTAACGATTTCTAGGATAAAAATTGTGGCGATTGGTGGAGCAAGTTCTCAGTTCTGGATCAAAATCGTGTCGTAGCTATATTCAGTCTTAGGCACGATTGAAGTGGTGGATAGTTTCAAGCAAAACCATAAAGGTGGGGAGAAAAACCAAAAGTTGGACCTAAGATAAAAGGAGTACTAAGCATTGACAACTATCTTATGAGGTGAACTTCGCGTAAAGGTGGAGATTTTTGGGATTTGGCTCGTGTTCTATAGAGTGTAACGGGTGTCGTTCGAAGATTTGGAGAAGCTCGAAACAAAAACAAATAGTAAGAGCATCATTAGTAGTTGGGACTCTCCAATGCAATTTGGGGCCCAAAATTAAAAAAAGAGATAATGAAGAATGTGTTGGCTTAGTATGAGAATAGTAAAAATAATAAAGTGAGCTCATGTCCCAAAGATTGTGTGGTCAAAAATTGATGTGGAAAAAAATAATGTAAAATCTAGAATCTAGAAAGTTGGGCTCCGAATTGGGACTTACTCTTCTACAAAATGAGTTCCTATAATCTAGAATCTAGAAATTGGAAGGCCCAACCCTTAGCACCTATGAGTAGGATGGAACCGAAATTGTAGAAATTGGGACTAAGGATGAGACTTACTATTCTACAAAATAAGCTTCAAAATTTTGAATGTAGAAATTGGGCCTGGGGATGAGCTTTACTAAGGATGCTCTAACTGGGGAGAATCAACCTGTCAGCTTAACGTCGGTATAGCACTAGCATACTTGAAAGTGCAATTTGTTCAAGCAAGTTTGGAGGTCCAATTTTGCGTTAACAGTATATTGGCAGCATACCGTCAGGTTGGGGCTGGTTCAAATTTCATACAGTTCAGATATATTTTCTTCAATTCGACGGTCTAAGGTTGATGGACACTCCAAAAATTAGGTCAAGTTATGAGAGGGTTTTGAATACCTATAATCAGCCCCTAGGGTTTGCTAGGAAGCCATTAAAGGAATTTTCAGAGATCCCATTGGAGATGAGGATTGCTCTTTTGCGGTGTGTGTGACTGTAATCCTGTAAGTTTTTTTTCCGTAAAGATTAAAAAATGTATATCTCCTTTTTTGTCCCGTGGAGTAGACCGAGTTTGATCGAAATACTTTTTTTCTTGTGCTATTAATTCATTTTTTTTGTTTCTTGCTAATTTTCCATCGTCGTAAAGTTAAAGTATTGTCGTGTTCACTTCCATGTCGTGCACAAGACCAAGAATGCCACTATGAGCGTCTAGGCCCGTACGTCTTTTAAAAATTATGTGAACAATCTATGTTGAATTGATATGAGCTCGACAATAGAATAAAATATGGATGCAACGATGCTACAATCCTGACAAACTAGGACATGACACAAAGCGATACGTCATACATAATAAATTAAAATACAAATAACATATTAACTTTACTTTCTTCATTAAAATAGAAATGAAAGACAGATAATTGTGATGTAAATTACAAGTTAATTTTTTATTGATAGAAATAAAAATTTGTGCTTTAGGTGAGGGGAGGGAGTTGATTCATAAAAGGATAGAAGAAGTAAATTCATTTGTTAAAACAGGAAGAATTAAACTAGACAATGAATAAATAAAAATTCAATTCATATCTTTCAAGTATTATTCTCTCTAATTTTCGTATTTTCTTTCCTTTTACCTTTGATACTGAAAGTCCTGGCTAAAGTAAAACGCCCTCTTAATGGGCTTTAAGGTGAGGTTCTGTGGGCCTCTTTCAAGGACACCACTGCATGCATGATCAAGAAAAGGCTTTTAGGGTCTGCTTGGATTGAGGGTTAAGAGAGCTAAGTGAGGGAGAAATAAAATCATGCTTGGTTTGAGGGTGTGGGTTTAGGAGAGAGAGTTATACAGGGTTAAGTGATGGTTTATTTCACCCTCTTTTGTCCATTTTTTAACCTCCAAATCAGAGGGTTAACGAGGGTGATTGAGGGGCTTTTTTTAAAAAGTCATAAATATCCCTTATTTGTTTCATAAAATATTATGATTTTTTCTCCATTTTTTTTCACCACATGTTAATCCGTAGCTTCCTAATTTGTGAAGATATTTTGACAAATTCTAATTAAAATTTCAATCAAATTTAATTTTATGACAATTATAATAAGGTTATTGTAGTAACTTTTATATTTTTATTAATCATCATCTCACTCAAAACCTACAATCCAAGCAAGAGTTATTAAACACCCTCCACTTAACTCTCCCTCCAATCCAAACAAGGTTCTATGTATTGACTCTAATCTCCCTCTCTTAACTCTCCCTCATTTAACCCCACTTAACTCTGCTTATTTTTTACCCCCTCAATCCAAGCAGACCTTAGATCTCAGAACTTGCTGGAAACTTTGGTGTTCTTATCAATATTCAGCTTCGTAATTTTTGGTTGGAGACATCCGTATCGATGCGTCGACTCCTTCGAGACTTCTCCGCACTCCATAGTTGACCACGAGACACATATACAAGGCCTATGGGCAAGATGGCGCCGTCATGAAACCTCAGCACACACATAGTGGATGGGAACCAACCTTTCCTGTCACATATTTAAGCTCATGCTATCATGGAGCACCCTCAAGTTTCCTCAACTGAAAAGGACTCTAGCATTAAGAGGTAAGAAAGTTTATTTTTCTATAAAAGATCACACTCATATCTAGGGGTGAGCACTATTCCATTTTGAATCGAAAATTGAATCAAACCGAATAAGAGATTTAGTTTAGTTTGAAGAAAAAAACGATTTTTTCGATTTTGAAAATATTAAAATTTCTTATTCGGTTTCGGTCCAAAACCAAAAATCGAATAAGACTTATGCAATTATGTAAATACTCTCAAATTTATGCATATTTTGTGATTAAAAACGTGTATATATTGAAAACAACAATTCTATGTATATGTTTTGAAGGCCAACTTTGATAATTTAACAACTATTCAAACTTTGAGCACAACTTTGAAATACAACAAATGTACGTAGAAAAATTATAATTTTTACTATATTTAATCACAATTCCAACTTTGGACCTGACCTATTAAACAATAGAAATATTCCAACTGAAGAAACCAAATAAATCAAATTGATTATTCGGTTCGGTTCGGTTCGGTTTTATCTAATTTCAGTTCATTTTCGTTTTTTAGAATTTTGGTTTATTCGGTTTTGATTTTTGGAATAGGTTGAAACCAAATAAAGTGAAGGCTCTACAGCCCACTAAACCAATGAGATGAGGCAAATGGAATCATATTCCATCATCAAGATGAGGCAAATGGAATCACATTCCATCATCAAATATTCAAGGGCATCTTTTAATATTTGTGTGCCTTTTCCAGTTACTTGCTCTTTCTGAATACTTCTGGTGAAAGTAGTCAAGGTTGCATCACAAAGCATAATATAAACTCATTAGATGATAACGAGTCCACAACAACTAAGAAAAATTCCATGAATCTGTGTTACTCATCCTAAGATAGGTACAACACACTGGGAAAATTTCTATTTGGGAAGTAGGGCAATTAACCTAACAAGAAGGTGAAATCCCCTGTAGATGTCCTTATAATTCTGTGTTTCAGCTTTGGCTTACCATCTTAAGTACTTCCTAGAACAAGTATGTTTTGTGCACATTCATCAGCATGTATCGGACTTTTTCTATGAGTATCGGTATCGGCAGTATCGACGGTTTATGATTGGAGTACTAGGTTTGTTTCTATCAGGAAGCAAGTATTTATTAAAATATTAGAGAAAATATTTTATACATTTACGTATAATTTTAACTAGAGAAATTTTGACTTACCCTCCACTTGAATTACCCATATTAAGTGTGCACCCCACAGTTTTGCATTAATGAAAAAATGCTCCCACTTTGGACGGAAACCGTTTAGGACTAACGGTCAAAGACTTTGACCCAAACATTTTGACAAAAATACCCTTTCCTGTCTGTGTGTTATCCCCCTCCTCCATCCCACCGCCACTGCCCCCCCTCGCCACCGCCACCGCCCCCTCCACAACCCCAGCCGCTGCGCCTCCACCCCGACTGTTGCCCCCCCTCGTCCCCCTCCATTTCGGACGTGGCGGCAGCAGCGACGGCAGGGATGGATGGGGGCAGCGGCTGGAGGGGACGAGGAAGGGGGGTGGCGGCCGGCGGGAAGGGGGGGCAGTGGCGGCGGACGTGGCGGCAGCAGCAGCGTCGCAGCAGCAGTGGCTGCAGCAATAGCGACGGGGATGGGAGGGGGCAGCAGCCGGGGGGACGGGGAAGGGGGCGGCGCCCGGCGGGAAATGGGGGGGGCAGTGGCAGCGGGGAGGAGGAGGGGGGGAGAGGGGAGGGGGGAGGGGGAGAGGAAGAAGACAATGTGGGAAGGGTATTTTCGTCAAAAACTTTGGGTCAAAGCCTTTGACCATTAGCCCTACACGGTTTCCGTTCAAAGTGGGGGCATTTCTTCATTAATGCAAAACTGTGGGGTGCACCCTTAATATGGGTAATTCAAGTGGGGGGTAAGTCAAAATTTCTCTTTTAACTATTTCTTGTGTTGTTTCTTAGTATTTTTTAATTAAACTAAATACTAGTCATCATTGTCGATTGGTTTACATGTGATAGATAAATTATCTTCTTTTACATGCTTTTATAACATTACTATGCTTTTATATCCTTGCTAATTGGTTTTTTTCGTTTAATTTTCTTTGCCGATTTGTTTCAAAAAAAGAGCCCCAATGTCGATATCTGCCAAGTATCAGTATCGGATTGGGACATGCCAAACTGTACAGGTATCGGCCGTATCGGATCGGTATCGACCGATACTGCAAACTATTACGTATTGATCTACAAAATTCTAATATAAAACAAAATTCTAATAATATGCTTAAGCAAGATTGATTATTCCACCTGGCAGTGATATTTCAAAACCATGTTTCTAGCAGACCCCAAAAGAAAACTTGACTTGATTGTAGCCTGTCTGTGGAACTGGGGCAGTCTTCAAATAAATACTCTATTCTATAAATCTCAACAAAGTTGGCCCATTGGCTTCTGGACCTGTGGTGTTCATGGGTATCAGGATATCCCATTCTACGTAGTAGTAGTTGCTTCTACAAGATTAGTTCATATGAGAGAAAAAATGAATACTTTACCAAATGTTCCTATTAAAAATATAAAAACTAGTATATATCTTTATTTATTTAAAAAAACTAACAAATGTTTCCATTCGTTTGTAAATCCGTCAATTTTTGATTAAATAGTGGGGACATATCTTAAAACGTTATTTGTTCTATATAAATGAATGTGGACATTTATCAGTTTTTAAAAAAATTGAGGCATATATTAGTTTCAATAATTTGAATGGAAACATTTATTAGAATATCAAGAGGAAAAAAGAAGAAGAATAAACATATAAATTATGAGCTTGTCATTGTGACTAGTTTTACTAGTACTAAGTGAATAATTCATCAGGTTAACATAATATCTATAAATGAAGCAGTTCACATCTAACCTAAAACTGCTAGAACTTTGCTATGGTTATGCAATAATGAACTAAGAAAACCTAACTTCTTACTGTTTAAATCTTATTAATGTTCCCTCCATTTATAATCACACCGTTCACTTCCAATCCCTATCATCGTGGCTAAGCTTTATAGCACGGTACTAATTCGATGCCTATTTTGTTGTTCGTAGTTTATTTTTGAAAATTCTAAAGGCGCTTCATGTCTTGCTCATAATAGTCTATTACTTCAGGACAATCCAAATTTTTATAATTTTTACTTAGGATAATTCTAAATTTACTTTGTGCTGTCCAATCAGTGCCGGACTTTAGATTTGAGACTCTGAGGCAAACTATAAAAATGGTGCCCTCAAAGCCTAATGTTCATAGATTTTTTTTTTCATGGACGATGATACACTAGTATTATCAACACAAAACTTAGGAAATAAAATAATAAATTTAATATAATAATAAATTTCTAATGAAACTGAAGATGTTCCAAACCAAAAATAAAATTAATATACTAGGCAAATAAATAAATGAAAAGCTAACAATTTTTGGGGTAGTTCATTGATAATAGTAAAAAGGAAAATAAAAAATTGTAACTTATTCTCTTGTTTAGTTACCTCCTGTTGGTGCTTTCTTTACATGGAGAGAGCTTGCTCTCAACATGCCTTGTAAAACTTTAGTCCCACATCGGAAATGCACCATGAGTTATCTCAACATATATACTTGGTTGTGTTGTTGAGAGATGCACATGGGGTAGTGACCCTAAGGAGGGAACCATGTGGGTGATTTTACTAGGAGGTAAGAATAAGGCTCCAAGGATTAAGCATTAATGCTTTTGTCATTCTCCTGGATTAATTTCATTTGGAGCTAAGCCCCAAAGGGGCTTAGCGACTCGGACTCGGACTCGGGCTCATGGGCTCATGAGGCGTAATATGGTATTTTGTTGGCGCACTTAGCACGTCAGCAGTCATGCGGTCATGCGGTCCATGCGGCTCATGCGGTCAGGCTGCTGCCGCATGGAGGGCTCCGCTGACTGTGCAGGATACAAATCAGTTATAGAAAGACTGATTCAATGCAATTAATTCAGATCTACTGCAATTAATTCAGATCCACTTTTTATGGGATTTGAATTAATTTCGTTGCTATCTTTGTGGGATTTGAATTAATTTCGTTGCTATCTTTGTGGGATTTGATTCAATCTTTCCATAACTGAAGAGGCGGCTAGGGTTTCCACCATCTCTCTATATATACTCTCTTCTGGCCTCCTTTGTAGTAAACAACGAATTTTATAAGTCAGAAAAGAGAGAGAGAGAGAGAGAGAGAGAGAGGGAGCTGCTGCCGCCATTGCAAGTCCATCCGAGGAGTCAGAACAGAGGTGACTTCGAGCGTTCCACAAGTTCTTCAACTTGCTGGTTCCTGGAAGCAATTCGTGTGGGACGAATCTTGCTTTGAGCAACGGTGTTTTGACACCCCAGCAACTTTTCTTCATCTCTTCTTTCTCTAGATTATTGTAACTCGTTCTGTCCCAATTGCAACACGTTTGCAAGGAAGAACGAGAGATCTTCTCTTCTCTATTTTTCTCCTTCATATTGTAATCTGGCTATTTGGTTTTTTGTACCATCATAGATCTTGAGTTTGATCACTGCAAAGATTTTTGTGTGACATCTCAGATCTCGATTGCATCAGTTTTCCATCTTTGATCAAGCCCCGGGAACAACAATCTCAAAGCAAGATCCTTGTAAATGGAAAACATTAATGCTTCGCTCGCCCAATCGGACTACTGCAATTTGGAAAAGTTCGATGGAGAGCATTATCAAGTCTGGAAGAGAAAGGTTTATCTAACTCTTCAACTCAAAGACGTTGATCATGTACTGTTAGAGGAAGAACCCTCTGTTCCAGACACTGGATCTGCTGCCGCAATCAATGCGGCTGCCAAACTCCAGGCCAAATGGAGAAGGAAAAATAGCATCTGCAGGCTTCTCATCCTGAATGCTATGGAGGATTCCCTGGCAGAATCCTACTCGAAGAAGGAATTTGCCAGAGACATATAGGAGTCTGTGGAAAAACTGTATGAAGAAGACAGGAACATGAGCAAGATGTTTGTGGTTGAAAATATCACAAATTGCTCTTTGAGGACGAGAAGTCCATGTTGCCACAGGTGAAGGAATTTCTGAAGCTGCATCAGAAACTGGAAGACGAAGAGATGCCCCTTCCCGACAAGTTTGTCGTTGGAGGGATCGTCTCAAAACTTCCTGCTGGATGGAGTACCTTCTATGCAAGGATGCTGATAAAGAAGCTAGACATCAGCTTGGGAGATCTACTTCAAGAGATCCATGTTGAGGACTAGATGCGTTCCCAACAGAAGATGGACACTTTGTCCAAACAGTTGGCTAAGGCCAATCTAGTGCAGACGAGATATCCCAAGGGGAAGCAGGCGGCTTCTCATCACAAGAAGAAGGACTTCACTAATCTAAAAGTGAAGGGTCCTTCATTCAAGCAACAGAAGTCCAAGTCCCACGTGACTTGTTTCAATTGTGGCAAGAAAGGCCACTACAAGAGTGAATGCAGATCCAAGCCTAAACAATCAGAGAAAGGTGAGCCTAGTAAGGTTTCATTGGTTTCTAACATTGTTGCTATAATCGTACAGGTCACAACTGTGGGGGTTGACACTGACTGGTGGATAGACACTGGGGCGACTTGCCATGTCTGTTCTGGCAAGGAATGGTTCGTCACGTACCAGCCGACATCTGAGAAGGTTATCATGGCGAACCAGGCCCAAGCTAAAGTTCTGGGGATCGGGACTGTGGAGCTGAAACTCACTTCTGGGAACACTCTGACGCTTCAAGGTGTGAAGTATGTTCCAGCGATTGCCAAGAACCTGATCTCTGGGAGCCTGCTCTGCAACGCAGGCTTGAGGATGGATATCAATGCTGGTCAGATGGTGATGTCCAAGAAGGAAACATACTTCGGAAAGGCTTATCAAACCGAAGAAATGTTTAAAATTCAGCTTGTCAACCAGTTTAGTGACATAAATGCAGTTGCATTTTTGATTATTCTCTTGAGTTGTGGCATAATAGACTAGGACATGTTTATTATAAAAGAATTAACAAAATGTCCAGTCTAGGACTTATCTCCAAATGTGGGAGTAAGGTGGAGAAGTGTGAAGTGTGTGCTCAGAAGAAGATCACAAGGAAACCCTTTCATCGGGTCAATCGAAGCACAGATCTTTTGGAGTTGGTACACTCCGATATCTGTAACTTCAAACATTTCTCCACGAAGACCGGGATGAAGTATTTCATAACATTTATCGACAACTTCTCAAATACGCGTTCGTCTACTTGCTCAAGACTAAAGATGAAGCTTTCGAGAAGTTCAGAGAGTTCAGGGCCGAAGCTGAACGGCAGACTGGACAACAACTCAAGAGGTTGAGAAGTGATCGAGGTGGAGAGTACATGTCTCATGACTTCGCATCGTTCTGCAAAGAACATGCATATGCGAGACTACTGCTCCATATTCTCCTCAATCCAACAGAGTAGCCGAGAGGAAGAACCGAACATTAACAGAAATGATGAATTCAATGCTGCTTACTGCAGGTCTTCCAAAATGCTACTGGGGAGAAGCTGCATTAACGGCCACTTTCATTCTGAATAGAGTGCCATATGCAACTTCGGACGTAACTCCTCATGAACTCTGGTTCAAAGTCAGACCAAACTTGAATGTCATTCGAGTGTGGGGGTGTCTGGCGTATGTGAAGCTCCCAGATCTGAAGATTCAGAAGCTAGGGACAAGGACTACAAAGGCGATCTTCTTGGGGTATGCCGAAAAGAGTGATGCTCGGAGATTTCTTGATATTGAATCAAATCCTATCATCGAATCTCGCGATGCTGAATACTTTGAAGACAAGTTTGCTAAAGACAAAAATATTGTTCTTTCGGACATTCCGAAAAATGATGTAGGTGCAAATGGGATTGAAATCTCATATGGGCCAGTAGTCCAAGAAGAAGCTGTTGTTGATGAAACAACTCTTGTACCAGAACTCGCAGAGCCGTCAGCAAAGCGAGCGAGGAGACCTAAAGACTTCGGAGATGACTTTGTCACCTATCATGTGGAAGCAGATCCGCTTACCTATGATGAGGCGATGAAGACCAAAGGTGCTATCTTCTGGAAGGAGGCAGTGAATAACGAGTTTGACTCTATCACCTCCAATAACACATGGGTGTTGGTAGAACTACCTGAAGGAGAAAAGCCCATCGGATGTAAATGGATCTTCAAGAAGAAGATGAAGACAGATGGAACTATTGACAAGTTCAAGGCCAGGCTGGTAGCCAAGGGATTTTCTCAGAAACAGGTGATAGACTACTTTGACACGTACGCTCCAGTAGCTCGGATGACCACCATCAGAATGTTAATCGCTCTAGCAGCTATACATAAGTTGGTGATACATCAGATGAATGTAAAGACAACATTCCTGAATGGGAAGCTGACCGAAGAGATTTACATGCAACAGCCAGATGGATTTATCGTCAAAGGCCTTGAAGACAAAGTCTGCAAGTTGGTGAAATCATTGTATGGTTTGAAGCAAGCTCCCAAGATGTGGCATGAGAAGTTTGACAAAGTTATTAGGTCAAACGGCTACAGAGTCAGCGAGACGGACAAATGTGTTTACACAAGTTTGCTGATGGAAGAGGAGTCATCATTTGTCTGTACATGGACGACATGCTAATCCTAGGGACGGATATAGGCTGTGTCACGGAGACAAAGAAGTTCCTCTCAACCAAGTTCAGTATGAAGGACTTGGGGGATGCAGATGTCATCTTGGGCATAAAGATCATCCGGACAGACACTGGATTAGCGCTGTCACAATCTCACTACATTGAGAAGATGCTCACACGCTATGGGTATAAGGATCTTCCAGGGATTGATACGCCATATAGGTGTGATCAGAAGCTGAAGCCAAACTCGAGGAAAAGCGTCAGGTAGCTGGAGTATTCTAGCATTATTGGAAGTTTGATGTACGCAACCACTGCCACAAGGCCTGACATAGCTTTCGCCGTGGGAATGCTGAGTCGGTTCACAAGTAACCCATGGATTGAGCACTGGAAAGCTGTGAAGCGGGTGATGAGATATCTCAAGAAGACTCAGACATATGCACTGCACTACAATGGGTATCCGACAGTAGTGGAAGGCTTCAGTGATGCTAGCTGGTGTTCAGAGGTGGAAAGCGAGAGATCCATATGTAGATATGTCTTTTCCTTGGGTGGAGCTGCTATATCGTGGAAGTCGAAAAAAGCAGACTATACTCTCTCGTTCCTCCATGGAATATGAATTCTATGCACTTGAAACTGCAGCAGATGAAACAGAATGGCTTCGGGAGCTCATGTATGATCTTCCAGTGGTTGGGGCTCAGATATCGGCGATACCGATATACTGTGACAACCAGGCGACTGCGACGGTGGCATCAAATGACCTCTTCAACGGGAAGAAGAGGACTGCGCGGTTGAAGCACAGGGCAGTACACGATCTTATCAAAAGAGGTGTAATTGCAGTGATTGATGTTCGGAGTCAGAAGAAGCTGGCAGATCAGTTCACAAAGGGCCTCAAGCGCCTGTTGGTCGATGACACAGCTTGTAAAATGGGCTTGAAGACATTCTGATAGTGTGTCTTTGTAATCCTACCATAAAGTTTTATGCTATTAGTTCAAAGAGATATCTACTAGGCATCTAACTTTTGGTTCAAAGGAGGACCACTGACTGGGAAACTATCAAGTAACAGTGGGTACTTGTTCTCTGGAACATGGAAGGGATACGGATCCATAATCACTGTTGTCTACTATGTATTTTCTGCAGAAAAAATAGATCCTGTGGAAGGTTGGCTTAAACGCCTTAATGAGTTCTCAGGCAGAGTGAATGCCTGGTGTGCTTTACAGGAAGCACGGTAGAGCAGCACTACAAGGAGTGAAACTCCATGCTACAGTGGGATGACTCCACCATGAGGTTCCTAGGTTTGGGGTAATGCCTCGGCTTTGCAAGCCAAGTCATAGCGGCATAGCACCGCAAATAGGCAGTTAGCCTAATGCTGTATGACGTAATTAAAGAGTTGTAAACAGCACTACAAAGGGGAGGATGGCCCCATGTTACAGTGGTATGACACCACGATGAGGTACCCAGGTATAGGTAAAGCCTCGACCTT
Organism: Iris pallida; assembly: GCA_029216955.1. Taxonomy (NCBI): domain Eukaryota; kingdom Viridiplantae; phylum Streptophyta; class Magnoliopsida; order Asparagales; family Iridaceae; genus Iris; species Iris pallida. The sequence goes on along the minus strand of JANAVB010010794.1, from coordinate 6,578,144 downwards.
GCAAGCCATGTCGTTGCGGCGTAACACCGCAAGGAAGCCTTAGGCTTCATGCTGAGTAGATTGACACTACAAAGAGGCTGAGACCTAATGCTACAGTAGTATGACACTACGATGAGGTTCCCAGGTAGGGGTAATGCCTCGGCTTCAGGCCATGTCATAGCGGCGTAGCACCGCAAGAAAGCGCAAGGCTTCATGTCATGTCTCTTTAATAAAGAACTCACCTATAGTGTATGGAAAGAGATATCAGGCCGTCTCTTAAGGGTAAACTTGTAGACACCCAAAATTATACACTGAAACAGGCTGGCACAGGGCCTTTAATGTGCAGCCAGAAGCACACGTAACTACACTTCTGAGTGGAAAGAATTACAATTGTGGTACAGAATTCAAGGCGTAGTCCATTCTTGTATCACATTGTTATTTAACCCATACAGGAAGATTCAAGTCGTCAGCGACATCTATCCAAATACAAAATGGACAGTTACTGTGGGGAACGCTCAACCCCGGACACATATATATGTTGTGATATGTGGAGGATTGTTGGTGCTTTCTTTACATGGAGAGAGCTCGCTCTCAACATGTCTTGTAAAAGTTTAGTCCCACATCGGAAATGCACCATGAGTTATCTCAACATATATACTTGGTTGTGTTGTTGAGAGATGCACATGGGGTGGTGACCCTAAAGAGGGAACCATGTGGGTGATTTTACTAGGAGGTCAGAATAAGGCTCCAAGGATTAAGCATTAATGCTTTGTCATTCTCTTGAATTAATTCCATTGGAGCTAAGCCCCAAAGGGGCTTAACGACTCGGACTCGGACGGAGGCTCGGGCTCGGGCTCAGGCTCATGGGCTCATGAGGCGTAATGTGGCATTTTGTTGGCGCACTTTGCACTTAGCACGTCAGCAGTCATGCGGTCTTATGCGGCATGCGGCTCTTATGCGGCATGCACCTCATATGCGGCCACATGCGGCCTCATGCGGTCTCATGCAGCTCATGCGGTCCATGCGGTCCATGCGACTCATGCGGTCAGGCTGCTGCTGCTGCTGCATGGAGGGCTCCGCTGACTGTGCATGCTACAAGTCAGTTATGGAAAGACTGATTCAATGCAATTAATTCAGATCCATTGTAATTAATTCAAATCCACTTTTTATGGGATTTGAATTAATTTTGTTGCTATCTTTGCGGGATTTGAATTAATTTCGTTGCTATCTTTGTGGGATTTGAATTAATTTCGTTGCTATCTTTGTGGGATTTGATTCAATCTTTCCATAACTGAAGAGGCGGCTAGGGTTTCTACCATCTTTATATATACTCTCTTCTGGCCTTCTTTGTAGTAAACAACGAATTTTATAAGTTAGAAAAGAGGGGGAGAGAGAGAGAGGGAGCTGCTGCCGCCATTGCAAGTCCATCCGAGGAGTCAGAACAGAGGTGACTTCGAGCGTTCCACAAGTTCTTCAACTTGCTGGTTCCTGGAAGCAATTCGTGTGGGACGAATCTTGCTTTGAGCAACGGTGTTTTGACACCCCAGCAACTTTTTTTTATCTCTTCTTTCTCTAGATTATTGTAACTCGTTCTGTCCCAATTGTAACACGTTTGCACGGAAGAACGAGAGATCTTCTCTTCTCTATTTCCCTCGTTCATATTGTAATCTGGCTATTTGGTTTTTTGTACCATCGTAGATCTTGAGTTTGATCACTGCAAAGTTTTTTGTGTGACATCTCAGATCTCGATTGCATCAGTTTTCCATCTTTGATCAAGCCCCGGGAACAACACCTCCCAGAGGACCAAAAATATACATAAAAAAGAGATTGACAACAATGAAATGGAAGAGGAGATTAAGAACATCAGACTGTTAGAGCAAAGGAAGAAAAAATAATTTTGACACGACTGTACCAATTTTTTCTTTATTCTGACTAACCGACTTGTCTTTTGGTATTCTAGTATATGATGTTTAGACGGGGCCAGCCCTGTCCCAGACCCAAAGAGTATGGGGGTCCAAAAAAATAATATAATACAATAATATATATAAATATATATATATATATATATATATATATATATAATGTCCAGGAGCTCCCTCCCCTTCGTATGCCCCCTTCCCCTAGGAAGCCCCTAGGGCTTCCCCCGGCGGCCTTCTTCCAGCGATCCTGGTGCCCGTCGATGGCCCGCCAGTGGCCGAACGACTGCGTAGAGTTAGTAAGTCAGTTCCTTCCCCACCACCTCCATCCTCCCGCTCATTCCCCTCCCCCCATCTCTCCAAGTCGTCCCTGCTCCCTTCGTCCCCCAGCTTCCACCAGATCCCGTTCAGGCCCCCTCCCCTTCACCCCCTCTCGTCCACCTCCACAACCCCTCTTCTCCGCCCTCCGGGTACCTCTCCGCCCCACCCGTCTCCATCTCGCCTTCCAGTCTTCCACCTCCCCCGCAGCTATCATCCTCCACCACCTCCTCCTTTCCCTCCTTCGCCAGAGCCTGTTCCGGCACAGCATCGGCCGGAGTGGCGGCGTCCGCGCACGCCCCCTCCGATCGGACAGCCTGAACACCTCTTCCTCCTTTTCATTTCCCGCTCCTGTTCGAAATTCGAACGGAGTAGTCAATCTATCGGGACGGCCGCCCACCTGCTGTGCAGTTCTTGGGAACCCACCTGTCCTCTCCTCGGTTTGGGCGCCCACCTGCTGTGCAGGTCATGGGAACCCAGCTGCTTGGCCCCACGCGGATAGCCCTGGCTATTCCTCAAACGTGGTGGACCACCCTCCTGCTGACCACTATGTGCGCTCCAGCCACTTCTTCTCAGGAGCTCCCAGGGGTCCCACCCCTATCTCTCGCTTTACGCTCGTGAACCCAACCACTACTACGCAGGAGACCCCTGTGGGTCCCAACCCCATTATTCCCTTTACGCTAGTGAACCCCATACTCCTCTCTTTACGCTCAAGCTCCTTCTAGCTGCTTGGATGACTCGGGAGGGTCCCACTCCTCACAATATTACTCGCGTAATCCATCAGCCATCTCCATTTACGCTCAGGATAGGGCCGCGGCTCGTGTGGATAGGTCCCACCATGCCCATAGCGTAATCTCGCGCTCTCCTTCCTTATCCGCCTTTTACGCCCAAGCCCCCGCCCTTTCCTTGGCTCTTCAGGAAGGACTCCCCCTCGTATCCCCCACCCTCTTCGAGCGTTCGTCGTCCGCGTATTCCGAGGGAGTCCTCTACCCCCGTTACACCCTCGCAGGACCCCCTGGCGCCACCCCTCTTCTCCTGGTGCCGGTCCCGCCTTGCCTGTAGCTGCCGTGCCTGAGGAGTCTTTTCCCCAGGCCGTTCCTTCCTCCATCCCCCTCGGGTCAGCTCCGCCCCTCCCCCTCCGGTGATCCCTACCTCATCGTCATCTGCCGCGCCCTCGGCTCTTCCCTCCCTCCGATCCCCCGCCCGCTGGGACGTCAGATCTATCAGCCCCTGCCACCTCAAACCCTATCCCCTCGTTTCCCTCCTCTTCTCTGACGAGGATGGGATTGCTGACCCCTATTCGGCAGGACCGCCCTCCTGTACGCTAGTACAACCAACCACTGCTCCCACTGCGGACCCCCTCTACAGAACTGTCAGGCCGGTTCCAGCTCCCCCCCTCCCCCCCTAGTTGGGCCCTCCCAGGCCACCCCTTCGTCGAGCCCACCACCATTCGCTCCCATCCCTTATGGTGGAGAGACCCAGCTCCCTCTCTCGGCGGGTAGAGCCCAGCCGTCATTCGCCGCCTCGTTGCGGCCTGATCTGGCTAAGACGAGAGTCTCCTTATTCCGGATGTCACCCTCCCGGATATTGAGTACCCTCAGGAATCACCAGTGCCGTTGGTTCCGTTTTCAGATTTGGAAGTGTCCTCTCTTTCAACCTCCTTTCCCCATACTTTCATCCTGAAATTTTCGACGGGTTGCCCAAAACTTTCCAGGGTGCAGGAGACGATTGTCAGTTGGAGACTCTCAGCGGATTACCGCGTGGCGCCCTTCGACCCCAAACATATCCTCTTACATCTATCTTCAGAAGATGACCACAGGGCCATAGGTCTAAAGGCACTTGCAGAATTGATTCCCACCAGATGAAGATCATCAAGTGGTCAGCTGATTTCAGCACCAAAGAAGACTCAGCCCAGGTCGCTGCCTGGGTTACCTTGTCCAACCTACCCCTCATTTGCTTTATCCCAGCAGCCTAAAATGGATTACCAACTCCATCGGTACCTATGTGGCGACAGCTCCAGAGACTAGCAACCTAACCAAGGCGTACTACGCCAAAATCTGTGTTGAACTTGACCTCACCTCCGAGCCACCTAACTTTATCAATATCGAGCTGGGCAATCGGATCCACAACCACAAATTCTTTATGACAACCACATCCTGTTCTGCAATCATTGTCACTTAAGAGGCCACCTTCCAAAACACTGCTACGCCTTCACCCTGAACTAAAGAAGAGATCTGCCCGGAACGACAACGCTCCAGTAGTGGGAAGGAATCCCAGAACCTCTTCTACCTCTTCCGAACTCAGACATTCAATTCGAATCAAGCGAAGGCAAGTCAGATCAGAGCGATCCCCCAAGCAATGTCTTGATCCCCTTCAACATCCGAGCGCTCACCCTTTCCAACCAATTCGAGGCCCTCGAGTTGGCGGCAGAGGCAGCTCTATCGGAGACGAAAAACAAGAAGACTGCGCTCTCACCAGGACGCAGGAGGACGTGGAAGCGACCAATATCATCCCAGACGCTAACCAGCATCACACAAATGAACACTCTACAGAAAAAGCCCTGGCTATCCTAGGGCCAGAACAAGATCTGAGAGGACAAGAAGATCGCTCCCTCACCAGGACCCAGGAGGACGCTGAGGCGACCACGATCACCTCAGATGCTGAACAACATCGCACCAAGGAAGATTCTGTAGAAAAAGCTCTAGGTATCCTAGGGCCAGAACAGGCTCTAAGAGGACTACAAGTTCTAGCTGCGGGATATCCCCTACTGCTAACTCTTCCGCAGATAGATAGTGATTCGATGCAATCATTATTCCGCCAGAGCTACCTATCCAGGATTCCGCCGGGGAATCAGTGAGCACCCCCGGAGCCCCACGAGCAGCTTTCAGTGACACTCACACCCGACTAAGGCAGGTGCATCTACCTCCGGGCTAATATCAAACAAGGTCCAACAGAAAAAAAATTAATCCTAACCAGATCTGCGGCCAAGCAGAACAAAAAGCAATCCCACAAAATCCTTAATGCTTAACATCCTATCCTGGAATGTCCGCGGCCTGGCGAACAAACCTACACTTAGGAGAATAACCATCCTTTGAAAAATCCACAAGATCGACATCCTCATTATCCTTGAACCTAAAATTCCTCCCAAAAGAATCAAATCAATCCAGCTCCAGCTAGGTCTCCCTACAGCCATAGCAGGCAGACACGACATTTGGATCCTCTGCTCCAAGGACGTCAACATCGGCGTCATACAGGACGCCAGATAGGCCCTCTCCTACTGGTTCGATCACCCCATGATCCTAGAGCGCGCCATTATCTAAGCTGTTCTCGGGAGCTGCGACATGGTGGAGCAAAAACACCTTTGGAACGATCTTCTTGACATACACCTCCATCACAGTAATACTCCGTGGCTCTGCATTGGCGACTTCAACGCGATTACCTGTCGTGACGAGAAAATCGGAGGTTGCCCTCCTCCTTGTCGGCCATACAAGATTTTAATAACTTCATCTTCAACGCCCACCTAGCATCCATCCAGTTCACCGGCAACGCCTTCACCTGGTGCAACATGCAGGAAGGCGACCGCCGTCAATACTCCCGACTGGACAGAGGCCTCACAAACGTTTTCTGGCACGGTATGGGGCTCAATACCAACCTATCCTACCTCAATTCTACGAAATCTGACCACACTCTACTGGTTGAAATTAACAACATTACCAACCCATTCAAAAAATCCTTCCAATTTCTCGACTTCTGGGCCGAGCATCCACAATTCTTGGGCATCGTGGCGGACGCGTGGAATAGCGAGGACTCTCCCAACCCACTCACCCGGGTGTGTAATAAGCTCAGAACTACTAGGAGAGCTCTATCCCATTGGAGCAAACAAGCGTACGGGAATATTTTCCAGGCTGTCCGGGTTGCAGAGGACGACGTCACCCGCGCTGAAGCCAGGTTTGCGGCGGACCGCTCCAGTGAGGCCAGGAAAGCCCTGAACCTCACCAAGACTATGCTCAAATTCAGGATCAAAGTAGAGACAGAATTCTGGAAGCAGAAAGCGAGATTGAAATGGGATAGCGACGGAGACAAAAATTCCAAACACTTTCATGCCTGCGTTAATGGCCGCAGACATAAGCTATCGATCAATCATATCACCGATGACAACGGGCCATCAGGACGGACCAAGAGAGCATTCAAGCTGTGGCTAAGAACTTCTACTCCAAACATTTCTCCAAAGAGACGGTTTACAAAGACAACTACTTCCAAGACCAAATACCCCACCTCATTAATGCCACTGACAATGCCCAGTTAGATCGTCCCCCTACTGCTCAGGAAGTGAAAGAGGCCGTGTGGGCGCTGAATGAGCATAGTGCGCCTGCACCGGACGGCTTTTCGGGGGTATTCTTTCTCACGTGCTGGGATATCATCAATCACGACATCACCGAAGCGGCTATCGCCTTTTTTGAAGGAGCCACGTACCCCAGAGCCATCTCTGCTGCCAATCTGATCCTTATCCCTAAAAAGATAATCCCGAATCGTTTTGCGATTTTCGACCCATCAGTCTCTGCACCTTCACCAACAAGATTATCTCCAAGATCATCGCTAACAGGATGGCGGATCTTCTCCCCAAGATTATATCCGAGGAGCAAAGCGGGTTTGTTCGTGGGAGAAACATCAAAGACAATATCATGCTGGCCTACGAACTCATCACATGCATGAAATTCCCGGTGAGAGGTGGCAACATCGCTGTCAAAATCGACATAAAAAAGCGTACGACAGACTGGATTGGCAATTCATAATCTGGGTATTCAGGGCCTTCGGTTTCTCTGGGAACTGGACCAAATAGTGTGTAGATCCATTAGCAACTCTTGGTTCTCCACGTCATCAACGGCCAAACTGACGGGTTCTTCAAATCAGAGCCGAGGTTAGACAGGGCGACCCTCTTTCCTCCACGTCTTCATTATTGCGGTCGACGCCCTGGCAGGAACTTAACAACATGGTCAATATCCCGCATTTCCATACTATCAACATCCAGCGGATGCCCTGTTATCACCCATCTGGCCTTCGCTGACGACCTTCTCATCTTTCATCCAGGGACGAAGGAGCGGTAGAGGTGGTCCACACACTGCAGAGGTACTCCAGGTGCTCTGGCCAGAAGATCAATCCTTCCAAGAGCGTCATCTACGTCCCCACAATATCAGAAGAGATCACGCCAGTAGCCTTTCCAACTTAACATCCTTTTCTGTTAACCACCCCCGTTCAACTATCTCGGTTGTCCTCTAGTGTATGGCAAGTCCAACTCCGGCATCTTTGAAATTTGACTACTAGAATCAAGAGGAATCTTGAAGGATGGCATAATGCTACCCTATCCCCAGGCGGCAAGATGATTCTCATCAACCACGTGCTCACCTCCATCCCTATCCACACTCTGGCAGCAGGCTCTCCGCCCAAAAAGGTTCTCTCCTCTATCGAACAGATCTTTTACAATTTCTTTTAGGGGCATTGCAACGGCCAGGACAGCACCACTGGGCGAGCTGGGATTCCATGGCTCATCCTACAGTCGAGGGAGGGTTAGGATTTTCCAAACTCTTCCACATCGTCAATGCTTTTCCATGAAACTGTGGTGGAAACTTCGCACGAGCAACAATCTTTGGACCAGGTTTTTGAAAGCTAGGTACTTCAAGCACATACACCCTTCTATGGCCACCTCCAATAGCAGATCTTCAGCGGCTCGGCGCCGTATCCTTATCGGACGCGAACTGGCGGAACCCGTGATGAGGCTTAAATTAGGGGAGGATGATTCTGATCCTTTCCTCGAGCGTTGGATCGGAGACAGCTTGATCCCTAACGTAGGGGAGTCCCGAGAGATAGTAGGATTAAAGACCTGTGGAATCCTTCCACCGACGAGTGGAACTGCGATCTTATCAAGGAATGGTCTGGTAACGACACCGCCGATATCATCCGTCGGTGCGGATTACGTATCGGCAGCGAGACCGACGCCCTGCGGTGGTCGGCTGAAGCCACGGGAGAATTCTCGGTGCGATCCGCGAGAGTCGCGCTCGGGGTGCCGGTAATCCGCAACATCCCATAGCGCCTTATTGGCAATCCTGCATTCCTAAGAAGTGATCGTTCCTGATGTGGAGAATCTTCAGACTGAAATTGTCCACTGACGATATCCTCAACACCATCGGAATCAGCTTAGCCTCAGCATGCACTTGTTGCTCTGAGCGTCAGAGAGACCATTGACCACACCTTTTGCCAGGGTAACCTGCCTGGCAGTATATGGAGGACCCTTAACCAGCTCTTCAGTATGGAGACGAGTGGGGGACGCTTCCACGATCTAGCGGTCTCCTGGGGTTCAGCCTCCCACGGCCACCAGATCGTCGCAGCAGCCGCCACGTGGACTATTTGGAAGAATCGCAACAAAGCTAGATACGAAGGGCATCACAACTAACGATCAGCTCATCAGAGAAGTCATCCGCCAATGCCACAAAAGAAGCACCGGGTGCACCCACAGCCCGAGATCTTTCTGGGCGAAGCTAGACCTCTAATCCCAGACCTCCTAAGGGTTAGGTCGACCTCCAAATTCGGCGTCTTACCCTCCGAAGCTCGACCTCGCAGCCGTTTTGTGGGCAGTACTTTCAGTTTCTCCTCTTTTCTGGTTCGCGCGTGGCGCGTTTACTTGTATAGGCTTCGGCTTTTTGCGTTGATACATCAATAAAGCTCTCTTCTTAAAAAAAATAATATATATATATATATATATTAATATATTTAATATATATATATATATATATAAAATATATATATATATATATATATGTATTATATATATAAATATATATATATATATATATATATATTATATATTTTATATATAATATTATATATAATATATATATATATTATATAATAATATATAATATATATCTATATATTATATATATATATATAATATATATATATATATATATATATATATATGTCCGGCGCTCGTAGCGCGAGTGGCACGAGGGGGGGGCTCTCGGCGGGGAGACCCGGGATCGAGCCCCCCTCCCGCATCCACCGGCTGGGTGGCAGTGGCCACGGGGTGGATGGGGATGCGCGGACACCCAAAAAAAAAAAAAAAAAAAAAAAAATATATCTATATATATATATATATATATATATATATATATATATATATATATATATAGGAAGCGGATCAAAAGCCCACCCTTAGAAAACCCACCTAAAAACCCCCTCACTCTCAGCCATCCATTTATTGTTAATATTAATATTAATATTAACATTAAATACTAAAATTAACATTAAACTTAACATTAAAATTAATATTAACATTAACATTAACATTAATATAAAAATAAAAAAAATATTAATATTAATATAACTTAACATTAATACTAACATTATTATTAACATTAATATTAACATTAACATTAATATTAACATTAAATGAACGGCTGAGAGTGAGGGGGGTTTTAGGGAGTTTTCTAAGGGGGGCTTTTGATCCACTCCCCCCTTAGAAAGGCCGCCCAAACCCCCATCACTCTAATTCGTAATTTAATATTAATATTAATATTAATGTTAATGTTAATATTAATGTTAATATTAATGTTAATATTAATATTAACATTAATATTAATATTAATGTTAATATTAATATTAGTATTTAATGTTAACATTAATATTATATTAATATTAATATTAACATTAATATTAACATTAAATTATGAATTAGAGTGAGGGGTTTTTTTAGGGGATTTTCTAAGGGGGGTTTTTGATCCGCTTCCTATATATATATATATCTATATATATATATATATATCTATATATATAATATTATTATATATATATATATTATATATATATATAGCTTCTTGTACGGGACTCAACTTACGGGAACTATACGGAAGAAGAGAAAGAGCTAGGTGGGTTTATTATTTGGCATATCAGGGCCCCACCAGTACTCATAATTTTACCGATGTCACACTCTGGTTTATATCGGCTTATTTACGCGCTCTATCGCTTTGTCTCCGATAATGCTGTTGGTGTTGGGTGGGTTTATTATTTGGCATAGTGTTGTTGATTAATAGATGAAACTAACGTCTTGTTCATCATATTCGTTTTGCGTGTGAACCAAAGCGGCAACATTCGCAGCTGCTCTCCCAACAGGCAGTCGAACAATCATCCCGTCGGGCAGCTTTGTCTTCAGCAGTTCGATCAGCCCCTTCTTTGCTTCGTACCCGTCCTCGAACAGGAATGGGGCCATGCTTCCCAGCGTGCAGTCGTCGTCATCGTCATTATCTGGCCATCTGCATACTAATAGACGAGGCGAAGTTGGTTTGCACATTGGCGCCACGTAGATATCGACAAGGTTATGCTCTCGGGCCTCCTTAACTTCATCGACGGCCTGTGGTCGTCTATCTTGCAGAGAAAGAGGCTGATAGTGTTCACCATAAACCATGTCGAGAAGTTCGACCATGCACCGATAAGAAAGGGTGGCCTGATGGACGTGCAGGTCAAACTGATGTACTACAGCTTCGGAGGGTTAATGCTGAAACTATATGGGGATTGAGTCCCATGCTCTGTTCAGAGATAGCAAGGAGTAGTACAGTAGTACTCCTTTAAGGTTGGCAAGTCTAAGGGCCCTTGGGACCGGCAAGAGCAAAACACCGTGGCGTGCCGAGAAAGATGCTGATAGAGACCACGAACAATTCCATTAAGATAGCAACTGCTCTCTCGTCCTGTGCCCAAGAACAAAAGCAACATGAGTCATCTGAAGCAACAACAAACATCGACAGGGAGGACAGCAAGGTCATGCTCTCTCTCACGGGACTCTTCAACTTCTTCGAAGGTCTGTGGCCGTCATCCGGAGGCGAGAGATCGATAGTATTCCACCAACTACTTCGACAAGCTCCACCCCGCACTGATAAGGAGAGGTCGGATGGACATGCACGTCAAAGTGTGACATGGCTAAAATGATCGAAGAAAAGTATAGTGCTGGTGGGCCAGTTCTTTCTCTTCTCCCGTAAAGTTCCCGTAAGTTCAGTCCGTACAAGAAGTGGACTGTATATATATATATATATATATATATATATATATATATATATATATATATATATATATATATATATATATATATGGGAGCGGATCAAAAGTCCCCCTTAGAAAGCCTCCCAAAAACCCCCCTTACTCTAATTCATAATATTAATGTTAATATTAATGTTAATATTAATGCTAATATTAATATTAATATTAATATTAATGTTAATGTTAATATTAATTTTTATTTTTATTTCTTTTATATTAATTTTAATGTTAATGTTAATGTTAATGTTAATTTTAATGTTAAGTTTAATGTTAATTTTAGTATTTAATGTTAATATTAACATTAATATTAACATTAACATTAACATTAATATTAACATTAATATTAACATTAAATTACGAATTAGAGTGAGGGGGATTTTTGGGGGGCTTTCTAAGGGGGGCTTTTGATCCGCTTCCTATATAGGAGTTTGATCTGCTTCCTATATAGGAGCGGATCAAAAGCCCCCCTTAGAAAGCCCCCCCAAGACCCTCCTCACTCTAATTCATAATTTTAATGTTAATATTAATGTTAATATTAATGTTAACGTTAATATTAATGTTAATATTAATGTTAATGTTAATATTAATTTTTATTTTTATTTTTTTATATTAATATTAATGTTAATGTTAATGTTAATGTTAATATTAATTTTAATGTTAAGTTTAATGTTAATTTTAGTATTTAATGTTAATATTAACATTAATATTAACATTAACATTAACATTAATATTAACATTAAATTACGAATTATAGTGGGGGGGGGGGGGGTTTGGGGGCTTTCTAAGGGGGGCTTTTGATCCGCTTCCATATATATATATATATATATATATATATATATATATATATATATATATATATATATATATATATATATATATATATATATATATATATATATATAATCTTGTATTTAAAATAGAACTAGTATGTACCATGGTGGTTGTTATGCTAGACTTGCACATTAGAAGTCCTATGTTCAATTCTTGGTTGTAACATTTTTTTAAATTTACTTTTATTTCAGTTTTTAATATCTTTTACATTATACATGGGTCTCATTTTGAAATTTTGTCTAGGGCCCATGAACTCAGGGTCGGCCTCGCGTTCAGATATCCTATAAAAAAATTATACTATGACTAAAATGATTATAATGAGTTTGATGGACCTTTGTTTAAAATTGGACTTACATATATTAAATAGTATATATATAAAAAATTGGTGACCTCTAAAATTTTGGGCCTGAGGCGACCGCCTCTATGCCTCATATAAAGTCCGGCCATGTGTCCAACCCCCCAAACATTTCAAAAATATTTCATTCTAAATTTCTATTCTCTCTTCAAATTCCCAAACCTTTTTCTCTCCAACACCTCCAATTCCAAACAATGCCTAAAATAGTCCGGGGCGGATCTACATAGGGTCCAAGGGGGGCTACGCGTCCCCAATTTTTTTTTAAATGTTGATCACTATATAGAACTTTTTTACAAGTTTACAATATATATTAGTTTGACCCTCTAATGTACAAAGAATAAGCTAGCTCAAGTGGTAATGTTTTTGGCTTTCAATTTAGAGATTTTAAGTTCAAACCTCACCTCTCACCACTCTATTAAATATTTTACATATTTTGGAAATCTTTTATTTATAATGTTTTGCTTCCTCTTTTGTGACAATTTGAAAATATTGTCTTTTTTTCTCATTCTTGTTTGAGTTTAATAATTTTTTTTGCTATTGAAGTCTAGTTAACATAACAACTTGTCAACTTTAAGGATTTCTATATGTAGTAGCACGGCCCCTCCATAATTTAATCCTGGCTCTGCCCCTAAAATAGTTAGATAAAATAGTTTTAGAACTAATTTAGGGTTGATATACGAACTTTCGAACTCTAAAAATTAAATCCAGGTTTTCAAAAAATCGAGCAGAATCGACAGTCGGCTTCAAACCAACAACACTATAGGCAAATTCTACAGTCCATATATAATCCAGGACTGTATGATTTCCTACTGTCCTATACCTACAATCCTACGGATACTATATGGTTGTAGGAAATTCTGCAGTCCTATATATACTATAGTAGTGTAGAATTTCCTAGTTTGAATTTTCTTACAGTCCTAAAGGATTGTGAGCCAAACTATATGTTGGCAGTGAGTTTCAATTATGACTGTCAACTAGCTGACAGTCCTATCATAATTTAGGACTGTCAAGTTTGTTGGCAGTCCTAAATGATTGGGACTTTAATGTACTGACAATGAGTTTCAATTAGGACCGTCAACTTAGGACTGTCAAATTTTTGACAGTCCTACATTATGATAGTACTATCAACTTTGATAACAGTCCTACATTATGGTAGGACTATCAATTTTGTTGATAGTTCTAAAGTAAAGGTAGGACTATCAACCATGTTGACAGTTCTAAAACAAAAATTTGGACTGTCCTCAAGCAAAAAAAATGAGTGACAAACTTGTAAATAATTAAATAAAAATTTCTGCTGTCTTAAACAAATTTTGAAGTGCCTATATAATTTTTCTTTATTTTGGAGTATATTTTGTACATGAGCCATGTCTGAAACACGATACAAAAAAGGGACATGCGATGAATTTATTTTATTTATCTTGAGATAAAAAAATTAGTGTAGGTTGGGTTTATTATTTTATTGACATTTTATCCAATTTATTTTGTAAGTCCTAATAGGTTCGGGTTCGGTTTCGGATTTGGATTCGGGTCCGGGGATCCGGTCCCGGATCGAAATGATAAAAGAACATTTTTTCCTATTTGGATTGGGACAACACTTCCTTCTGCCTCCAAATTCAGGTCCGCCTTCCTTCACAATTTTGTTTTGAATTTCTTCCAGCCTCTCCATTTGCTTTCTATATATAGTTCTTTGAAAATAATACGTTCTAAATCTATTTCGAGTGCTCATTTTTCTGATCTTTAAAAGTACCAATCGTCTGGAATTTGGTTCTAACATGCTCCTCAAGTGTTCGATCGAAAGCACCAACAGAGAGCATGCTCTCTCCCGGTTGATATTTATTTGGATACGGAGTCAACACGTTTCCGCCACAGATTCGGCACCTAGTTTGGTGTGTCCTAGGATACTCCGCCGTGTCCGTTACGTGCGTCCAACTCGACACGGGTGAATTTTGGAGTGTCCGTGCTTATTAGGTTGGAAAAACATCCCGTATTACGTATATATTAACATGTGGATGGGCGTAACGCCCAAAAAGTGTAGTTAAAGAGCTCAACAGGTCAAGGCAAGTTAGGAATTTCAATGACATCCTATATCTGTATCATTGAGTAGAAAGCTAAGACATCAAGTTTCAACTTTCAAGCATAGGTCAAGTTGACGAGGACAAGGGGCAAGATAGTGCTCAATGGAATGAGTCGAGAAGGCCTCATTTAGTCGAACTGTTGACTATTTGTTTGATTTTGAATCATAAGTGAAATAAGTGCGTCTATACCAAGGTTCAAAATTTTTGGGTTGGCGGTGCATCTATACCTGACCACCTCCTTGCATGTCTGCCACCTCGTTGCCAATTCCCGGCCCCTTGTAGCCACCGCCTTCTTCCCTTTCACTTTAATTTAGGCTTAAGATAAGCTATGAGAGGGATAGGTAGGATTTTTGTTTGTTCCTAGGGGAAAAGTGTCCATAATGGTCATGTGATTTGCACTTGACTCATTATGGCAGCCTAGCAGAGGGTATCTAGTTGCATAATTTTAAAAATGAAGGTATTAACTGGATACTTGAGGGTATTTAAAGAGCAAATTAGCGTCTTTTAAGTGATTACGATTTCTACTGCTTTATCTTTCTAGATGATCAATTTTAGGGTAGATTACTAAATACTTTTTTATATACTAAAAAACACATTTCCAATAAGGTATTCTTATGTCTGTCCTTCCTGTCTTATTATAAGTATTATGTGTTATATACAAATGTACAATGATCTAATGATCGGTTTAATCAACGATTAATCGGGTGAATAGTTACCTGGTTAATCTGATTAAATTGGGCAGTTTGTTAAGCTTAATTTCCAAGCGACACGTAATTGCGGTTAAACGATTGGATGAGTTGATTAATGGTAAAAAGTAGGGTTCTCATTTTGACCTAGCGATCCAAAGCTAACCAGATTTTACGTAGACTAGACTGTAGTGCCCCGTCCCGCTCAGTCAATCGGAGGAATCGGAACGCCGACGGCGTTCGGACTTAGCCATGCAACGGCTTGCTCGATGTTACGACCCGCACCCGGTTTTCGGACGCGAGCTCCTGAGCAAGCCAGCTACGCATCGAACGGACTCCAGCCCGCCTCGAGTACGTATAAGCTGTCAAGGTCAAGGTATCATATCTAATCTAAACTATATCTCAATCCACGTGAATGATATAAACAAGAATGAACAAGTATGGGTCATGGTCTGCAGCCCATTAACATATTGTTCGATTAGACTCCAGAATGATATGAGTCTATAAATAAGCAGAGTATATCATGGTACTGAATATAAAGCACGAAGGGATAATAAAGAAATATCACAAGCAAATACCTGTATCATATCGCAATCCTCTACCATCCTGCTCTGCTAACTAACTCCATATAGTCGCTAAACCTGAAGAGATCATCAGGTCCTCAGAGGACTAGCAAGATACATAAAACAGGCCTATCTAACAGTTTAATCATGCAATAGTATAACCAGGGTATAAACAGGAACTAGACGCGAGATTGACATATGGCTACTGACAGGTAACTATGAACACGGATACGGGATCAAGTATGCATAAATGAACTATTGGTAGATCAATGGATAACCAACCCTCGCCGCGAATGTGGACTCGCGGGTCAGTTTCAAGACAAGTCACCCTCGTCCCGTGTGTGGACTCGCAGGTACAAAGGACAACCCTCGCCCTATGTGTGGACTCGCAGGTTGTGGGAAAGACAAGGAATAGCAGTTTACTCACACATACTTGCAGACATGACTCAGTCAGGATACAGGTGAAGACATGACACGACCCAATCATGATACACGAGAGAACCAATCCAATATGAACTACAAGGCTAACCATGTACAAGGACAATAGCTATACTAGCATGCACGGTATACAAATCACAAGTAATAACCAACTTGTAAAACTATATACTAATAGAAATATGCATGTACATAAACTGTAGAGGGAGGCAAGGTATACTTGCCTGGTGGCAGCGCAAAGAACCAATAAGATACCGTCAACTAGTACGCCATAAAGTCCAAAATCCACAATTGTCTCCGAAAGCTGAAACAAACATTGCCAACATTCTCAGAATAGTCAAATTAGCTAGGATAGTCTGTCCTTAAGTCCAATTCTGGACACAAGGGCAAAACGATAATTTTGGACAAAAACGATGTCCGTCGTTGGACCCGGTTTGCACCGAAAAGCATGCCAGAGTCAATGGCCTCTAAAGTAGTCAAACTATATGTCTACGGATTCGTTTTTTCCGATACGAACCCAACCGTATGTCCAAAGTTGGATTCCGGCGGGCCGTGCACAAAATCACCCGTTGAGTCGGACCGTAGGGCCCGCAAAACGGTGATTTTACCAACTGTCTCAGAATCAGACCAAACTTGGCATACAGGACCAGAAAAATGATACGGTCCTGTTGGCGCAAGTTTCGTCTCGATCTGACGAGCGTGCACGAAGTAATTGAAAAATTTGCAAAGTGGCCAATACGGGGAATTTCGACGGATACGTATCAAATTCGTCGCGCACACGCGACCAATTTGAATTCCGTCAAAGCCCACACGACCACGAATCTGTTACGCAGCTTTCGATGCTTTGGATTCGCGACCACGTCGCCCGGAATGGCGGAACGCACGTCGTATCGGAGTTTTTCGGGGTTTCGAAAACAGATTTTTCTTGATTTTTAACCATGAATAATTTCTAGAATAATACCTTAAAAACAATTCTAAGAAAAGGAGTTCGATCTCGTATAGGTTGTCTACAGATCTGTTTAAATGGATTTTTGAAAAGGTTAATGGGTTAACGAGGATTCATTCGTAAACTGGAGTACTTCGACTACTCGATGTCCTGTTTTGAACAAGATTTTGGTTCGACTTGGAGTCGATTTTCTGGAAACCCTAGGGCGGCTAAAATCAAAATAACTAAAGGGACTAGGAGTTGATTATGTCGGGATCATACCGGAGAAAACGGCTCGCGACGACGCCGAGCGTGGAGGAAGAAAACGATGCGCGAAGTCGACTCCTCCAAACCGCCATACTGCTGTATGCAGTCCCTGTGCGCGCGTACGGCCGACGATTTCTGGCGAACTCTGGCGTCGTTCTCCGACGTACAGGTGCCAGGGTGGTCGCCCAGGACTAGGGGACGGCGTGGTTAGGGTTTCGAGGAGTTTGCTCTCAAAAACTCTCTCCCCCTTTGTTATAAACTCGCACGGGGGTGGGTTTTCTCAGCGCTCCGGCTGGAGCCTTTTTGCTCGGGCTATATGGGCCAAGGGGCTGGTCGGCCTAGCTGACCGGGCTTGGGCCTGGGTCTGAGAGCTGCTGGGCTTAGCTGCTGTTAAGGGCCTGTGTTTCTATTTCTTTTTCCTATTTCTTTTTCTTCTATTACTATTTATATAACTAATACATATATATATTTATATATATATATCCTCATAAATATGTATGTATATGTATACATACATATATACCCGCATATACATATATATAATATATATATATATATATATGTATATATATATATTATATATATATATATATATATATATATATATATATAAATACACAAATACATATATATATATATATATATATATATATATATATCTATACACAAATATATATATATTCATATATATATTTATATATATACATGCACACAATTACCTATATATATTTTATATATATATACACATACATACATATACATATATATTTATAAATTCATACACACACATATATAATATTTATATATATACATGTATACATATATATTTATATACCTCAAACACATACACACATAGGTAAGGTCTATTTATAGAAATATATATACACATATATATACATATCATTATAAATCGTCAATTTATAAAAAAAAAATATCATTATATTTATAGAAATATATATACACATAGGTAAGGTCTATTTATAAAATATATATATATATATATATATATATATATATATATATATATATATATATATACATATCATTATAATAAATGATTTAATAAATATAAATCGTCAATTCCTAAATATATACAAAATATTTGCATTTACCAAACATGTCTACAAAGTCGTATTTGGTCCCACTACATGCCTACATGGGCTTGGGTTTGACTTAGGTCCAATCTGGACAGGTTCGGTACAACTGGGTTTCCGAAAACTCAATAATATAATTAAATAATAATTAAAAACTTCGGTAGGGTTAAGTCGTAACTTGGCCTGGTTTTCCTAGTTAGGACACTCCTATAGCTTTGCATTCCCCTACTATGGAGAAACACTAGTCAAAGCACGCCACTGCACTATCCGTGCCACGATTTTTAGTCGCCTCGTACTCCAAATCTTAACCATGGCTAAAGTCACCTACCGTAATAATTAATTAAAGTAATTATTTATAAATCCATAAAATCACCATTTAACTCAAATAAATAATTAAAAAAATATTTTCAAAAATTTCGGGAAGGGAGGCTACAAATCTACCCACCTTAAAAATAATTTCGTCCTCGAAATTCTAATTCATAACTATTTCTTAAAATTTTAAAGTCTATATCATCTTAATCTCCTCAAATTTAATTTCTCAAAAATATTTATGGCCTTCTCTAGTCATTTGGTATTTACGAAATCTCGAGGACTTCTACCCACCTTAGGTCACACTACTCCCCAAAACACGGTCACTAAAGTCTTATAACCTTCTAACCAGTTGCTAACAATCCTACTGCAGATATCTAGGGCATATGGTGTCTATAATCCCTCATATCTATAAATAACCAAATATTCAATAGTCAAGCAATATTATACTATAAATTAAGAATTTTTGATAAATCCTAGATCACTACCAAAATACACTCAATTAGCGACGGATATTTAGCGACGGAAATTTTTCGTCGGTGTTAGCGACGGCTTCGTGGCCGTTCAGCGACTGAGTACCGACTACACGCCTTTGCCATTTTTTATTTTTATTTTTGGGGAGGAAAGGTCGCACGTCCGTCGCTAGACTGTCGGAATTATAGCGACGGATACCCAGTCGTCGCTACGTAGTCGATCATTTGGCGGGAATTATGTAGAGAATTGGCGGGACATATCTTCGACTACGTAGCGACGGATATTCAGTCGGCACGTATCAAACATGGCGACTACGTGGCGACAGGTTTTCTTCCGTCGCTATTCAGTCGCTATATATACGTACCAGACTTTAAATGAAACGGCGGAGGGAACTATTCGCATTCTCCCCAAATTCACTCTCTCTCCTCTCTCTCTCTCTCTCTCTCTCTCTCTCTCTCTCGTCGGTGTCGGCTTCGGTGATCGGCGTCGGTGTCGTCGTCGGCGTCCTCTCCTCTCTCTCTTCCGAAGGTAACCCCCTCTCTCTCTCTCTCTCGATCTCTCTCTCTCTCTCTCTCGGGGTCTGGGAGGCGGGCTTGGGGTTGTGGCGTCGGAGGCTGGACGGCTGGCTTGGGTCGGGGGCTGGGCGGTGGGCTTGGGGCGACGACGTCGGGGGCTGGGGTGTTGGCTTGGGGCGGGGGCGTCGGGGGCTGGGCGGCTGGCTTGGGTCGGGGGCTGGGCGGTGGGCTTGGGGTGGGGGCGTCAGGGTCTGGGAGGCGGGCTTGGGGCTGGGGCGTCGGTGGCTGGGCGGCTGGCTTGGGTCGGGGGCTGGGCGGTGGGCTTGGGGCTGCGGCGTCGGGGGCTGAGCGGCTGGCTTGGGGCGGGGTCTGGGCGGTGGGCTTGGGAAGGGGGCGTCGGGGTCTGGGAGGCGGGCTTGGGGTTGAGGCGTCGGGGGCTGGGCGGCTGGCTTGGGGCGGGGTCTGGGCGGTGGGCTTGGGGCGGGGACGTCGGGGTCTGGGAGGCAGGCTTGGGGTTGGGGGCTGGGCGGTGGGCTTGGGGCGTCGGGGGCTGGGCGGCTGGCTTGGGGCGTCGGTGGCTGGGCGGTGGGCTTGGGACGTCGGTGGCTGGGCGGCTGGCTTGGGTCGGGGGCTGGGCGGTGGGCTTGGGGCGACGGCGTCGGGGGCTGGGCGGCTAGCTTGGGACGGGTGCGTCGGGGCTATTTGCAACCGACGCACAGCCATAAGCACTCTTCATATATATATGCAACCGAACTACTGGACTGGGCGACGGGCTTGGGGCGACGGGCTTTTGTCGGAGGCGGCGGGTGGCTTTGCTTCTCAAATTCATCTGAGTTTATATATTGGCTAAATAATGAGTTATCCATATTGGGTGTCCATTAGTTTGGTGGTGTTTGGATTAGTAAATATGAATATGGGGTTTGGATTCATGGTGTATATATATGTTCACTGTCTCAAGGTCAGTGCGAGTTCTATCAGTTGTGTGCTTCTGTATAGATGTATATATCTATACATCTAGCTGTGATATACATATGTGTATGTGACAATCTCAGTTAGCGACGGACTAGTTACCGGTTAGCGACGGATATTTCCAGCTCCATTTGCATTAATCTACGGTACGACATAGTGATCAGGACATAGTCCCTGCAGCCATTCGACTGGCGAGGCAGAAACTATGTAGCCGTAGATAAAGTTGACTGTCTTCCGACCCTCATCCCTCGGCAATGATGATACGACAACCTATCACTATATCTTATATAGTAGTAGATGATGTCTTAGTATTACATTAAGTGAGGTCATCTTGATTCTGTTAAATCCTTCAGATACTAGATACGATAAGAACATATACTACACGAGATGTATACAGAATATAGATGATTCACACTAATGTATGCTAGAATGAATTTTAGGTTGTGTTCTGAGCCATCCGTTCTTACACTTAAAACACATAGAAATTAGTAGTGTGAGAGCGCCGGAGAGAGTGAGAGCGCCGGAGGGGGGGAGGAGAGAGAGAGAGAGAGTAATTAATGGTACAACATGGTGAAGCAGTACTGTATTTTGGCTCCAGTTCCAGCTCAATTTGCATTAATCTACGGTACGACATGGTGATCAGGACATAGTCCCTGCAGCCATTCGACTGGCGAGACAGAAACTATATAGCCGTAGATAAAGTTGACTGTCTTCCAACCCTCATCCCTCGGCAATGATGATACGACAACCTATCACTATATCTTATATAGTAGTAGATGATGTCTTAGTATTACATTATGTGAGTTCATCTTGATTTTGTTACATTCTTCAGATACTAGATACGATAAGAACATATACTACACCATATGTACAGAACATAGATGATTCACACTAATGTATGCTTGAATGAATCTTGGGTTGTGTTCTGAGCCATCCGTTCTCACACTTGGCAAAAAATTGAATTTTTTATACTTTATCGGCTTTCGAAAATGTACTCAAATTATATGATGGTTCCTTTAGTTAGCTTGCTTATGTTACAATTATATTATTTGTGATTATCGATCTTACCAGATGGCACCCATGACTCGAGGAGCGGCACGTCGTTTGAGAAAAACAGTGAATGCTGAGGTGATATGTTGTGAAAAGATATATCCTTATAGTTCTCCTACGTCTGTTGAAGAAAACCTCTGTACTTCCTCGTGGTCATGCCGCCGGCTGTGCTGCTTCCCCCTCCTCTTCCTGTCCACTTCTTCTTCCCCGACTCTATACTTGAGCTGGATGTCATATGTGGTTGAGAGAGTCAAATAAAAAGAAGGGAAGTAGAGGGAGGAGCAGATTGGTTCAGAGCCATGGTGGAGGAGAGGAGAAGGAAGATACTTGATCAGAACGGATGGCTCAGAACACAAGCCAAGATTCATTCTAGCATACATTAGTGTGAATCATCTATGTTCTTATCGTATCTAGTATCTGAAGGACGTAACAGAATCAAGATGAACTCACTAATGTATGCTAGAATGAATCTCGGGTTGTGTTCTGAGCCATTCGTTCCGATACTTGGCAATTAAGCCATTCGACTGGCGAGGCAGAAACTATAAGGCTACTTGCATGTTCTTCCAACTTTAAATTACTAGATTACTACATTAGGTTAAATAAATCACTAACCTCATCACGGTGAGTCTTGGTGTAGCACTCAAATGTGGGGCACCTGTAAATTCGTCGAGGTTTTAAATCATCGACATTGAGTTTTAAACCCTCACGTAGCCTTTCTGCTTCACTTCTAGGGTCGAGCAGCATCTTCTTGCAAGCTTCGGTCTCCAGATACTTAGTGTCAAGATTCTGGACGCTTTCGTAGAGCATGTCAACGCATCCTAGCGTCAATTTCCTGCCGAGGAAATTGACGCTAGGATGCGTTGACATGCTCTACGAAAGCGTCCAGAATCTTGACACTAAGTATCTGGAGACCGAAGCTTGCAAGAAGATGCTGCTCGACCCTAGAAGTGAAGCAGAAAGGCTACGTGAGGGTTTAAAACTCAATATCGATGATTTAAAACCTCGACGAATTTACAGGTGCCCCACATTTGAGTGCAACACTAAGACTCACCGTGATGAGGTTAGTGATTTATTTAACCTAAGACATGGGATCATAGAATCGAAGACAGTTGAGACCAAGACTGTAAACATTATGTGAGTTCATCTTGATTCTGTTACATCCTTCAGATACTAGATACGATAAGAACATATACTACACTATATGTACAAAACGTAGATGATTCATACTAATGTATGCTAGAATAAATTTTGGGTTGTGTTCTGAGCCATTCGTTTCCATACTTGGCAATTAAGCATGTGAAATAGAACTGATTATGTTTAGTTTGTCTTACGATACAGATTTTCACATCCAAATTGAAATGGATCGTTACTTCGTTGATCGTACATGGATGTACTAGCGGATCAACCTCCTGGACCGTAGGTACTTATAAGTATTGACCGTATCAGATTAGTATCGATCTATCGTTTTGGTATGGGCCGTATCGGTTGGTATTGGTCTTAGCGAATTGGTATCGTCCTATCCGATATGTATCGGCCGTATAGCTAGGATTCATATTGGCCTTATCGATTTGGTATCGGTCATATCCGATAGGTATCGGCCGTGTTGGATTATTATATACCATTTCGGATTAGTATCGTGGAAGGTTTAGTAACAACTGTACTTGGATTTCTCTCTTCTAGAGCTAGATTACCATTGCAAGAGAGTCACGAGAGCGTAGATGGCCAGTTACAGAACATACATACTTCCTTTTCAATCTCGCTTTCCTGATGGAAAAGGAAGTATGTATGTTACTGTAACTGGCCAATCACGATCTGGTGATTCTCTTGCAATGGTATTCTAGCTTGAGAAGTGAGAAATCCAAGTACAGTTGTTACTAAACCTTCCACGATACTAATCCGAAATAGTCTATACTAATCCAACACGACCGATACCTATCGGATATGACCGATATCAAATCGATAAGGCCAATATGAATCCTAGCTATTTGGCCGATACATGTACATATCGGATATAGGATGATACCAATTTGTTAAGGCCAATACCAATATGATACGTCCTATACCAAACCGATAGACCGATACTAATCTGATACACTAGATACTAAGTACATCTGGCCTATACCAGCGGATCCACAAATTACTGTACGATAGGCCCAACGACTCCAGTTACATCCGGTTATTGGTGAGTACATGATTACATAGTAATTCTGTTAGTCTTGTGATACAGATATTTACTCTCTCATGCTACCAACGTCGCAACTTTTCCAGTACTGCTCCCTCTAATGATGATGAACGCAAAAAACCAACGTCACAACTTTTATAACTTGAGTAAATTTCTTTATCCTATATGAAAATTTCTGTTGTCAGAAAGATGGCTCCTAGGATTCGTCGAGGTGGTGCTGCTAGTCGAGGAAGGGGTCGAGGCAAGAAACCCTTGGAGGTCGACACGGAGGAAGTCTCCGTCGTCAAACAAGAGCCGGTGACTGTTAAGGAGAAGGTGTTACCAAAGGTCGAGGTCAAGGAAGAACCGATGACCATCAGGGAAGAGATTGCTCCTAAGCTTTAAGCTAAGGAGGAGCCACCGTCAGAGAGTAGTAGCATCGGGACCGACCCTCCTGTCCCTACAGAAGACCTCAACCAGATTGAGCCTTCGTATGCAAAGTGGCTGATAGAATGGTACATGCCTCAACGCAACTATCGTCCCTGGCTGTGAGGATTCATCGTCTGACTTGTGGTCTTTGTTGAGGCCAAAGTCGATTTTCCTATGTGTTTTGGAATATTTATGAAAATTTTGGAATATTTGTGCTATGATTGGATTATAACGATGGATATTAGGTTACTGTAACTGGCCAACTCTTTCCTATGTGTTTTGGAATATTTGTGAAAAATTTGGAATATTTATGCTATGATCGGATTATAACGATGGATATTAGGTTACTCTTCCGGATAATTGATGTCTATTTTATATTAATTTGGTTTGGTCTATATGATTCTTGGATAATTGGTGTGCATTAAATTCGTATGTGCAAATTTGGTCTATGTGATTCTTGGATAATTGGTGTGCATAATATATTTGGTCTATGTGATTGTTGGATAATTGGTGTGCATTATATATTGGTTTGGTTTATGCAAATTTTTACGAAAAGGGAAAGCGCTGTAATTTTTTTTCAAAATATTCTCAGTTAGCGACGGACTTGTGACCGTTTTGCGATCGTTGCTACCATTTTCCGACTACTTTTCGACGGCTATTCCATCGCTAACTGGAGATTTGAAAATATTTCCAAGTAGCGACGGATGGTCGATGGATTATCCGTCGGTATGGTATATTGTTCGACGGAATAGCGACGACCTATCCGTCGCCCTTGTTCTGGAAATACCAAGAATTTCCAGAACAAGATCGATGGTTAATCCGTCCGTATTCCGTCGATATATGTCGACGGAATAGCGACGACTTATCCGTCGCCATGTTGCTGGAAATGACATGAATTTCCAGAAGCTGATCGACGGATTTTCCGTCAGAAAACCGTCGTTAATCCGTCCTTTGTTATTGAAGGCGTCGACGGCTTAGCGACGGAACGATACGCTGTGATACGCTATTACGACGGGTTACCGACGGAATTTTACGTCGCTATTGTCTACACAGTTCAGTACTTAAAACTTGAAATGGACGAGAGTCCGTCGGAAACGCGTCGCTAAAGCTTCGTATTGTGAAGTCGAAAAGCCGTCGCTATTCCGTCGCTTCACGACTACGTAGCGACGGACCGTTATTAGCGACGAGCTGATTGCCGACGGATTTTTTTGGCCAAAATCCGTCGGTTATCGGTCGCTAATTGTAATTACCGTCGGATTGGCGACGGATAGGGCCGTCGCTAAATCGATAAATTTTGGTAGTGGATAGCACGATCGTTCGTCACCCCGAAATAGGAGGCGACGAGAATCAATGGTTCGAAAAGAAAGAAAGTATAATCGAGAGCAAATATGGAGTTTTTAAGGACGTAGAGAATTTCTAGGAGAGTTTTCAAAGCAGAGTGGATTGAGATTTCTAAGGTTTAGTCATCGTCGCAGGCTCGTATCAGTACAGTTACGTAACCGATACGATATGCTCTGACCTGCATGGGCCACCACAAAAACTTGTCACGACCCGCACCCGATTTTGGGACGCGAGCTCATGAGCAAGCCAGCTACGCATCGAGCGGACTCCAGCCCGCCTCGAGTACGTATAAGCTGTCAAGGTCAAGGTATCATATCTAATCTAAACTATATCTCAATCCACGTGAATCATATAAACAAGAATGAACAAGTATGGGTCATGGTCTGCAGCCCATTAGCATATTGTTCGATTAGACTCCAGAATGATGTGAGTCTATAAATAAGCAGAGTATATCATGGTATTGAATATAAAGCACGAAGGGATAATAAAGAAATATCACAAGCAAATACCTGTATCATACATCGCAATCCTCTACCATCCTGCTCTGCTAACTAACTCCATGTAGTCGCTAAACCTG